>JADLZL010006407.1:0-360422 GCA_015844335.1 Chrysopogon serrulatus
TTATACTATCAACTATTGCTCAATATAACATGATATCAACCATAAAGCATAGTTGTAGGTTTTGATTCTAACAAATTCCACGAGTTTTGGTGTTCTCACTTGTGTTGCAGGAATATGTAATTTTTCATCAAATAAAAGTATCTTAAATGGGGAATTGGACAGCACCATTGCGACGGGCTCGTCGAGACGATCGAAACGAACATATCATTTGCTATATTCGGAGTTCGGAGTCAAAAGATATCAATTCTACACCGAAACCAACACTAGAAGACTCTAGAAGGCACCAGAAGATGACGTACCGAAGGTGGGGCCCACCTGCTATAGGGTGGGGCCGCCTGGCCCCACCGGGGCCGGCCGGCGCTCCACAGAGCCCATTCGGGGCCCGCTTCGACGGAGGGCCTCCTACCGCCTTAGGGTTTGCATCTCCACCATTGCCGAAGTCGAATTAGTCCCACATCGCCTGTCTAGAAGAGGTGGAGGCTTTTCTAGACTATAAATAAAGAGAAAGACACCCTCCCTAAGTGCACCACATTATTATGGAGATGTAGAGGCGTCCCTCGAATGGATGACCTCTCATCTCTAGAGAATTAGGGCTAGACTTTCGAATGTAGTTCTAGTTGAGAGTTAGGGAGAGCGGCGCTACGCCTGGGTTTCGGAGGAGTCTTCGGAAGAGTCATCAGAGTTTTAGTATGTCTTTGTATTCATTCTTTGTAAGACTTATGCTTTAATATATTTTATCTTCTCTATTTACTTTTATGCATTATATTTAATTGGTTAGTATAGTTGTTATACTTTAGCATAGGTTCTCCGCCCGTATCGGGTGCTCTAGTTATTAATTGTGACTAGGGTAGTAATTGGTAGTGTAGACATGGAGTCTAGGCTATATATTACCCGAGATTGCACCCATCCAACATATAGTTGTGGTAGCCCCGGTGGTGACAGCCCCACGGACGGCCGACGTATTCCACCATGTTAGGGTTGGTGTTTGTAGGACCGTAGTCGGAGCTTTCTAGTCCCTTTCTCACCCCTTTCCGTGACTAGTGTTCTCGATGTCCCGAAGTGTTATTGTGTGATTGCTTTACCTTCCATAAATCAGTTATTATAGAACCCAAGTAATAGAGAAGTAGTTAGGAACCTTGAACTCTCCCGTTGTCCTCTCACTTTAGCTATCTATTTACTTATCATAGAATTCTCCTGTGTGTGTGTCATATATACATAATTCCTATCATCTATCATTTACCCCCTACTTTAGTCTAGTTGGTGTATTAAGTTAGTAGATACATGATGGTGAACTATCAATATCTTATTCCATTGTTTCCCAGTGGTAAAATATAAATAACGATACCGGAATACTCCCGGTAAAATGCTACAATGGTTTTACGTGGCTTGCCATGAATCTTTTATATTTTAGTTGTGCATAAGAAATACCAACAAGCATTTTTTTGGCGCCATTGGGATAGGGATTTACCTCTATTTCTAGTAGCGACGTTAGAAATGTCAACACTAGCCACGACCGGGACTAAAGATTGGACTTTTAGTCCCGGTGCATATCACCAACCGGGGCTAAAAGGTTTTTAGTCCCGGTTGGTGGT
Source organism: Chrysopogon serrulatus (assembly GCA_015844335.1). Taxonomy (NCBI): domain Eukaryota; kingdom Viridiplantae; phylum Streptophyta; class Magnoliopsida; order Poales; family Poaceae; genus Chrysopogon; species Chrysopogon serrulatus. The sequence goes on from JADLZL010006407.1 coordinate 1,593, forward strand.
ACCTGCCGAGGACTAAAAGTGGCCTTGGATATTTAAGCCAACAGGTCGTCTTCCTCCTCCAGATCGGCGTTGCCCCTAGCCGCCGCCGCTCCGCCGTCGTCTCGCCCTCGTCCCGATCCCGGGAGGCGCCGCCCGCCGCTGCCTCCTTCTTCTCCGGCGTTGAACCAGCAGCGCGCGTCGTCGTAAAGGAAGGCGCCGCCGCCGCCACCACCCCCTCGTCCCGAGCGAGGCGCCGCCACCGCCCGGCGCCTCCTTCTTCTCCGGCCGAGACCACCGCGGGATGGCGCCGCCGCCGCCTCCTCGCCGGCCGGGCCTGCCCTCGTCCCGAGCGTCGTCGCGCGCCGCCGCTACCTCCCTTTCTCCGCGCCGCCCCCGCACCATCGTCAGCGCCCCCGGCCGCCTCCTCGCCCGGCCAACCGCGTGCGCCGCCTCCTCTTCTCCGGCGAGAAGGCCGCGCCGCCGTCGTCCCGCCGTTCACGGTGGCCAACCGTGCAACGCCGGCCGCCTCTTCCTCTGCTCGGCGAGGCCCGCACCGCCGTCGTCCCGCCGTTCCGGTGGCCAACCGTGCGCCGGCCGCCTCCTCCTCTGCTCCGGCCACAGGCCCGCGCCGCCGTCTGAACGCCGTCCAAGGGTGAGCGCCGAGCGCCATGCTAGCTGTATGTGTTGTGTGTTGCGTCGGCCATCGAGTCGAGCACGGTTGTGCGTCTTTGTGGACGGCCATCGAGCCGCGGAATGCGTGTATGTGTGTTGTGGTGGCCGGCCATCGAGCCGACAGCATCTCCATGCAGGACTTGGTGAGAGAATGCAAGCACATACGCGATGAACGATAAACATGGGCGAATCAAAACTATTCGTTTTATTCGAAACCCTAACGACGTCCTAACGACCTAGCGACGACCTAGCTACGACCGGACGAACAAGACACGACGACCTAGCGACAACCTAGCGAACCAAGACACGACGACCTAGCGACGACCTAGCGAACCAAGACACGACGACCTAGCGCGACGACCTAGCGAACAAGACACGACGACCTAGCTACTTAGTGACGACTTAGCGACTTAGCGACTTATATATATGATGTCAAGTAACTTTTAATATAATTAAACACTGACTCAATATAATTAACTTTATTATATAATATATTAATAAAGTCTTGTAATATTAATGGTACTTATTAATAAAGTAACTTTATTAACTTCCTCATGGTACTTTTAATATAAGTGACTTTATTATGTAACTTTATTAATGGTACTTTTAATTAACTTTATTATAAGTAACTTTATTAATATATTATGTAACTTTATTATGGTACTTTTAATATAAGTAACTTTATTATGTAATATAAGTGACTTTATTATGTAGCTTTATGTAAAGTAACTTTATTAATGGTACTTTTAATTAACTTTATTAACTTCCTCATGTAATATTTAAAGTCTTGTAATATTGTAATATTTTAATATAATGTCAAGTAACTACATTAATAATAGTAATGTCAAGTGATTTTATTATGTAACGTTATGTAAAGTAACTTTATTAATGGTACTTTTAATTAACTTTATTAACTTCCTCATGTAATATCTAAAGTCTTGTAATATTGTAATATTTTAATATAATATCAAGTAACTTCATTAATAATAGTCTTCTAATATTATGTGAAGTAACACGTAACCCATTTTGCAAGTGCTTTATGTAATTAACTTTATTATGTGATTTTATTATGTCAAATAACTTTTAACACTTGATCCAATTTGCAGAAATGGCCGATCCGAATGACAACATGGATGATGCAATGATGGACCTAATCAACAGCGGCGCCAATCCAAATCCCCAAGGCGAAGATGATGGGAGTCAGTACTTTGCTGATTATGAAGAACTTGTGGGAGACAATCCTGATGAGGTCTATCTACAATCTAGTATATATGTATATACATGAAATTAAAATGAATGGCATTTGTATTAATATATTTATACTTGTTTGTGTAGCCCTACGGATCGGCGACAACTTCGGGAAGAGTAGAAAAGTGCGAGGCCGAAGAAGCCGTTGGAGGGTCGGTACATTCCGCCGGAATTCGATGAGGGTACAGGACAAGTACTTGGGGCAAATTCTAAAAAATTTGTTGCGCACTGTGGGTACCTTGTAAGGGACAGGATCCCGATCAGTGCTCGTGAATGGAGGCAACGGAAAGATGACCCTAATATTAGTTTTGTATCAGATCGTGACAAGGAATTGATTTGGCTAGATATCCTTCAACATTTCACGCTCGATACATAGGATGAAGCTTTGAAGGAGAAGGTTAAAATCTAGGCTATGCAGAAGATGGCCAAACAATTTCAGGCTTGGAAAAAGAAACTGTACAAGACTTTCGTTGCACATGACCGGATACCGGATTTCACCAACAAGGCCTACGTCAAGTTGAGGCCTTTTTGGGATGAGTTCGTACAGTTTAAGAACTCGGATGAGGGTCAGGCACGGATGATCAAGAATCGGGGAACATGCTAAACAAAAGCAATACCACCATCACTTGGGTTCGGGTGGCTACTGGGACTGCTATTCCTAAGTGGCAAAAACTGGAACAGGAGATTCTTGACAAGGGGATCGAATCAGAATCACTGCACTGGCCTGAGCGCGCCAAGTATTGGTTCTTCGGTCACGGGGGAACCGTGGACCTAGAGACCGAAAAGGTAGTGTACGGTGAAAAGCTCTAGAGAGTGGGACAGAGAATGGCCTATGCCCGAGGATTAGTTGAAAGTGGCGCCTGGCAGCCAAATAGAGAGAAGGATGAGCTGACATACGCCCTGGAGACTGCTGAACACGGTGGGCGAACAAGAGGCTATGGGGAGGTATCGTGGGAGCATGGCTTCCCTAAAGATAGACCGACTTATAGAAGCTGCCAAAGAAAGAAGGAAGAGGAGGCAGAGCGGTTGCGTAGGTTGGAGACAATGGTGATGGAGTCACGCGAAGCGGCTCGTGAAGCGATAGCGCGACAGAAAGCGCTTGAAGAGAGAATGAACGAGAAAATCAAAAGGCAAGTGGAGATGGCAGCAAGTTCTATACAAAGGCAAACTGCATCAGAGCCTGGAGTCAACATTAGCCCCCCGGTCAGTTGAAAAGTAGTTGCGCTTCCACGGAGATGCCAACTATTCAAGACGATGTGGGGCTGCGCTTTCCGGTGGATGACGTCACTGAACCTATGACAACATGTGAGCTGCACATTCCACAGGGGACTGCCACAGTCATGGTTGCTGTCGGTGTTGTAACTCCTATCGACCCTATGAGGACACCAAGAATCCATGTGGCGATAGTTCCAGCTGGATATGCTAGTGTCTCGGTGGATAGAGTTGTCAAAGGCTTCAGTGAGAAGACTTTCATTTGTTGGCGCAAGCGCTACATTATTATTCCTGGGGCATCACCTAGTAGTCTATGTAACACCCCCGGTGTTACGTGCCAAATTATTTGTTAAATCATCTCATGAGCATCATATTAATCTTTAAGTGCATGTTGTGTTGTCTTGGTTAAGCTTGTTGTCTTTAATTAATGTTGTGTCGAGCACTAGAAAATAAATGTTAGTATTAAGTAATTAATATTTCATGCTTAGCAAATGGCTTATCGAATCTAGATAATAAACTTAACTTGAATGCTGATATCCATCTCAGAGTATATTTGCTGTGTGAATAAATGTAATCTTAATTTCTTTTGTGTGTTGCGCTTAAAGAGAAGAAAAGAAAATAAAACGGAAACACATACACACTCTCACGTACTCGACGTCTGAAGCCACACACACAACACACGTACACACACACACGCACACACGCACATGCACCTGGTTGCTGCTTGTTTGCAGTTGCAAGCATGCACCGTATGTCTTGGCCGAGCTCCAACTAGCTAGCCTTCATACCTACGTACACAACCATCCATGCAAATGTCGCTGCACTACTGCAACCGAGCGTCGAGCCACCCGTTGCCATGTTTGCTTCACAGTGCACGCCCAGCGTCCCGTCCACATCGTTGCATAGCTGCCGCTCTACTGCGTCTAGCTGCTTGCTGCCGTCGCGTCGTCCGAGCGCGAGTGGTCGTGCTCGCCGTCGCCTTGCCATTTATGGCACTACGGCCGCACGAGCTTGCTTCCCAATCATCATCATGCACAGCTAGCCTCTCGACACCATGCACACCTGTGTCCTTGGCAGCATGCAAGCTCTTGTCTTGGACTAATTAAGAGAGAGACACTGCAGCTGTCCGTTTGCCATTGCAAGCATGCACACGTACATGCCATTCACCACATGTCTCACCGTTCGTGCACTTGAAGCGTTCCGCTCCGGTCGTTGCTGCCTGGGTCGGGGTGGCCGCTAAGCTCCACGTCCGCGCTGCGCGTTCGCCGCTCGGCTGTGTTGGCCAATGCTGCTGCGTCGCCGCCCGCTCTACCGTCGCGTCGTCGTGCTGCTCGCGTATCGCTGCCAGCTGCTCGCTGCTGCTTCTCGCGTCGCGTCCGCTGTTCCGCACCATCACATAGTCGCCACTGTGCGTTTTGGCCGGGCTCTCGCCGTCGCCTTGCCATTTATGGCACTGCGGCCGCGCAAGCTTGCTCCCTAATCATCACCATGCACAATCTTTCTCGTGGCGGCCTGTAGCATGCACGAGGCCAAGCGCTAGAGGCCAGCCACCCTCTGTCAAGCAAGGACGAGCTAAGCTTGCCGCTCCCTGTTCTTTCTTGCCACCATGGCTTAATTAAGTTCGGCAGAGAGAGGTCATCTCAAGCCAATTTATCATGTCCAGTACATGGCCGAGCCTGTAACCACAGCTTTCAGCACGTTGCAAACTGGAGCCGTTTGTCCATAGTGTTGCCTTGGTTCGCTTCTCATAAAATGGTAATCGACGCCATCGAGCTGTCAATCGCCATTCAAGGCGGTGGGCAGACAGCTTCGTACCAAAAACCAAAATCGCAGAGCCTTGTCAACCTCAGCATAATTGCGAGCGACAGGCGAAGCTCAACTTGATGCCCAACCCACACCCAGCGACTCGGCTATAAGCAAGCTCTACCTTTCTTCTCGTTGCCAGGCAGCAAGAGCTTGAAAGCAACGCGTCCAAAGACACAGCCTTCCCAAGCTTAGAGTTCAATTCGATGGCACCTCCCGCATTCCCTCGATTCACTCTCCACCCTGTGCACACCTGCTAAACCCTCTCGGGTGTTGCTGCGGCCGCGTCCTCCCGCGGGACGTTGCCGAGCTGCTCGGTCGCTCGTGGCCGGTGTTGTCTGGCCAGCCTCCGCTTCATCCAACACTATATCCGAGTTCGAGGTTTACACCATGTACTGCTTATTAGCTTCTATGTGCTAGAGCGGATTAATTAATTTAGTCTTAAGATTTTAGGCCTGCAATAAATAACAAAAATAGAATAATCGATAGTTTATTAGATTGGCTCCTTGTACGTATCCGCTAGTCCATAATATGGTAAGACTTGATTGCTAGTTAGTCGGCAAGATAGATTAGCTTTAGTAGTATTGCCGTAGCTTTAAATAATTAATTTGATAAGGTAGCTAAAGTACGTACCTTACTTAGAGTATATAATAAATAAAATAAAAAGCTAATTGTGATTGCTTGACGTGAGCTGATAATACTTAGCTAAACATGTTAGTCATTAGAGCTAATTGATAGCTTAGTCTAGGTGTGTTTATTTTAAGAGTTGTTGTTGCCTTTGTTCATCGCATCATTATCGCATGCATGTAGAGAACGAGTCGAGTCCGCTGCTGCTGCCGACGACGCCGAGTACGAGGAGGTGATCGAGGAGTACGAGGAGATACTGCATGCGGGGGAATTACAGGAGTCTCGGGAGTTCCGGGGAGCCGTGGGTGACCGACTCTGTGACCCTCTGCCCAAGGCAAGCCTCGGTGCATAAACTATATTTTATGAATCTATTAATATCTTTATGTTGAGCATTTACGTTACAGGAATTGTTATGAAACCCACATGCATAAATATCTATCCTATGAGTCCTACTAGTTCATGATCGAGTAGCTGCTATGCTTAGGGTGACGGTAGCGTGAGTAACCTGCCGTTACTCACAATAGGATTTATTTTATTACTCACATGATAATGTGGTGGAAAGGAATATGTTGATCGGGCAGGGATATGGTATGGTTCTTGGTGGTGTGTAACAAGTTATGTCCTGTGGCCACAGGCTTAATTTGGTTGCACGGTTTCTCTGTCTGCGTCGGTTAAGGACCGATCGTTGCTAAGGGTTGAAGGTTAAGCCACAGACCTCCTTGTCCCGAACACATACGTGTTTATGGGAGCTCGGAAGGCTTGCTCTCTCTTGTCTTGGGTTCGGCTCGTGCGGACCGGGCTGTATGGGGGCGGGGATGGTGGAGGTCCTTGCACCGCATTACACGGCCAGGCCAGAATGTCGGGGGGCTTGGAGTCCAAGTTCGGACAGGGACACGGAGCCCCGGGCGGGGAAAGCAAGTTGTTCTCGCGTGTCTAGGATGCAGGCGGGGAGTGTGTCTCTCGGGGCACCCAGCTGGGCAAATTGATTCGCGAATCGCCGTTCAATGAACGGTACGGCGAGGACTTTATTCTGGCATCGTAGTAAGAAATGGAAGTTAGAAAAGAGGTTAAAGATGTATCTGATTGCTTACCACATGCTTGCAAATAGACAGGTGCTTACATAGTATGATTAGCTATTGAACTAAAATACGGCTAAGGATTTATGCTTAGTAATGTTTTTCGCAAATAAACTAAACCAGTAAGCCATACAGCCTACTCATACCCTTGAGAGTCGGGATATATAATTCCCAGTCGGGTAAGTCTTGCGAGTACATTGTGTACTCAGGGTTTATTTCCCCTGTTGCAGGTTCAGCTTGAGGAGTAGCTTTGTGTGAAGGATTCACCTGGTGGGCACAGACGGAATCATTGTATCGCTTTCGGCTAGAAGTTTATTTCAGTTCCGCTGTTTTAAATTCCGCACTCTGAACTCTGGTATTGTAATGAATAAATTTTTAAGACTCTTATTGTATGAAATGAATTAAATGATGTAAGTTCCGTACTCAATGTATCCTGGTTAAATTTGTGGTTTATCGAGTTCTCCCGTTGGGTGTGCTCGACAGAATCGGTTAAATTAGTACGCTCCCTTGGGTACTTAGCGTCTAATGGAAGACAAGTACTCTTGTGAGAGTATTAATTTAGGCGGTTCTGCCACAGTCTACCACCACCTCCTCGTTATGAACCTAATCCTAGGTGCAGATGAAACTTGACGATACATTTATTCACTAACTTTATTTTGCATTCTCTTAGTTAGCGGTTTACTCATATATCTCTTTGGTTTCACAGGTGGTCACCAACATGTCATAGTGCTGCGGGTGATGACGAGGCAGTGCAAGACACGGTTGCATCGCCTCGGGCTCCAACGCCACCACCTTGGGCTGCAACACCGCCACCTCAGGCTCCAACGCCACCACCTCGGGCTCCAACACCGCCAACTCGGGCTCCAACGCCGCCACCTCGGGCTCCAACGCCGCCTCCTCGGGCTCCAACATCAACACCGGCTGCCCCATCGCCTCCACGTCGGGCTCCAACCCCCCCACCGGCCGCCCCATCGCCTCCACACGTGGCTCCAATGCCAAAACCGGTGGACCCACCCTTAAAGAAGAGGCCGGCCACACAATCAAATGTGTCGGCAGCCCCGCCGCCAAAAAAGAAAGCCTCCGAAAAGAAACAACCTATCATTCCTAAGAAGCTGTCCTATGAGAAGACTGGCCGCAGAACTAGATGCTTCGGTAAAAGTCGATGTGGGACAGTTTCTTCAAGAAACTTAAGGCCGAAAGAGAATCCAAGAGAAACCCCGAGAAGCCATACCTCTTACTACGGCTAGAAGATCTACGGCAAAGGGTTGAGGCTCAACAAAAAAAGAGGCGTGAAGCTCAGAAAGAATCATCATCTTTATCGGACTATGATCGCACTCTAAGCAAATCCATAGAAGAAGAGAAGAAGAAAAAGAAAAGAGCACGGAAGGGTGTAGCACAGCTCGGGGAACAATCAAAGCAATCAGTGCCCCCGCTAGTAATTGGAAATGAATATGGTTCAAACATCGACGTGCTAGACCAGCAGATACCGGCAGATTTAAACTTTGATGATCTTGAAATTTTTTTTGCGAAAATTGGTCTTAGCTTAGCCCAAATGATAGCTGGGGCAGCAATTGAAAGTGCTCCAGAAATTGATCATTGGCAGAAGGAATATGCATATGGCAAGAGTCTATACAACCCCTGCGGGCCCAAAGAAACTTAGAACGCAAATGTACTTGCTAAACCAGTGGTACATCGCAGCGTGTGGCAGAAAAGCGGATGACTATATTTGCGTCCGAATTAGAAACCATCATTACTTCCGTGGTGATGATATTATTTATGTTCAATTTAATGAGCTACACCAACTATGCCACATGGACGCTCTGGACAAATCTCTAATCAGTTGCTTCTGTCTGTAAGTGATTCTTTCTTTTAATAATGTCACTGTAACTTATCATGTATATGTATAACTAATTATAGAAACCCGCTATACATATGCAGAAACATGATGAGGGACCTCAGAGTTAGAAATGACAAGGAGATTGGATTTGTGGATCCATATGTTGTATTCAAAGACCCAAAGACCCCGTATGTCTTATGGAGAATTCAAACGGAGAGAAATCTATGGAGGTTCTTGATCAACCAAAAGGACAAAAGATATATACTCTTTCCCTATAACTTTAAGTAAGTGTCGTTATCGTGTGTACATTCTATTTAACTAATTAATTAGATCAAGTATGAAGATATATAATTATTTTGCCTACACACAAATGCAGCTTTCATTGGATACTAATTGTCATTGATCTCTGGCAATGTCATTTGGTAATCTATGACTCGTTGAGAAAACCACAGGAAGATTACCAAGAAATGATAGATATTATCCAAGGGTAACTCCGATCTCTAAATATTAATTTCTGCTCTTTAACTCGGTAATAGATAATTAATAATGATCGTTTTATTGCTAGAGTTTGGGCTGGGTTTATGCAGAAACACCGTCCAGATTTGAAAGCGCCAGTTTCAAAGCCTATCCTATTTCAATAGGTTCTACGGCGCAACACCGGGTAATAATTTGTGTGGCTACTATGTGTGCGAAGTTTCTGACGGTCTATGCCAAAAGAACTAATCTTGAGCACCTAAAAGTATATAACATGTATATATAACAAGTTTATTTCATTTATTTGTTGCTATTTAATAAATCTTATTCATACCTTTAACTTTTTTCTTTAATGTCTATTAAAGGAGACGTGGTTGAAGGAGAAGGTGTTGGATGCGGTCCGCCTAAAAGGAATTCAGGAGACAATTGCAGGATTTGTTAACGACCAAGTCCTGAATCCCAGCGGCGAGTGCTACTTCAACCCTGAGGAGCCAATAAAACCAAATCAAGATGATCATTTGTACGATGCTTGAGTGGCGGAGATAAATTGTGTTGTAAATACTTTATCCGTGATGCATATGTGTAAATATTATATTATGGACCTATAGATATATGTATAATATATATATAGTGTTTTATAGTATATTTATATGTAATGCTTTAAATTATATAAATTATAGGTGCATGTTTACATAAACTAGCAGTGAACAATACACATTCAAAAATAATAATAATATTATTGTAAACCCTAAATAGAAAACCAAAAGAAAAGAAAAGAAAAAAAAACTCTTTAGTCCCGGTTGGTAACACCAACCGAGACTAAAAGTGGCGGCCAGTGGCACACCCTGTCGCACCTTTTAGTTCCGGTTGGTGTTACCAACCGGGACTAAAGGTGAACCTTTAGTCCGGGCCATGGAACCGGGACTAAATGTGGGGACATTTAGTCCCGAAACCTTAGTCCCGGTTCCGTAACCGGGGCTAAAGGCCCTTACGGCCCGGGGCTAAAGCCCTTCTCTGTAGTAGTGGCGGCACCCCTCTCGTTTGTCGCCTCCCCTAGCTCGGGGGCGCGGCTTTTCTTCTCGATGCCTGTGCTGTGGGCTCCTCTCCCGTGTACTGTCTACCTCGACGCCATCACGCATATCTCAGTCGATGAGAGCAAGGAACGAGAAGAATATGGAATATAATGAGTAGGTTCCATATACCACTATATGAGTGTTTATTTGAATGATTTTTATCATTTTTATTGAGAATTTTTGCCGGAGTAGATAAAAAAAACTTCTCAAAAATGGAGAAACTCTCAAATCCCCAATTTAAGAACACCTGTTAAATTTGCTCTAAAAATTGTTTTTAAAAAAAAAACTAACTGCATCTGTAGAAAATAATATTAACATTTATATCTTTAAATGTATTTATCATAAAAGTACATTTTATTGTTCATCTAATAATAGTTACTCCTTCCACTCTAAAATTAATCAACTTTTGACTATGTGTGTCTAACACTAGTACACAAACCATTTCTCTTGACACTAGCGTTTCATTTCTACTAGCGGTTTCTCTTTATATAGAAATCGGCACTATTTTATATATGCGGTTCTCTTAAGGAACCGCCAGCACTATTTTCTATTGGCGGTTTTCTTAAGGAACCGCCCGGTAGAAATCGACGACGATACTTGGCGGTTTCTTAAGAAATCCGCCAATAGAAATAATTTGAAATTAAATTTTTGAGTTTTTCAAACTTTCTCGTATGGAGAAACTCCCAAAATAAAAGTTATAGATCTCAAAAAGTTACGAAACTTTGTAGTTGACAACTTTTTATTTGAAATCATCTTTTTATGGAAAACTATGAACAGAATTTTTAAATTTTAAATTTAAATTTTGCAAATGACCTCGGATGGAGAAACATTCTAAATGAAAGTTGTAGATCTCAAAAAGTTATGAAACTTTGTAGTTGAATATTTTTTATTTGAATTCATTTGGATTCTCAAATATTTAATTTTCCATCGGGTTAGTATAATATGTGGGGAACAAAAATGAGATATAGACACAAGTGAGTATGTGGTGCAGTGGTAAGGGAGGGATCGCGCGAGGCCGAGGTCGTGGGTTCGAATCCCACCAGCCGCGCAGCGCGCGATCTTACGTGAAAAAATGCGCGACTTGCGACTTTGACGGGCGTGCGAGTGCCTCCCCCAGTTTTAAAAATATTTTTGCCGTTTTAAAAATATTTTTTTGCTATTTTTTCGTATTTTCTGGGCAGTGATTTCTACAGTCGGTTCATTAAGAGAACCGCTTGTAGAAATCAATTTCTACTGGCGGTTCTCAACCAACTGCCAGTGAAAATGGGTCATTTTCACTGGCCTCTTCCACTGACGGTTAGAAAAAATGCAAGTAGAAATGGCTTCCCAACCGCCTGTAGAAACGTTTTGTGTACTAGTGTAAATACATAGGTAAAAGTTGATTTATTTTAAACCATTGGAGTACTGCATAATATTTTTTATACATTTGATCAAAATTAAGATTGATTGCCTAAAAAATAGGAATAACTTTTTTTAGGAAAAGGAATAATAATTTTTAAGACGGAGAGGGAGTAGATTATGACTACTGCAGCACAGGGTGGTCCGCACTAGCAGAGCTTTCGTGGAAATTGCTTGCACACAACGCGGTGAACCTCTATCCTTCCACTTGCCTAGAATTCTCACACTACCCGGTCTATCCTGTCCAATCAATCGCTTTATCCCACCCATTCACTGCGGTGGTGGTAGTGGTTTGAGAAGTCTAAATCAGGTAAGTCACATCGTTGTTTCCCTCTTTGGCTTCTTCTCTTTGCAATTTTTTTCAACCCGAACTCCTGTAGCACTTTTATTTGTATTTAATAAATATTATCTAATTGTAGACCAACTAGGCTCAAAAAAAATTTGTCTCATGATTTACAACCAAAACTGTATAATTATTTATTTTTTACTAACATTTAATGATCCATGCATGCGGAGGTAAAAATTGATGTGGTAAAGAAAGAGTAAAAAACTTAGAATTTGAAAAGGAAAGTGAACAAGGCCTTTCTTCCTTGACCTCGGTTCTCTTTCCCTCCAAATTACAGATTTTTTCACTCTTTTCTCTGTCACATCAATTTTTAGCCACATACTCCCTCCATCCAAAAAAACTATTATTATAGGACTTTAAAAATTATGTTTTACTATTTGTCTTATTCAATTTTTTTTTATAAATTTCATATATATCTTATTATGACTTGTTTTAGCACTTGAGATACTTTAATAATAATTTATTTATTTTATAATATATACAATTTTTTTAAATAAGAGGAATGATCAAATACGATTTTTGAAAGTCTTATAATGGTGGTCTTTCGTGGACGGAAGGAATACATGGAGCATTAAATATAAGTAAAAAATAACTAATTACGTAGTTTAGTTGTAAATCACGAGACAAATTTTTTAAGTCTAGTTAATCCATGATTAAATAATAATTAGCCAAATAAAATAAAATTGTTACAGTACTTTAAATTGAAAAAACTTTCAATCTGAATAAAGGCTTGGTTGTCTGCCTATCTCTCCCCTTCTCTTTCATCTTGATTTTCTATCTGCTTCTTTTTACCCGTCCTCTGTCTTAGTTTTTACCTTTCCTTTTCTCTGATTTTCTCCTATCATGAGCACCCAATCCTCAAACAAAAACTCCTTTCCAACACTACCAACAATGATAAACTTCCTGAGATAGACAACACAACCCGTGAGATTGACCTGACAGTCTTCATGCAAAATCTTCACATCTCATCAAAAGAAAATAATCTTCCCACCAGTAATGATGAGGACACTTTTGAGTCAGATTTGACTCCTCATCAAGGTGCTCCAACCTCATAACAACCCAAGGATTATCCCTGTCCAAGCGATCCATGCGGATATGAAAAAGGCTTGTGGGGAGAAAATTATGGAGCCAATTCCTTCGTGCATGACAACCTTTTCCTGGCCTCCTTCAGAACCTTAGAAAATCTTCTTTACGTCTGGAAACACCAACCACATGGACGGTTGGTCATAGAGATACCCTTCTCCTGGAATGGTTTGATCCGGCTAAACCTATCGACTCCTACAAGTTCTCCTACCTGTATACCACCATTAAATTCTATGGCATCCCAACCAGTATCAGGAAACCCCCTCTCCTCTCGTCCTTGATTAATCAAGAGCAAAATGCACCACATGTCCATTAACTTTTGTATATGTCATCCAGGTCCACTACCTCTCAAAATTGTAGATTTGGGTCCCTAATCTATTAATTTGGTGCACCAATGGTCCAAATCGTTTCAGAGGCAGGATTATTAGATCCTACGTGGCTGTCCACGTTGGTGGCTTACCGCACCTGCCCTGCACGTGCGCGCTAGATGGGAGGGGAATTTATCAATTCCCCCTGGCTATCTCTCTCCATCTCCTCCCCCCCACACCACTTCTCGAGCACACCTTCTTGGGGAGAAGAGGGCGACGGAGGAAGGAGCCAGCGGCCCACGGTCTCCGATGATCGACGGCGACGCGCAAGCCCGCGGCGGAGAAAACCGGAGCGTCACGGCACTAGACCTCGGGTCCTACCACGGATTCAAGCATGTCGGCTTTGGATCCAATCGGGGAAGGAGGTCTCCCACTGATTACCTGCAACAAATGCGGGAGGTGGCGATTTGTGCGCGTGTATCGAAGCAACCATGGAGCTATGGCAAAACAGATGCACACCTGTGCTTCCACCGTAGCTTTTTCAGGGCTGTGTAATTCACTTATTACCCGCCCCTAAGAACTAATCCCCTCCCAGACGAGGGAGATGGTATTCAGGTAATCACTGCTAATCTTCTCAACCAGGGATTGACAGATGAACAGGTTCAAAGATTTTTAACCACTCTTTGGTATCTGTGGAAAGCAAGGAATGACAGGAGATTCAATAACAAACATGGACTCCCTACCAAGTCCATAATGCAGCTGCAGCTGACATAGCGACATCTAATTTTTTGGCAGATAAAGATCAGGAGATTTACATCAATCTGAGGCATACAAAGGTTTACAAAATAATGCTATCACACTATTTTCTGCAGGTCATAAAACAGGGCCTTGTTCAGTTCGCAAAAAACTTGCATTCGAACTCCTTTCGTTTGTATTTGGTAAATATTGTCCAATCGTACACCAACTAGGCTCAAAAGATTCATCTCGTGATTTACAACTAAACTGTATAATTAGTTATTTTTTTTCTTATATTAAGTGCTCCATACATGCGGGTAGAAATTGATGTGATGGAGAGAGAGTGGAAAAATTTGCAACTTTTATTCCAACTGAACAAGACCCAGGTTATGTTCAGGATTCTTCTACAAGTTATATTTATGGCCTAGAGCAACGGAATGAAAGACTTATGTCTCATACCTGCCATAATAACAGGTTACTACTACAGCAAGAGGACCCAAGGGCTCCTCTTCACATGAACCCAAATCTTACTCTTATACAATGTTTTGGCTTCTTTCACAGTATTTTTCTCTTAAAAAAATCAGCTATTTCGGCTTATAAGCCAACTTATAAGCCCTACTGAACAGCTTTAGACTCACCAGTGGAGAGGCAAGCAGGTCTTGGGATCTTCATTTCAATCAACAGACAGAGTTCACTGAAGCACATCAGGATCAGAGCTAAGATGGCTCAAATAGCTCGGTCCTAATGGCGGAAACGGCAGCAATCACTCTGGCGCCAATCATCCGTCGGTGTTTAACCACCGATAGCCTGCCATGGGGGGTACTGGCGAAAAATAGTTGATTCAAAATCTCGGCGAATATAAATAATCAATCACGAACTTCGGCGGTCACGCAAGAGACGCTCGGTTTATCCTGGTTCGAGCCCTCGTTCGTTGAGTAAAAGCTCTACTCCAGTTAGCCTTGGCCTTTTGCGTTGGATTGATTGTATGATTGTGTGTGTTACAAAAGGGTGCCCTTGGCCTCTTTTCATGAAAGAGGTGGCCAGGGCTTGGTCCAATCCTAGTCAAACTAGTAGATAGAGTTCTGCTTATATTACAGAAGTTATTTTCTAAAAACCTATCTAGGATAAGCCATCTTCTACTTGGAGTCGGCTTCTTTGTTCCAGATCTTCTGTTCCTTGCCGCGGGGCTTGGCTAGTTGGCCCGCTTTTTAAACCTAACATAGGGGTTCTCATGGCCAACGGAGGGACCGTCTTGGTCCTGCATCGACAAGCCCCCTAGCATTTCGAGGCTGAACTCAGGAGTCGACTTGTTTCTGAGTGAAGCTGCAACGTCCCCCTCCTCGCCACGCCGAGCCGCTTAGAGCATGGCCACCGAGATGATCGGGAAACTTTAATAGGACCAAAAGCTTATCAAACGCCCTCACGGACCAACACCAAGTCCTTTTCGCACTTTGTCCTCACTCATGCTAGAACCCCAAATAGGAACATGTACATGTGGAAGGGGAATAAATTCTGGTCGGTCACCCATCTCGAAATTGCTCCGGGCCAAGCACGCTTAACTCGGAGTTCTTTCGAGATCACTGCTAATCTTCTCAAAAAAAGAAGTTGCAACTTATTGGTATGAGTATCATATTAATCCTATTAAGTCATCGGGTCGGGGTATTACATCCTCACCCCTTAAGAGATCGACGTCCTCGTCGATCAACCCCGGCCAAGAACCTCCTCTCTTGGCCCACGTCAGGATTGGTGTGTCGCCTAGAGCAACGGAAAAAGACTTATGTCAAAACCTGCCACAATAAAGTTTACTACTACAGCAAGGACCCAAGGGCGGCGCATGTGCCATGCTGCGTGACCACTCCGGATCCACACCCGCCATGCACACCATGCTGCGGGGCTGCTATTGGGATCTTCAGAATCGCCTCTGGACACGGAAAGCGGTCTTCCTAGGCAAACAATCTTCCGTGAAACCGCAAGAGTCGGCTCGATACCATTTGTAACGCCCCGCCTCCTCGAGGCCGGGGCCCGCTTATATCCGGCGGCTTTAATAGGACCAATTACGCCTCGGACGGACTAACACCGGTCCTTTCTCAAGCACTTTGTCCTCACTCATGCGCACCCGGGAACAAATTCCCGGTCGGTCAGTGAAATCGCAAGAGTCGGCTCTGATACCATTTGTAACGTTCCGCCTCCTCGAGGCCGGGCCCACTTACATCTGACAGCTTTAATAGGACTAATACGCCCTCACAGACCAACACCAGTCCTTTCTGCGCACTTTGTCCTCACTCTTGCGCACCCGGGAACAAATTCCCGATCGGTCACCCATCTTAAAATTGCTCCAGGCCAAACACGCTTAACCCTGGAGTTCTTTCGAGATGAGCTTCCGGAAAAGAAGTTGCAACTTATTGGTATGAGTATCATATTAATTCCTATTAAGCCCTGGACCGGGGTATTACAGAAGCGTTGAAGTGGTCTTCTAGTAGTCTTCCGGAGAGTTCTTTCCGATGTGCACCGAAGGTGCACTCATTGAGTGTAGCCCTCGAGCCTCTTACTTTTTTGGAACAAAAAAGCTGGAGGGTCTGAATATTAGAAAAAAGTAGAGGGTGTGTACCCTGTAGCCCCCGAGCCTTTGTCTGAGTTCTTTTTAAAGAAGTCGGTCAAAGGTTTAGTGCCTTTGTCCGATTGCTTTTTATTGCCTGATTGATTTTGGTGGTTGGCAGCTATAGCTTTGGATTCCTTTCTTCGTGTACATGCGTCTTTACTATGAGAGAATATTCTCGGCATATGCCTTCTACTGTACCCCTTGTGAACTGTCTTTTAAGTCTTGTCAGCCTTATTTTTATTTTGGTGAATGTCGGCCCCTAATTTTTAGGGTCCACTGTGCATCATATGTCAGTCACTGGATCAGTAGCTGATACGCACAAGTACACAAGATTGATATTAAAAAGCATACTTTTATTGCTAATGAGAAAACATGATATATGGTTTGGGTTTACATAGCTTGGACCACTGGCCTTATGTTGTATATCAGAGTTCTAAGACAACGGTTCTATACTATCGTCGCTCCATTCCTACAGGCAACTTGGAGTGCGGACAAAACCCTAGAGTATCCCTGTATCACGATCATCTTAGTCCTAACGTAGTCCTAGCGTGGCTTCTTCAGGTAGTCGTGCAGCTCCGTCTTCATGTATCCTTCGGTGTCCTGTCCTCGCGTAGCTCCAGTAGTCCATCCTGGTGTAGGCTCTCGAACGGCTTCATCCTCGGATATACTCCTGCAGCTTCCTGCCTAAAAACATAAGGAGAAGGGGGTTGAGTACATACGTACTCAGCAAGCCCTAACTTTGGGTGGAGGGAGGTGGATGGAGGTTATAGGTGGAGGTGGTTAGTGGTAAAGGTTAAAGTGAAGTAGTGGTTATAATTATAGGTTGGGCCCTGGTAGGGTATTTACCATCCTCGTCAGTTCCTGAATTTAAATATGGTTACCAAATAAATCTTACCAGAGCATCGTTATTGTTGTAGTCTAATCATAGTGTCCCATCCCGACATCTGCCCATTCCAAGGACGTGGCTATTCGAATAGATTCAAGTAAACTCTGCAGAGGGTGTACACTTTTCCCCACACGGTAATTACAATTCTTCCCGTGATCAGTGGTTGGAAAAGAATTACCGAGATCCCGTACCCGAGAGGGCGCTTAGGTTTCCATACACTTCCACTACGGCGCTTAGAGGTTGAGAGGGGTTGAACGAGGAAGATCACTTAGCAGTCCTTTGCCCAACCCGGACATGAAAGATCACTTAGCAATCCATGCCCGCACACACATCATGGAAGATCACTTAGCATCCACATTCATAGTATAAAAGATATAATTCATGAAAGTGCACTCGAGGGTTTTACGTGGAAGATCACTTAGCATCCACGCCCAACCAGACCATGGAAGATCACTTAGCATCCATGCCGTCTCCTGCTCTACCGTTTGCCTACTCTAGCCCCCTAAGTAGAAACACACTTCAACCTAACGGGGTGTGGGATCAAGCCTACCCATATAGACATGTGGATGTACGAATTATCTCACAGGGATAAATAGGAGGCTATGAACTGGTCCTTAGGGGTGACTAAAATAGGTATCTTCGATAGGATATTCTTCGCAGACATATCCGCCAAGTAATCTACATCTAGATTACCCCTACCTGTTTCAAGTCAAGTTGTCTAGTCTTACCATTTAAAGTTCCATAGTCATTATTCTCAATTTTTAACACAACAAGGTAACCATTATAATATCATGTCCGATTCATAATTCATCACAATTTCATATTAACTCATAAAATAGGGATTAAGTAATATAGGTTGAATTGTTTGGTTAGAAGGGATAGGGTATGGTGGATTTTGTGGTGGATGCTAGCAAAATATAGTGGTGGAGGAAGAATAGTGGAGGGAATGGTAAGGTGGAGGGAGAAGGTGGGAATTAGGACTTGCCTCCGCTCGCTGGCGAGTATATCCAAGGTTCTCGGTTCCTTTGCTTCGGGCTTCGGTGTCTTGGCGTAGCGGTACTCCATCTTAGTGTAGTAGTAATCCTCTGGGTCTTGACATAGCCATGCTCCAGGGATCCATCGGGTTCTTGTACGTCATCTATTTTACGCGGCCTAGCGCTTGACAAACAAGAGAGCAAAACCAAACAATGCATACACAACACGCATAACTAAACAAGCACAATCAATCAAAATAAGAAGATAGATCCTAACGGGGTTGGTTGCAGGTGGTGGATAGGTTTATCCTAATTCTATCATTACTATATGAACTTGAAGTAAGAGGTGGATATCTATCCAGCAAGATGGCTCCTACGGGCTAACCTGTGGTTATCTGATGGAAAACCAGACCACATTATTATCTTTTACTATTATATGAACCTGAAAAGAGAAAGCCTGACCAAGTCATCATAGATGGCTTAGCCTACTTCTACAGGTCCACTGGGGTTTGGTGGGGTTAGCTAGGTGGGTTCACGTATATGTATACATACACGGAAATGTAGGGTTTAGGTCGTTAGGTACGGGCATACGTACTTGTATGCTCGCACATAAGGTTTAGGCTAGGTATGGATAAGAGGTGGCTAGGGTTAATGGCATGTATGTGTATACATATATGCCTAGGGTTAGGTTAGCGACGCACACGCACATTCATATGTATGCGCCTAGGGTTAGGTTAGGTAAGAGGGTGGAGGGTAGGGTTTGCCACACATAGGTATAGGCCTGGTATACATAATTATATATACAGGACTTACCATACATGTGTGTACATATATACAGGGTTAGCTACTACTATGGCGAAAGGTTATTACTAGGGTTATCTATGGTGGTGGTGCGGAGTTAGCCATGCATCGGCATATTCCCGAACGTATATACTTTTTATATACACATACGAGATACGTCTATGCATGTAGAGGGGAGGTGTGTGAGGGTATATCCATCGTCACATATATTATTCATCAACGCGGGTCTACATCTATATCCTATCGCGTATATATTTGCATGGGTGCAAATATATTACTTTTCATATTTATCCATATATTTATATACTAAGTATGGCGTATATATGCGACTATGGACATTTGTTACTACGGTTAGCATTTATATTAATTAAAATGGGTTAGCACTAATTATAAAAGAGAAAGAAGCAAATAATTATTACTAGAATTTAAATGGGCACCAAAAATAGAAACAATGACATGGATAATTAGGGCATAATCTTAGAAGAATTTTGATGGTGGAATTCCTATAATTGGAAATGGAATTGGGAAGGTATGAATTTCCAAGGTTTAATTAAGACAAAGGAATGGGGAATATACTTTGGAAACTATTTCTGGAAAATAGGATAATGGAAACGAGGTGGAAAGTGTAGGGTAGGATCTGGGGTGTACCTAGTTTATTTAGGGATTTTCTGGGAATTTTCTGAGCAAAGGAAAATGGGTTTTTACTCCTCTCCGTGTACGTTCTTCGGGTGCACGTAGCAATTTGCCAGCATCCTGACGCGTGGGTCCAGACTATTGTTAGAGCTGGTCGGCACTGTGCTCGTGCACCTGTGCACCGATCGGTGGTCCGACTCCTTATGTGCCTTGAGTTCACGTGAGCCATGCTCACTGGAGAAACGGACAAAAGGAAGTGGGTTGCTGGGACTGCTGTATGGGCCTCACGGGTGAGGTGTCGCGCCCTCATTGGCTGCCTTGGCATGGTGGAGGGTGTCGACATCCTCCTGCCCGTCCGTCTCTGCCTCGGTCTCTGTTTGTCGCGGTCAGAAGGAAAAGAAGAGAGAGAGCGGAAGGGACAAAAGGGAAGGGAGAAGAGAGAGAAAGGGAGCAGGATGCCACGGCGGCGGTCCTAGGCACCGGTGGCCTTGCGCCGTCGGCGTTCTGCGCATAGGGGTGGAGAGGAAGGGAGCAGGGAAATAGAGAGGAGGAAAGGATGGAGGTGGTGCCGAGTGAGACGGAGAGGACGCCGACGGTGGCTATCGCCTCGGCTCCGGCGAGGGCGGCTTCGGCGGCGTGCATGGGTTGGCGAGGCAGATGTGACGCAAGCCTCCGGCGAGCGATGGGCGGCGGCGGCGGAGGCGCAGGTGTTGGGCTTCTCCGAGCGTCGCGGTGACCTCGGACGCCGGCGAGGCAAAGCAGAGAAGAGGAGAGGGATGGAGAACGAAATAGAGGACCTGGAGTCCGAGCTCGAATTCGAGCTCGTCGGGGGCGAGGCTCCGCGGCGTCCATGCCGGGCTATTTATAGCTGGCGAGCGACCACAGTAAGGCGGTTCGCCGGAGAAATATCTCCGGTGACCGTTGGAGCTCGCTGGCAACGGAGATAAGGGCGAGCCGAGCTGGACGACGGGTCTGGCGGAGGAGACAAGAGCGGCGCACAGTAGGGCGGTTCGCCCAAAATATCTTGGCCATGCCCACGTGCTCGGGGAAGACGACGCGGTATTTCCACTGTCGTCAAGAGGTAGAAGACGATGATGACATGTGGGGTCCATGTGTAAGAGAGAGGGAAGGAGAGAAGAGCTAGTTGGGCTGCTGGTGCCGGCCCGCACAGGAGGGGGAAGGGAAGAGAAGGTGGCCGGCTGGGCTGCCAGAGCTGGGCTGTGCGTGGCCAGGAAGAGAGGAGGGGAGGATTGAGCCCGTGGGGCATTTTCCATTTAGAATATGCTTTTTCCATTTTCCTCAGAAAATTAACTAGGCATATTTGGATGGATTTAAATTGGATTTGGAAAGATTTCGAAAGGTGGGTGGTTGGGAACTAACAAGGATAATTCAAGGAGGGTTTGCAACGATATATCAAGGGAATTTAGGGGAGGAGTGTCAAGGGATTATGGAGAGGGATTAAGGAGAAAATAATTGGTGCCAAAATAAATTCTATGAGCACACAAGGAATCAAGCATTCCAAACAAGCAAGGCAATCAATCAAACATGGCAAGCATGTCAATCAAGCAAAGGATTAAAATGCATATGGTGAATTTTAATGCAAGGGTTTTGAAAAACATTTTTAAATACGATTTGGCGGAAAATAAACTAATCAAGTTTTAATTTGTTGTAAATTATAAAAAGTTTAAATTTTTAGTGATTTTTAAAATGATGCAAAAACACAGGTGTTATAGTGGACTGAGTCCATGTACGCCGATATTGGCCTATAAATAGGCTTTCTCCTTTGTCATTCTGAGTATCTGAGTTGTGCTTCTCTGTTCTTGGTGAAGATAATTGTTTGTTAGGTCGATCAGCCCCCGGGCTTCTTGTCCTTCGTCTCTGCGTAGTTTGTGGTGGGTAGAAGAATTCTTGAGAAAGGGATTAGAGGCATACTAGTCCCTCAGTAGCATTGTGATTGGAGGCTCGTTCTGATAGGTAGAAGAAGTCTTGTGATTTGCTTTGCGTTCCCTCGTCGAGCAGTCTTAGATTCTCTTTTCCACTCTGCCAGATGCTAGTTCTGTGTGGATCGGCTACTATCCTGCACGAATCCTTATCTCTTCGGTGCAGATCGGTAGCCGACCTACGCAGATCTGGAGCTATCTAGTTTAGATCATTTTTTTCTAAAGCATTGCTGTTGCGTCTTCGGGAGAGGCCTGATGTGATCCTAGATCATCCTGTGCTGCTGATGGCGATTTTGGATGCACTGCGTTCTTCTTTAGAGGAGAGTGGTGTACCCTAAGTTGCTTTGGATCTACTCGGTAGCGACTGTCACCTTTGTGGTCTGCATAGTAATTTTTTATGGCAGAATTCCACAGGGTTCCTTGTAGCTACTGTTTTTATGTGTATTCTGAATTGGATGGGTCTTGTAAGACTTGTAATCTCTATAATATGTAACCTGAAATAATCATCTGAGTTGTTTTTCTTGTGTCCGAGTTGTTATTCTTGATGTGTTGGTTGTCTGCCTTCGAGCTGGCTAGTTCTTTTATATAGCCGACTTCTTTTCATCTTGTCTAGAATGTGGATCCACTTTTTTGAACTCCTTCCTTGTCCGTTCCGTGATTGTAGTGCTGCCTGTCCTTTCCCGTTACGAGGTAACGTCTTTGCGACGTTGCTCGAGATTGTATCGTTTACTGGGTCTATTCTATTACTGCGCGTAGTGTGATTGTTTGCCTTTTATCATTACTCCGTAAATGGGCTCTTAATTGGGCTTTTGCCTACTTATAAAATACCTTTGTGTGGCTGTTCTTCTTCTTTGCCTTGCCTTCGCATCCAAAACCCTAGAAAAAAAATCCCCTTTCGATCTTGCTCTCTGTTCTTGGGCTGTCCCTCCATCATAGTTTGGATTTGGCCATTGTATGGGTGTTGGCATCTCATAGCGTCATTAGAATAATAATGCTACAAGATATATGGTACTGATTAACCTATCTTTAGCCACTAGTCACCTATCTCTTATCTTTACTCCTAAGCTTGGAACTAGGTTGTAATCCCTAATTATATAACTAGGAATAATTAATGGTATTAAATTGAATCTATCATTTTATATGACTAGACAGAAATAAAGATGAACATATATATATTGAGAATGATTCTACAAGTAGATAGGTAATTATACCATTGTAGTATTTTACTTAGAGTATTATCAGGTTGTCATTTATATTCTACCACTGGGAAGGTATTGCTAAACCCATAATCTATAGTATTGATAACACTAGTATGCAGTGAATAAGAGATGTAGCCAATGTCAAACTCTCCTCAAAATAAGAATGTGTCACAAGATAAAGATAAATTGATAAATAATAAATATGATCAGTTATAACAAAAATACTAATACTAATAAAGATAAATCTATATAGATCTTTAAATTCGTAGACCGCCCGTTACTATTGACCAACAGTAGAACGGGCCCACCGGCAGCAGCCCATCCAAAGCTGGTTACTGTTCATTAAAGATAAATTGATAAACCATATAAATATGCTATGCAGTACCATCCGACCTTGTTCATACACACGTTACTGTTCACATATAAACCCGTTACTATTTCTCCTTTTCCTTTTCTTTTTTTTTCCAACCCTCTTCCCCACGCGAAGCGTGGGGGCCCCTTCTAGTTGATAAATAATAAATATGATCAGTCATAACAAAATACTACTAATGCACTCAGAGCAATCTAGCATGTTAACGTTGTCTAAACCAAATATAAATAAATAACTCCTAAGTATTCTAGATACAGTCAAAGCTACGTCAACTAGTGCAAGTATGTCTAAAAATCATCATTAAGTAATACTACCATAATTCCCAAACACATCGGAGCAATAAACAGGAAAAGCTGAGTACAGGAACCTCATGTATACGAATATACTCTTAACCTGACAATCCTACTCTAACAAACCACCGTACGGAGGAGGGCTACAAAGGACTCAATGAATCTGTCACATCCACGATCTACCTCACGACTAAGCACAACTAGAGATATCCGCAGATAGGTAATGCATATAGACCCCATGCCTACATACAACCTACCACTCACCATATAATTGAATAGATGAGTGCTATACGAACCAGTGAATGAATATAATAGCAAACTAACTATACTAGACATATTGAAGTAGACAATAAATAATGTAATCAAGAACATAATGATGAAGAATAATATTGCTAGTAATAATTATACAAACATAGATATTACAATAAGAAAGAAGAGGACTTGAGAACTATACCGAACTTTTCTCTTCTTGACAACTTCAGAAATCCAAGATCGCTGAAAAACTTGACTTCCTCTAATCTAGATCTAACTAGGCTAAACTATGAACTAAAAAGGCTCTGAATGAACTAGTGCTTCTAAACTCTAGATGACTTGATCATCAAATGACTTGAATGAGGTATTAAATGAATTAGGGTTTTCTGGGGGGTCTGGCCCTGTATTTATAGCCCGGTGGGATGCACAACGTTCGTTGGATCAAACCGACTTCACGTAGGGCTGAGATTGATCCTCAAAGGCCTTGGAAGGTGGTCGCAGAAGATGACATGTGAGGCCCACTGGGGGGCTGGGTGGCACTATTGGTGGGGCTGGTCGGCCCCACCTGGAAGTGTCTCCGTCTCCCTTTCGCTCCGGCGTCTTCTGGATCCTTTTGGAGTTCAGTGGAGTATTCCTGAGTTGCGGATAATTTTGTGATATATTTTGATAATTAAATCCCTTTTCTACTATTTTCTGGATTAGTCCCTGAAAATTGATAAATCACCAAAACTCATGGAAATTATCAGATAAAACCCAAGCCTTATAGATATTAACATATTTCTCATGTCTATTGATATATTAAAAGTTAACACTATCCACCGTTAACAACTTCCCCAAGCTTATCTTTTGCTAGTCCCTAGCAAAACCCTAGAGACGGATCAAGATTTGCTACAATGCTCTTATATCTAAACAGGTACACGTGCTCTTAAACTAAAAATTCTTCTCTGGATTAGATAAAACTGCTCTAACTTTCAAACTCACCCATGTTACCTTTAACTAAAGAGCTTTTAGCCTTTACTTGGGCCTTGAGCAATTGAAAGATAGAACAATCAATTTAAGCACTATGTCTCAAACTCTTCACTCAACTAATATTCTAGAGTTTTGTAAGTTTTCGCAATAAAACTTAGAACTTAATTGTATGACATCTTTAAGTCTCTCAAAGTATATAGTATTTATGGATCTCACTGAGGCATCAATGATGTCATGCCTTCCTACAGCTAAAGATTATAGTGATGTTCATAGGAGTGGCATTAAAACAAGGATGAGCATACTTGCAATTCATATATTGTAAAGTCAAACAATGGATCCATAGAGAGTCAAGTCATACAATCAAATCAAGATGTGCATGTGTATGGAATATGATGGATAGATATATATATGGTGGCTGATTCTAATTCTACTTTTGCTCTTGTGAAATAAGTCTCTCTTCTTTTTTAGACTTTAAAACTTCCATAGGAAAACATGGGCTATCTTTATTCTTTCTTCTTTTTTTCTTTTCTAGAGAGGCGGGCATCTGAGTACCTATTATTTTGATTATTAGGACACTTATCCATCTTTTACTCCCTCTTTTCTTTTCAATATTTTTGAATAGCCACATGCATCCTTTGAATACAATAACGATTGAAGAGATAGCAATAAAGACTTAGAGCATTTAAAACAGGTGTTGTCCTATGGATATCTTTTAGGGTGTTTACTTCTGGTGTAGGAGAAAAATATTTTTAAAGTGGATGTGGATGAAAAATGAGAAAATGGGTGCGCTCACTCTCAGTGTAAGAGCAAGGCATATATAAGTGGAGTGTGTGTGTGTGAAATCTTGATTTTAAAAGCATGACAAGACTCTCATAAGGTATACAACAAAGGTTGATTAAACTCAATGCAAAGCAAGCCGTATAAATGAGCAAAGGTTTCCTATCCTAAATGTATAGCATATATGGCTTTGGTAGGAATTAAAACTTTGTCATACAAAGAGCTCATCATGTAAGGTTTTGAATTTTTAAAAGATAAATCTCCAGAACTTAGCATCATTAAGAATAAGATAAATAGAAGCTCAGACTTTCTTATATCATATCCATCAATCACCTAGACTTAGCTCAAGCGTATGCCTCGACAAGTTTCAGGTTTAGAGTAAATTTTTATATTAAAGCAATCATGTCCAAAACTTAGGAGAACTTAAAGTTGAAAACTAGGTACTTGAAGAGAATTCCAGCAGAGCAACTATTCATCAAGATAAAATTTCATAGTTTATAGTTGACTTTAGACACACTCTATAACTAATAACTACTAAGACTTCTTTTTTATTGGTTTTTAGATTTTATTCATTTAGCTAAAGGACTCATAAAAGACTCAACAGACGTGGACCTTCATGTGCCCATATATTTTTGGTGTTTTATAACTATAAGACAAACTCGATGTCGATGAAATATCGGTGGCATTCTACCATGGGTATACCGATGGTAGTGATTTATCGGTGGAGGCACGCTTAAACTACGAACAAGACGTAACAGGAAGAACAACACACACGGTTTACCCAGGTTCGAGCAGCTAGGTGCGTAATACCCTACATTCTGCTCTTTTGTTATTAATATGAGATGCGTTTGAGGGGGGGTCCCTGCCCGCCTTATATAGTCCATGGGGGCAAGGTTACAGATCCTAAGATTCCGATATGGTCGGTTACAAACAGATCGTATCTAATCGGGGTACAATTGGTTTCTTAACTGACTAGTTGCCTTGCATGATAAGCAACTCCTGATTGTCCACCTGGGAGTCTGCGGGAAGGTGTAAAGTCCAACTGGATGACCATTGGACACACCTTAAACACCAAGAACTGGATGAGAAAATGGTTTTACATCAGCCAGAATCTAGAAGGGCGAGCAGTCCCCTACGACGTCACACAAATTCCTAAGTCAAACATATTCTGGTCGAAGAGGCCGACCCCTAAACAGATGATTTAGGTGAATGAGCTGTTATCCTTGATGGATTTCAGCAAGATAGATGGGATTGTAGTAGCCAGCATATTTGTCGTGTACCGGATCCAGCCCTTGAAGGAAAGGGTCAACTTCATGTTTGAGTACCAAGGGAAATATAATCCGTCGCGAGAGCGTAAGGAGAATTTGCACCGGGATAAAGTGGAAAGCCGGCTGTCAAAAATGTTCGAAGGCTTCACCAACTATGGCTATCCAGTTGATCCAGTGAAGCCCTTTAGTCTGGCAAACCCTCCACCCACGGTATGTATAGAGTAGGTGGTTGTAGTATTTGATCAATAATTGGTGTATTGCATATGTCACGACTTGTGATTGTTTAGCAATATCATGGACAGGATCGTGGTGCTTTCGTCTCCCTGGTGCCAGTGGATCCATGGCCCGTCGTAGATGCGCCCCGAGGCCAACAAAGGCGTGCTGAGCCGGCGGGCTCAGGGAACGGCGGCGATGAAGGGACGGCGAAAGAAGAAGCAGCTGGTGCCGAGTAGCAGCGAAAATGGAAAACGGCCGGCAAGACGCCAATGATGGAGCCAGAGCCTAAGAAGGCTAAGCCATCTGCCCCCTTGACTAGGGGCAAATTAAACATCGGAGGTGGCGCCAAGTCACATCACCAAGTAGTGGTGACGGAGAGCTCGGACTTAGGCCCAGAGGATACGATTCCTCCGAGTCAAAAGTTCAGGACGAAGCAGCCCGAGGAGCAGACACGCCACCACTACGGCCACGCCGCGTCGACCTCCACGCACAGCCCAAGAGTCGGCGCCACCTAGGGCCACACAGTCGCCTTCAGGAGGTGGCGAGATGGGTGATGCTTCTGAACAGACGATGTCCAGATCGCCGCGAGGGCAAATGACAGAGGCACCAGAGGTGACCCAGAGGTCGACTACCCAGAATCCTGCGCCGGAACAGTCATAAGCCCCAACACAAGGGCCGCCACCAACACAATCGAGTCCAGTGGTGCGGGAACTGCTGGGGGTGGTCGAAGCGGATCTTCCGGCCATGGAGGGCGCTTCAGTTAGTCCTTTAAACGGTCGTCTAGGTACAAATTATAGATGCATTGGAAGTACAAAATCAATATTGTATATTGACTAACATCTTTTTGAATTGCAGACCAGCCAGCACAGAAGAACCTGTGGTTGGTGCAAAGCCCCATGATGGGAATGCACAAGAAGGCCCCAAAGCCCAGGCAGACCAAGGTGAGGCAGGCCAGGATGGCTAGACCAGCCATGAAGAGGCCTGTTGACGGTGGATAATGTCAACTTTTATTAGAACTTTAGACATGAAAGGATACATGAATACATATTAGTCTAGGGTTTTAACTGACAATTTCTACGAGTTTTGCATATTCTATATTTTCTAGGGATTATTCCAGAAAAGCATAAAAGAGGGATTAGAGTGCATAATTATCACAAAACTGATCCGCATCAGAAATCATCGTCATCAGACTCAGGAAGGGTCTAGAAGACACCCGAAGCAACGGGACCCGCTGGGGCCACCTGGTGGGGCCGGCCGGCCCCACCCTAGTGCCGGTCAGCGCCCCCTAGGTCATCTGGCCGCCGCCTTCTGGAGTCTTCCCCCCACGCTTCCTTGGCACCTAAGTAAAGCATCCCTACGTTGATCTAAAGTCGGTTTGATCCGATGGTGCACATAACATGAAGACGTGGATCGATGACGTGGCGGTTCCTTGCCCTACTCCACCTCGGCCTATATAATGACGCCTCAAGGCCCCTTCAAGAGGCATTCTACACCCCGGTGCTTCATATTCTCTACATAATTACGGTTAGGGTCCCTCTAATTGATCTAGTTCTAGTTCATCTAGTTGTAGCAATTAGGAGAGACTAGTTCTTCTAGATCTAGTTTTGTTTAGAGATTACTGAGATTGAGTAGAGGAGTAGAGATTCTGGAGGAGTTTCGGCCTGTCGGTGCTTCTTCATGGTTGTATTCTTCTGGATTCAGCTCCCTCGCCCGGAGCTGCGTTCTGAGGTACTTTTGTATTCATCATTTCGACTCAAATAAGCAGTTGTTCTTATTTGTTCTTAAGTTCACAGCTCATATTGAGTGCTTTGATCTTGGTCATTACTTGGTTGAAGTAGTATTTCGTAGTGTAGGCGTGGTGCCTAGGCTAGGTTTACTTGTGGATGTCCCCCGATTAGCCGGATAGTGGTAGTTCGCGCAGTGACTTTATAGTCGCGTTGATTCCTCTCGTAGTCCACATCCCGTTGATAGGACAGATAGGCTGATAGGTGCTTAGTAGGAGATTACTCTGTTTCTTCTCCTATTCGAGTGACTTGCCCAGTTAGACGATATTATACAAAGCTTACCGGTTGTCAGAACTAGAGTGCAATAGCTATTTCCTCTTTCTTGATATGATCTAGCCTAATTGTAGGATTAAGTCTATATATTGTGTCATCATCACAACTGTTCCATGTGGATATGATATTTAAAATCTCTAGGTAAAATGTGACGTCGGTAATGATATCTGTGCGCTTGCGGATAATCTTACTTAAATATTATTTAATGGAGTGCAGTTAATTTATACCAACAAGCATTTTTGGCGCCGTTGCCGAGGGACGGTTTGCTGGTTTTGACTTAGTCTAGCTTAATCTTGTATTATACTTTTATCTTTTCTTATTTTATCCCATTCTCTTCATTATTTTTGTGTTCATCCTTATGGATGCTTTTAATTCCATTCCTATCTATCTTTATGGCATGCGCGAAAGCTTCGGGCCACCAAAATCTAATGGACCTATCATAACACCTGGCTATGAGCTGCGCCCATGTTTAATTAATATGATTTGGGATAAACCCTGCTCGGAAGTAGGTAACGATTCTAAGCTCCTCGATGAAGAGAAGGGCTTATCACCCGAACTAGACACGGAAGTCTTGGTAGCTAAAACACAATCATTTCATTCCCAAGATTTAGCTATCGATCCTAAACCTTTAAAATTCCATTTTGATGATTTAGACTTCCAATTAGCTAAGATGCTCATAAATCAATAGACATCAGATCTTCTCAGAAGGGCATCTTGAGAAAAGTGTCATTAACTTCCTTTCCCTCCTGAAAGACACTGGAACGAGTTCAAGGATGGCATGTCGAGTGATGCCATAGAAGGAGAGCCAAGCCACTTAGGAATAAACTCTATCTTCTCCCCTTCTATGCCCACAATAAATGTCTCTGAACCCATCTCTAAACCCATCCTTGACCCCAATGAATCTTTTTATGCTCTTTCTATTAAACTTCATAATGACCCTAGAAATCCATCAAGACATCCCAAGAATAAGAGTCATGAAGATTATAGGAATACCCAAGAAGAGCAACGACAATAGCAGGACTGCATAGAACATACTAGAAATACATATGCTATTGTAAAAGAATGGATGGAAGAGGACGAAGCTTTAGCATTAGCATCTAAACTTGGTTTAAATTCAAATGGTGAGCTTAAATCAATTTCTTTAATAAACAGTAACTCACCCAAGTTTAGAGAAAGCTTTAGAGACCAACCTTAGGGATATCAATTTATGGGAAATTCTAGAAAATAAAACATCCAATAAATGTCATAGGCTTGAAATAATAGAGGCAAACTTGTTGCCTATAGACATCCATGAAGAAACGCCCTTGGAGTTTGAAAAGGGAAATCACATCGATGAGCATGGGAATTATCTCATAAACACTTCATCGAATCCATGGTCATATAAGAAATCTTCTGAATCTTTTGGTCTCTCTAATGTTACCACACATGAAATCTTCAACCTCCTCTTTATACCTGTTCATAAAATCATTAAAAAGGTGGTTGTAGATGCATATGTTTATCATAAATATTATAGATCTCGTTGTAATCTTGATATAGGCGCACAAAGGCTAGTGTTCTAGAGGAAACCGCCGCACAAACTCATCGCACAATAATTAGAAGGTTTTCTAAGAATAACCTTGTGTCCTAAAATAACCACTCTTGAAAAAATTAGCATAGCTATAATGCCCTTGTGAATTCATAAAAATGTTCCTTTAGATGTTTTTTGTCACTAACCATTTCAGGTTTGAAGTGAGAAAATGACTAATGGCAAGAACAGATATGTCCAACCAATTATCATGCAACATTAATTATATCCATCCAAACTTAAATCTGCCTTGCAAAATTCAAGCTTGGGGGAATAGACTTATTTAGAAAATCCTATGTTGCTAATATTGGTTGTATCTACTTTTTAATTCATGTTCAATTATTTACCTTTTTATCTCTAAATGAGTAAATCTCTATAAGTGTTTTCATATTACCTTTGTTTGCTATAGTAAGATGTGGTTTGGAAGTACCGCACATACTTCTAAAGGCTTTTTTTGAATTAAACGTGGTGCTTAGGTTAAATAGTCTTCCTTAACTAAATTAGACATGGAGTTTAACTTGGCTATTGAACTAGAAATTGTTGTAGTAGACATTGAATATTTTTATTGGGCTAACCCCTACAGAAAACTTTTAAAATTAATTTAGGTAAGTCATAAGATAAATTTGAATTAGGGATGAGACAGGACACATGCTTAAAAAAAGAAGACATAGCTCATTCATCATAAACGATAGAACTGTGAGTATTAATGATTCATTCACTTTATCTTCTACTGCAAGTTACTTTGCCTCAAGCCATGTCTGTATAAAACATGATCTATGCTAAAATAATACCAATAATATCTTTTCATTAGCATAGACAGAATAAAATAAAATACTAGACAAGCATCCTGTGTTCAAAATTTATATATTCTTTCGGGTATGTGTTGTCCACTAATCTATTGCAGGCATAATAATAACTCGGAGTAAAAAGAGTCAAAAGATCAAAGAAACAAAAAGATGACAAAATAATGAGTGTAACAGAGGAAACAAGATGTCCATGAACAACTCAAGATGTAAGAGAAAGGACCACCGGTCATTTACCCCTCATCACTTAGTGCCATCACGCTCTAATAATGAAGATAATATTCTAAGGTAAGTGGTCACTGCTCTTCTCTTGACCTTGGTGTGCACATAAATTAAGACACAAATATGTAAGCGTTACAACTAAAATTGATTAACCTAATTAACTCAACATGGTTTGTTCCTTAAAATTGTTCATGGCACCGTTCTCTTAATCTCAGTCTTAACCAAACAAGCAAAAATATTATATTCGATCTTAGAAAGATGATAGTCATACTCATTTGAAAATTTATATAGAGATAGACGATCCTTTCATTGGTTAAGCAATTTTATTCTTTTTACGCCATGTGAACTTGAATGTAATATTCAATGCTTAATCTTTTGATCTTACCACCCATGACATAAGTAAACAATTCATGTGACACTAACTTTATCTTGTTCAATATGCCTAAGGATAGAAAAAAAATAAATAAAGAAATAAATTTGGTTCTATTGGTGTTTTTCCACTAGCGAGCCTATGCACTTGATCTACGCCTTGGTTTTGCAAACGGGACAACACATCGAGCAAAGTTTATTAATTCTACAAGTAAAAGTTCGTGAACATGCACACCGAGCAAGATCTTTGCCGGCTACTATTAAAGCTCCACTTCAACCTATGGGCCAAACCAAAAAATAAAGGTGACATCATCATCACTAGAGGTATGCAACCACCAAGATCTCCATCTCTTAAGATGGAGAGATACACAAGAGTGAAAGAAGAAGACCTATCGATAGACTTTAAATTTTGTACCCTTGGCATAAGGTAATATGGTAGTTATCTAATTAATTAGTATTTCTGTCTACATTAATAAATTTACCTTAACATATTCATCTTCATAAATATTAAAAAGAAAATAAAAATAATAAAAATCTTTATTGCTTCATTTTTGTATCATAAAATATTAAAAGTCCCACGTGAATAAACTTGTGGTAACCCCCAGTAGGAATATTTACTTGTGGTGGCATAAAAATATAACTATACATCATGCACACATATTTAATTTTTACATAATTAAACTAGAAAATTCTGAAAAGAGAATCCTGCTAAAACTTGTCAATTTGAAATCAACTCATAAGAATAATCAATTATTTATTGGCTAATCGCTAACCTCTTATTAAATTCGAGCCTCGAGTTTTGGTTTTCTTGTTGGAGTATAACTATGCAGGATAACATTATGACTAAGGAGTGAGTCTATCAGTGGAGCCCACTAAGACTATCGCTGACAAGCTCGCCCTAAAGATCATCAACACCAAGTATTGCAAACATCTAGGTTGGGGGAGGAGCATCCCCTAGTTATCAGGTAACTATACCTAGGCGATTATTGAGTCTATTTTATATAGTCATAAAAAAACCAAAAATATATGGGCACATGAAGGTCCATGTCTTTAGAGTCTTGTGAGTCCAATAGAAATAAAAAGATGAATAATAAATTAAAATCAAAAAAAAAAATAAAATACTTATCTATGTATTAAGGTGTGATCATAGAATGTGTCTAGAGTCAAATAAAAACTAGAAAATATTAAAATTTTGTCTTGGAGATGATGAATAGTTGCTCTACCGTAATTCCTTTCAAGTGCCTAGTTTTTAACCATGAATTCTCCTGAGTTTTAAACATGACTACTTTGATATAAGAATTTACTCTGAACCTGAAACTTGTGGAGGCATATGCTTGAGCTAAGTCTAGGTAATTGATTGATATGATACATGAAGGTCTAAGCTGCCATTTATCTTATTCCTAGCATTACTAAGTTCTGGAGATTTATTTTGAAAACCCAAAATCTTACATGATGAGCTCTTGTATGATAAAGTTTGAATTTCTACCAAAGCCATATAATACATTTAGCATTAGGAAAACCTTTGCACATTCATGCTGCTTGCTTTACATTGAGTTTAGTCAACCTTTGTTGTATACCTTATGAGAGTCTTGCCATGCTTTTAAAATCAAGATAACTTACGTACTCCATCCACATATGCATTACTCCTACTCGGGGTGTAAGTGCAGTCATTTTCACTTTCATCCAGATCCACCTTAAAAATATTTTTCTCCTACACTAGGAGTAAACACTCAAAATATACCCTATAGGACAGCCTCCATTTAATTGCTCTAATTTTTTTATCATTATCTCTCCAATTATTTATATTCAAAGGATGCATGTGGCTATGCAAAAGTATTAAAAAAAAGAGAAGAAGAAAAAGGGAGAGTAAAAGATGGACAAGTGTCCCAACAATTAAAACAATGGGTGCATAGATGCCCGCCTCCTAGAATAATAAAAAAAGAGGAAGAAAGAGAGAATAAAGATAGTCCATGTTTTCCCGCGAAGAGTTCTAAGTTTTAAAGGAGGGAGTTATTTTCAAAGAGCAAAAGTAGAATTAGGATTAGCCACTAAATACCATATATATAGCTATCCACCATATTCATACACATGCACATCTTGATTTGATTGTATGCCTCGATTCTCTGTGGATCCATTGTTTGACTTTACAACATATGAATTGCAAGTATGTTCATCGTTGTTATTGCCACTCCTACGTACTCCACTATAAATGCCTAGCTGTAGGAAGGCATGACATTATTAATACCTCAGTGAGATCCATAAATACTATATATTAAGAGACTTGAGGGTGTCATACAATCATGCTCTGAGTTTTATTTCGAAAACTTATAAAACTCTAAAATATTGGTACTTGTGAAGAATTTAAGACATAGTGCTTGACTTAATTGTTCTATCTTTTGATTGCTCAAGACTTATGCAAAAGCTGAAAAGCCCTATAGTTAAAGGTAAAATGGGTAAGTGTGAAAGTTAGAGCAGTTTTGTCTAAATCGGAGAAAAATTTATATTTAAAAATTAGCAGCAACTCCTAATCCAAGTTTATTAGTAATTAGACCTAGATTGTTTGCCAAGGGACTGGCAAAAGGTAAGCTTGGGGGAGTTGTTGATGGTGGATAACGTCAACTTTTATTAGAACTTTAGACATGAAAGGGTACATGAATACACATTAGTCTAGGGTTTTAACTGATAATTTCCACGAGTTTTGCATATTCTATATTTTCTAGGAATTATTCCAAAAAAGCATAAAATAGGGATTAGAGTGCATAATTATCACGAAACCGATCTGCATCGAAAATCATCGTCATCGACTCGGGGAAGGGTCTAGAAGACACTCGAAGCAGCAGGACCCACTGGGGCCACCTGGTGGGGCCGGCCGACCCCACCCTGGCGCCGGTCGATGCCCCCCTAGGTCATCTGGCCGCCGCCTTCTGGAGTCTTCCTCCTACGCTTCCTTGGCACCTAAGTAAAGCATCCCTACGTTGATCTAAGGTCAGTTTGATCCGACGGTGCACATAACATGAAGACGTGGATCGATGACGTGGCGGTTCCTTGCCCCCTACTCCACCTCGGCCTATATAATGACGCCCCAAGGCCCCTTCAAGAGGCATTCTACACCCCGGTGCTTCATATTCTCTACATAATTAGGGTTAGGGTCCCTCTAGTTGATCTAGTTCTAGTTCATCTAGTTCTAGTTCATCTAGTTGTAGCAATTAGGAGAGACTAGTTCTTCTAGATCTAGTTTTGTTTAGAGATTATAGAGATTGAGTAGAGGAGTAGAGATTCTAGAGGAGTTCCAGCCTGTCAGTGCTTCTTCGTGGCTGTATTCTTCTGGATTCAGCTCCCTCGCCTGGAGCTGCGTTCTGAGGTACTTTTGTATTCATTATTTCGATTCAAGTAAGCAGTTGTTCTTATTTGTTCTTAAGTTCGCAGCTCATATTGAGTGCTTTGATCTTGGTCACTACTTGGTTGAAGTAGTATTTCGTAGTGTAGGCGTGGTGCCTAGGCTAGGTTTACTTGTGGATGTCCCCTGATTAGCCGGATAGTGGTAGTTCGCGCAGGTGACTTTATAGCTGCGTTGATTCCTCTGTAGTCCGTGTCCCGTTGATAGGACAGATAGGCTGATAGGTGCTTGGTAGGAGATTACTCTGTTTCTTCTCCTATTCGAGTGACTTGCCCAGTTAGACGGTATTATACAAAGCTTACCGATTGTCAGAACTAGAGTGCAATAGCTATTTCCTCTTTCTTGATATGATCTAGCCTAATTGTAGGATTAAGTGTATATATTGTGTCATCATCACAACTGTTCCCTGTGGATATGATATTTAAAATCTCCGGGTAAAATGTGACGTCGGTAATGATATCTGTACGCTTGCAGATAATCTTACTTAAATATTATTTAATGGAGTGCAGTTAATTTATACCAACAAGGCCGACCGCCCTCCCCACATAGATGAACCAATTTCTCCTCATCAACAGAGGGAGGAGCCCGAAGCTAGACTAGACCAGGAGGTGGGCCAGACTCTTGTGAAAAGTGCCCACCTGGTCACTGCTGAGGCAATGGCCGGATCCAGTGCTCCGGATACGCTGGATGCCCAAGAGGAGCAACTGGAAGAAGTGCTTGGGCATCCGGCGAAGTCGAAGAGGGTTCCTGGAAAGGTCAACTTCATGGCTCGCCAAGATCAAGATGGTGATTAGGCTGTCTTTGAGGTCGAAGCTGACGCCCCTCTAGCCGAATGAGTGGAACAAACCCTGAGACATCTGCGGGACCAAATAAAGGTAAGCAGCCGACTAGTTCCTCCATCGTGTAAATAGCATGATATAAAGCTGACATTTTGTAATGTTGCAAGGTATGCAAAATATCTCCGAGCAACGCTTGGAAATGATAAATCAATTCCGGCCTGTGATGGCCAAGAATGAGCTACTGAAGAAGGAGAATGCTGCCTTGAACTACAAAGTTGTCATCCTGGAAGGGCAGAAAGCCGGCTTGGAGAAGGAGAAGAAAGGTATGACACCCTTCACATGCTGTAAGCATCTGTGCTTGCGTACCAGAGCTAGAATAGGACGACCAGTTAAAGGCGCAGGAGCTGTCTTGACTGCTCTTAGAGAAGAAAACCGCCCAGGAGCATATCCGTGAACTCGAGGGTGAGATGAAAGGTTAATCATCGACCATCTTCATACACGGTGTGTGGTAATATGCTTCGGAATTATATGATGAAAACTATCTTGTATGCGTGTAGAGCTTCGTAGAAAGCATATGGCGCAGTTTGAAGTGCTGGCCCAGGAAAACAAGGCGCTGAAGGAGCGCTGCGGAGCCATGGCAGATGGACTGAAGCCACTGCTGAAGACCCGGATCCAGAAGAGCCAGAGGTGAGTGACCCACTGAGCGCTCCAGAAGCCATCACGGACCAATGCAAGAGGGCATGGCCCTTGTTCAAAGATTTTGTCCGGGAGGCGGGTCAATATGTGGTAGCTTCCATTCTTGCGTTGGTAAGGTCGCACTACCTGCGGATCAACCTGAAAAGGATAGAAAAGGGGGTGGCGGCCAATACCAGTGAAGAAGAGGCCCATGATCTTCGCGTCACCTCCTGGGATACTGCCGTTAGAGGACGCAAGATATTAAGTTAGTAGATGAAGGATCCACTAGTCACTCGGCCTGAGTAGTCCAGGCGCCATCTTTAGTTTGATGTAAATCTCGGACAGACTTGTGTCGTAACTACTGCCTGCTTGACATTGCTCAACCAGTATCGAGCTTAATTTGTATATAGTTGTTGGTAAATCCATTCATCCGAATGGATAGTATCTTGGCTGTCAGCGCCTAAGAGATAGCTCGACAAGGAAAGAACTAACAGTTCTTTAGCGTTAAGCCATGACTGCGGGGGAACACCAAACTGGATAAGACATATATAAAAAAGGATTAAAAATTCTCACCATAATGTAGTAGTTGCTGTGCTAAGTACTGAACAACAATATAGCATGGCCGTAACTGTAACACCCCAGGCGCCACAAAAGCCTAAGATGTCACTAACGTCCCTTTGCTCATGCCAAAGTATAAAACTTGGCAACTAAACCCATCATCAAAGCAAAGCGCAGAAGCAACAACAAGCTTAAAACTATAATTAGGAGAAGCTTAAACAAAACTTATAATTAAAACTCAAAGGTTCACTGTGACATATAGACTAAGTTTATTACAGCAATCTAAATGGTTTATTATTATTATCTCTAAATATGAGTGAAACATAGAAGACGTGCCGCTAATCCCATCCCTTTAAGCAAAGCATCCAATCAAACACCTGGAAAGATAAAGGGGTGAGAATAAATCTCAGCAAGCAAACTGCTTGATCATAACATTTAAACTACAAGTTAATTACGCATCGATTTAAACATGAAAGATATAACAACATAATAAATTAATAATTCATAGTACAATTACTTATCCATCCACATCAACATAAAGAAGTAAACAACATTATAATGTTCATTAAATAAACCACCTCTTCAAAAAAAAAAACTCTCATATCCACAACTTCCATAAAAGATAACCTCAACGAGTGCAAATGCAATGCATATGCATGTCCACTGCCTCCATACCCAACAAGGTATGAAGCTATATCGTACCCTTCCTCGGGCAACATACGATGCCGTACCGGTACAGTCGCGGCTAGCAAGCGGCGACATCCACAAATGCTATGCGATGCAAAATGGTGCAATGATATGATGCATCCGCATAAGTACTTGAAACATGTGCCACATACATCAACAATTATAAAACATAGCACTTCATGATAATAGATAAATGACAAAAGAATCAACAATGATCACCATATGTAAATTACTTTAAAAGGGTAAATGAATTCATAATTAAGTATTTATCTTGATTCGATTAATGTTATGGCAAAATGTAGGTAGAATAAATAACATGTCAATCTGTAGCAACCACCGCTACGTTTACTTGCCTCAAGACGACGATGTAAAAACATGAGCTAAGAACGATCCAAAGGTGCACCACCTGTTCAAACATCATCTACTCAGAAAACATACTCATACAAACACTCACAAATGACAAATAAAAGCGCTTCTACGGCCGGCGCTATCGATTCCCTCAAAACAGCGACCCAACACTAAGTAACAGCAGCAGCTCTGCTTCACATTTTTGGTGTGGATAAAATACATGCTCAAAAATTATGAAAGTTTTATAGAAGATAGAATACATCATTACCTACAACCTGTATATAAAATAATCTAGCATTTGAGATCTCTAAGATGGCATAAATAATTACTGAACTTAACTGAACTTTCTGAAGATCAAAACAGGACAGCAGAGTTCTACAAACCATAACTGCAGTTCTACTGATCCAAAAATGATGATATTTACCAACATGGAAAGCTTAAGAAATCCCCTACAACCTTTGTTCAGATCATATGTTCAAATTCATCCATTAATATAGGTGAAAACAGATTTGATCTAAAACTGCACAGATTTTCGTCACTGGGAAACAGGCAGATGAAAAGGATCATATCTCTCAAACTGCAAGGGCTATGAGGCTGATATTGGAATCAAAAGAAAGATATTGAAGTCCTCTACAACTTTGTAATCAGTGCCAAAAATTATTGAGGCCATTAAGATGCCCTAAAAGTCGATGAACACAGACTGCACATCCTGACAGATTTCAGAACGCGGACAAGATTGATTTCGAGATTTAATTCTAATATACGCCCTTTGGACAAGCAATTTAATCCACAAAACTTAACCAAAATTAGTGGATTAAGACATGGCATCTCACCTAGGTCAACACAACGAACGTGATGACAATCCCCAATGATTCACTCCTTCCTTCTTCGCCTTGCGGTCAATCCTCGTCTCTATGGCTTTCTCGCCTTTCCGATCTACGTCGAACGTGCAACGACCATCATGGACCGTGAGGGGAACCAGAGATTGAGACCAAACAAAGAGATGAGAGGATCCCTAACCGGTTTGGGAAGAACGGAAACGAAGACAAGGGCAATGGCAGTAGCAGCGACGTCAAGGCCTTAAATCATCTCTTCTCCTCCCTTCTCTTCTTCCCTCTCTAATCTCCTCTTGGTTTCTCCCTGTGTGAACAGCAAGGGACTTCTCCTGTACGTGAAGAGCAAGAGACAGTGCCTGATGGGTTTTGGAGGGAGGTGCTAGCCAAGTGTAGGTGGGATCACGGGAGAAAAGAAAAATAAAGAAGAAAGCAACAGGACACGAAAACGAAAGGCCCCAACTAGTCACGGCAGGACTCCTGGACTTCTGGGTTCAGGTCATGGCACTGTAGCATGACGTCGTTACTGTAGCACACGTGTTACTGTAGAAGCTTCCACAGATCATGCGCCGAAGGTAGCTAGGATCCAAACTCAGAAAATCATATATGAGTGGTCAAATGAGAACGTTTCGTCGAGCTCCACGCATTGGTAGTCTCAATTTATTCATCCGGGCATCAAATCAAAAAGATCAAAATTATAGCCTCTCTTTAAAGCCGTCGTCCTTCGCTAAATAAATTACTTAACCAAAAAAATCCATAATTATGCCATTTTTTCTGGGTGTTACAGTAAATGAGTATGGAACTCAGTTTATCGGAAAACACGTTCGTTTTAGAGGTTGTGTGCGTGTAGTCGTACAACATCCTTTGAACCAAATCAGCTCCTAGGTGACCAGGTGACCTATATGAACAGCACGGTGCTGGAGCACTAGAGCCCTAGTACCGTCAGAGAGCGATTACCAGTATCTCCTGTGTTGTATGGCTCGGAGCCGTAACACCTGGTCGGAGGAACTAGGGATAGTGCCTTTTTTTATTGTTCCTGTCGGAGCGTTAGACTGTACGGCTTATTGGAAAACACAGGCATGTTTTATGAATAAAACACTTGCTCGATGAGTAAAAAGATATCAATTGTGATATATTAAATATAATTACTAAATACGGAGGAAAAAAAGATACATATCTTATTCTATGATGTCTATCAAGAGTAGATTCTTATAAGCTGCTTGATGTGACAGGAGCTTGGCACATCGATGCCATCCAAAGTGCAGAGCCTATATGAAGTAGGTCTAGTGACTGCTTTTATCATGAATGGTCTCTCCCAGTGAGAGGACAGCTTATGTAGGCCTTCTATCTTCTGCTTGCGCCGGAGCACGAGGTCGCCGACCATGAAGAAGCGATCTCTGATGTTACGGTTGTAATAACGACGCACACTAGCCAAATACCATGCATTCTGAACGCACTTGTCTAGGCGTCGCTCTTCTAAGGTGTCGATGTCGAGCTCCCTTGCTTCATCTGATGCTTCTTCATCGAAGTACTCGACTGTCGATGCGGGACCAAGACGGTTCCCTATCGGCATGTTTCTCACTCAGGCGGGCCCACAAGACAGAAGCAAAAGGACCAATTTCGAGTAGATGACGTCCTGTCCTAGTTAGGCAAATAGAAAGTAACTTCTGTAATAGAAACATAACTCTCTCTACTAGTCCGACTAGGATTAAAATCAAAACTCTGGCTCCTTTCCCTCATAAAAAGGAGCCCGAGCACCCTTACTGTAACAACACACAATCATACATCAATCCAACGCAAAAGGCCAAAACCGACTGGAGTAGAGCTTTTACTCGACGACGAGGGCTCGAACCAGAATAAACAGAGTCTCTTGCGTAAACCGCCGAGTTCTAGTATTCGCCGAGATCCGAATCAACTGCTACGGGAACCCTGTGGCAGGCTATCGGTGGTTAAACACCAACAGCTGGCGCGCCAGGTAGGGGCTTTCGACGAATTTGACGTCAAAGGCTCAGCGGACCTACACACAATTCCCAAAGGGCTCAACCTTCATCTTCGGAAGCTGGATCTGCGAAGCAGATGACTACGGAGTTCTCCATGGTCGACTACTTCAGGAACCTAAGACGATGACGCACGAAATTTTTTCAAAACTCAAGATAACAGAAGTAGAAACTTCAAATCCAAGACTACAGAAGATGCCGAGTTCTTTTCACTACGACCTCAACAACGCAGCTCAGACATATCAAAATATTATTCAAAGGACGATGGAATCTAATGATCTAACTCCAAGAAACATCTCCAAACAAGATAAGTACCTTACCCCCTCCCTTTTCAATACGGAAGATCTTTAGAAGAAGAAACCGACTACTTGCCAAAGGCGCATCAGGAAGTGTTTATGATCAGGCAACCTCAGGTACCGCCAGTCCAACCTAACTACAAATCTTCAGAGGAATCAGAAGCCGATATCCCACCTGACTCCGTGACCAGAGAAGGGGAGACTGATAGCCAAAGGGCGGCAAGAGAAAGAAGAAACAAGAAGAGGGGAGGGAGAAGAAACCGAGTCCAAGAATGCAGGGAAGCATGGCACAAATATGAAGAAGAATTAGCTGAGTACAATGAGAGAGGAGCAGAAAAAGAAGCCGAGGAAAGGCGAGCCACAGCGAGGGCCAGATTTGACCCTATTGACAAGATACAAGAATTGATCAATGAGATCGACGCCGTACCCTGTCCAAGCGAAGAACAAGCCAAACTCAGAAATCTACTCAGAACTACTGCACAAAGAATACAAGACAACCGGGTACCTCCTCGATACGTACCCTCTGAGCAGACGAGCCAAAGAAGTTGGAGAATATCCGCGTTCGAAAGTCTATCTGTCCCAAACAACAGCAGAAGAACTCAACCACACTACGACTGGACGGAGAAAACAGGGGAAAACAGGGAGAGGCTAGCAACTCCCCCTCGAAGCTTTCTCAGATCTCCTACAAGATACAACAGCCAGGCAGATTCCGACTACAAGCCAGAAAGGGTACCCGACAGATTCCCTTGCTTCGCGAGAAGACTACTCGCGATCAGATTACCCCACAAATTCAAACCGTCAAATCATTCAAAATATGATGGCAAAATAGAACCAATGCAATGGCTCAGGATTTACTCCCAGTCAATAGAATTGGCCGGGGGAGACGATGACACCAAAGCATTGTTTTTTCCAATAGCACTAGAAACATTACCACTACAATGGTTCGACAAGTTACGCCCGAGATCAATCAAAACATGGGGCGATCTCCAGAAAGCTTTCTGTAAAAACTTTGCAGGGATACTCACTCACCCAATAACTCAGGCAGAATTAAAGGGCTTAAAGCAAAATCAAGGAGAAAGCCTCAGAGATTTCTATAAAAGATGTGGGGAGCTAAGAGCACAAGTACATGACATTACCGAAAGAGAAGTAATTGAAGCGTTCTCATACGGATTAAGAGTAAGATGGATGTTCCACGATTTTTGCAAAGAAAACCCTCGAACAAACGATAAATTCAAGAGAACAGTCAAAAAGATGATTACGACAGAAGAAAAAACACGGGAAAGATTCCCAGACAACAGAAATAACTCAGATAGAAGAAACAACTCAGATAGAAGGAACAACTCGGACAGACAAGACAACTCAGGAAGATGGAACAACCCAGGGGACAGACAAGAATACCACAACAAGAAAAGATATGTAGATAACACGGTGGCTACCACCGAAAGGAAGAAATTCTACCCAGCTAGAAAATTTGAGGAACTCGAGAAGATGAAATGCATCTATCACCCAACTAGAATTCACCCAATGGGAGAATGTCGGATCTTCTAAGAAAGATGTATGAAGAAAGACAGATGGGAAAAAGAAGAGGATAGAGAGAAAAAGGAAGAAGACAATAATCCAAGAGACAATGGGTTTCAAAAAATCCAAGAGCAACAATAGCAAGAATAATATTCTCTCGGGGTCCCCCGGTTCTAGAAGCAAACAGGAAGACAAACTAGCCTGGAGAACAATCATGGCGGCAGAACCGGCTGCTCCACGATATCTAAATTGGTCTCAATATCCGATACAATTTTCACAAGAAGATCAATGGACAAGCGTTGGAAACACAGGACTATACCCACTAGTACTCGGACCAACAATCGCAGCTATAACAGTAACCAAGGTACTCATTGATGGGGAGCAGGACTCAACATCATATTTGCAAATACCCTAAGGAAGATGGGGCTAGAATTCTCAAAGATGATTACGCCAACAAGTGTACCATTCTATGGAATAGTACCCAGAAGGTCAGCAATGCCCCTCGGGCAAATAACACTACCAGTGACGTTTGAAACTCCTACAAATTACCGTACAGAACTCATCAAATTCGAAGTCATAGATTTTGAATCATCTTATCATGCAATATTGGGAAGACCAGCATTAGCAAAATTCTTGGCTATACCTCACTATCCTTACTTACTACTCAAGATGCTACGACCGCATGGAGTACTTTCTCTCGTGAGGAGATCTAAAACGTGCCTATGAACGTAATGTACAAGCCATACAAATATCTTCAAAAGCTCAAGGGGAAATCAACTCGGCAACAACAGAAATAAGAACAGAAGAATTGGAAATACCAGCCAAAAAACAAAGCATCCTCACCTCAGCTGAGGGAGAAAGTACCAAGAAGATTGATTTAGGGACCGGCGACCCGTCCAAAACCGCCACTATCAGCGCACATTTACCTATCAAATAGGAACTCGCGCTCACCAACTTCTTATGGGACAACAAAGACGACAACAAAGACATATTTGCTTGGAAACCAGCCGATATGCCAGGAGTCCCAAGGGAGTTGGCTGAGCACAAAATTGAAGTCAACAAAGGAGCAAAACCAATCAAATAAAGGTTACACCACTTTTCACCTGACAAGAAAGAAGCAAT
The DNA here is from genome assembly GCA_015844335.1 of Chrysopogon serrulatus. Lineage (NCBI taxonomy): Eukaryota > Viridiplantae > Streptophyta > Magnoliopsida > Poales > Poaceae > Chrysopogon > Chrysopogon serrulatus. Next base: position 45,863 of record JADLZL010006407.1, read on the forward strand.
AAAAAAGGAAATAGCCAAATTACTGGCAACAAGCTTCATAAGAGAGATCTTACATCCAGATTGCGCTATCTTCATAGTGGACTCAACAGCTAGAGCAGCTTTACTATCTTTTCTAGACTACTATTTAGGATATCACCAGATTGCGCTAAAAGAAGACCAAAGCAAGACTTCTTCCATCACTCTATTCGGGGCATATTGCAACAAAACAATGTCTTTCGGACTCAAAAATATAGGAGCAACTTATCAAAGAGCAATTCAGACTTGTTTGGGAGACCAAATTGGAAAAAATGTGGAAGCTTATGTGGATGATGTTGTCGTCAAAACAAAGAACCCAGATTCTCTAATAGAAGAACTACAACAAACTTTCAACAATCTCAAAAGATAGAAGTAGAAATTGTTGGCGGCTCTTATTGTCTAATTTTAACCGCCAACCTTCACATGAAAACCATACAAACAAACATCAAAACATAGAAAATAGAGATTATACTAATTATTTTCATAAGTTTTGGTGTTTTACTATTTGTAGGAGGACATGTCGGTGTAACACAAGAAATGTGCACTAAAGCATATGCAACAGGCAGCAAAACATCACCCGATATGAGCCCGAGGAGGACATCCCACATTTTCGACAAATCAGGGCCCAAACCGAAGGATAAATAGGCCCAAACACAAATCAAATGGACTCCAAATAAACTTTACCTTATGGGGATGGATCCTAGGCACACTAGAGGCCTAACGCATGAAGAAACGGGCCGAACGGAGCTGAAAAGGGTGCGGCCGCACCAGGGTGCGCCCGCACCATTTCTGGCTCCATTCGGGCCCAACTTTCACGTGGAGGTCGGCACCGACGTACCCAAGGCGGTTCTGGTGGTTATTGCCTTAATCAATGCACCTATAGGTTGATTTTGAGGTCGGTTTGGGCTATTCAAGAGGGGAAAATCTTCCATTCAACCTCCTCCTCTCCACCTATAAAAGGAGGCCTCCACCCTCCATATTTCACACACCACCAAGGAGCAACACTCCACCATATTACCAAGATGTAGTAGTAGTACTAGCTAGTTGGGAGTTAGGAAGAGGTACTCAAGTTTCAGAGGAGTCCTCGGAGCTTCGGTACAATCTTGTACCGTTCCATCCTCGGAGGTCTGGTATCTTGTATCGCTTCTCTATAAGACTCAATTCTTTCATATATTCATCTTCTCTAGTTACTGAATTATCTTTCATGGTTGTCTTGATCATGCCTTAGTAGTTAGCTAAGTATGGTTAGTATAGTGTTTACATCTTGGCATGGGATCTCCGCTCGACCGAGTGCTTTAGTCTAATTAAGATATCAGACTAGAGTAGCAGCCGTTAGCGGAGACATGGTGTCTAGGCTAGCGAGTTACCTGAGTTTACGTCCAACCCCACGGATAGATGTGGTAGCCCCAGGGGTGACAGCTCCGATCAGGCCTTTGTATTCCACCATGTTCGGGTTGGTGATTTCATAGAGCTTTTGGCAGCCTGACCCTGGTTACCCCTTCCTAGTCTTTTCGAGAACCGAAAAAGAACTGCTGCTCTGAAGTGTCATGGTGTGATCGCTATGTTTAACCTTTGCTTAGTTAACTTCTATAGTATGAGCTAGAATAGAACCATGGTAATAGAGAAGTCACTAGGAACCTTGAACTCTCCCGTTGTCCTCCCAGCTTAGTCGGTCTACTCTGCTATCTTATCATAGAGTTCTCCTGTGTGTCACTTATCCAAAAACTCATATTTTTGTTACTTACCCCCACTTTAGGCTAGTCGGTACACTAGTTAGCAGATACATGATAGTTAATTATTAGTTTCTTTAACCATTGCTTCCCTGAGGATAAATACCATACCCTTGAATACTCCTAGGTGAAAGCTACAACGGTATCCGTGCGCTTGCAGATTTCTCTGTTTGCGTAACTTATACCAACAGGCTTTCTAGCGTCATTGCCGGGGATGCAAACCTGGTGATGACGCTAAGAAATGCCAATAAGCTTTCTCGGGCGCCGTTGCCGGGATAGAAACCCGGTGATGACGCTAAGAAACGCCAACAAGCTTTTCTGGCGCCGTTGTTCGGGGAGGCAATTGGCGTAAAGATTTTGATATTTATCTTGATATCTACTAACCTAGTTTGACACTAGCTTTTGTGGGTAAAAATAAAAAAATCATCATGAGCCCAGGGTGCCTGATTATTCATGAACAATCAACACTACCACCCTGCCATATCATAAATATGTATATGCATGTATACTAATCATTTGTAGATGAAAAGAAGGTCACCGTCAAGAGCAAACAAAACCATCATATGTGATGGAATGACTACAATGCATCACTCACAGTTCAATCACAAATTGTGAGTGATGAATCAAGGTATGAGAGAACCGACCAAAAATATTTGATTTTCTTTAATGTTATTTTCACCACCGCATTTTGCTTAGTTCATCATATATCTAGTGCTTTATTTGGGTGGCTCCTAGTCTTTGAGCTGTATTCGGGCGCCATACCTAGTCTAGGTAGATAACAATTTTTGTTATCTATCTATTTGATGCTCTTAGTCTAGCTTTGTAGTAGACGGATGTTAAACGGGACCATCTCGGCTTCATACGTTGGCTTTGCCAATAGGTATGATGATATCGTTAGATGGTCCGCGCTATAGGCAAAAAGCTAAAGCCTAGATTTTTTATGCATGTCATTTAGTTAATTTTTTTTCAAAACCATGGCATGTTTGCTTAATCACATTCAACCACCCTATTTTTGCATTGATTTGCATATAAAAACAAAATGGTTCTCTAGTTCATCATTCAACATTCACACATCTGTTTGAATCATTCTCATGTTTATCATTTTCATGCTACCTTTCTCTATCCTAGTTACCTTGGTTTGGATGTTGGTTGTACATCTTTTAAATTAAGCATGGTGCTTAGTTTTGGATGCGACGATCACATTTTCATAGGTTAATTAAATTAAGCATGGTGCTTAGGTTGATTAGTTTGCCTGAATCAAATTAGACATGGAGTCTAATTTGATTTTTGAACCGAAACCGCTAGTGTGTAGACTTTGGTTGTATGCATAGACTAACCCCCGCAGGAAATTCTCGAATCCATAAGGGTAAGTCTTTGAGATGAATTCATAACAGAGGTACATAAAAGATCATTTGGTGAACTTTGAATGAAACCTTGATCAAAAGAAAAATAAATCACACATCCACCAAGCCAGAACCATAAGAAGATCCCGATGGCATGGCGGAATATGAAGTGCAATCATCCTTATCCATCTCCAGGATGAGATGATACAAATTCAAGCTGAATGCAATGGAGAAGTCCCTGCTCTACAGACTTAAAGCGGTGAGCCCTTGCCGAAGGTAAATCGGTAGTTATCACATATTTAAATTAAATATATTTTACAATTTCAAATTTCATATTTAAATTTTGCTTATGCATCAACAATTCAAGAAAAAGATTAAAATATTGTCTTATAAATAAAAATGTTTTTTATATAAAAAAGTAAAAACTAAATAATACTAATAAATGAATGTAACTTCTTAGTTATCATAACTTTTCAATAATAAAAAATATATAATAATAATTTTTGCTTTACCTAATAAAATTTTTTGACTTAGATTTCTTTAAGAATAAAGATGCAACCTCCCTTTCTCCCACAAAATAAAAAAAACTTGGTGCTAGACATGTTTCCTTCGGGTATTCTTTGCTACTAACAATTACGGGAACGAAGGATGAACGATGTCTAGAAACATAGGTGCTGCAACACAAGCTAAGAAGATGCTCCAATATTCACACTTGGTTTTTAGTGTCAATTGACATAAAAATCTAAGTGTGGGGGACCCGACCTTTCCATGCGATCACTTAGGCATGCTGGTTTGCACTCTATCTCCTCACCCATGCTTGCTCCTAAAAAGTTTGATTTTGTTCAAAAATGCCAAACATACTAATCAAGCTTCAAAATTAAAAAATAAAATCTTCTTGAACTATGAACTTGATTTTAAAAAGGTTGGCTGACATAAACTTTATTCCTAGTTCATATATCTATCACTTGTGGACATATCTTTATTAGGAAAACACGTCAACTAAGTGTTATGAAGTGAGATATGGCTAGGACTAAAGAAATCCTATCTTTTCTGTGAAAGCTCTTGGAGAATTTATGCTTTGCTAAAAAAACTTTAAAATTTATAGTAATACTTCTCCTCAATGGTGATATTTCCTACCAAAGCCATATGATGATTTAAACATTGAAAAATTATACTCATATGCTGCTTGTTATCATATTGAGTTTTATCAAATTGTTGTGACCCGTGAGAGATTCTTACCATACACCCATAATCAAAGTTCACTTGCACCCACATATATATGCACTACTCCTACACTGGGAGTAGGCGCAAAACATGTCTTTCATTTAGATCCACCCAAAAAATATTCTACTCCTACACTAGGAGTAGATATAAAAAAATTATCTTTTAGGTTCCACCAAATAAATGCTCTATATTTTAAAAGATAATGATCTCTCTCTAATAATATTTTTTGAGTAGAAGAGACATGGGCTATGCAAAAGTATGAAAAAAAAATAATTATGAACACATGAAGGTTCTAGATTAGAAAGAAAAAAAAGTGAGCACATGAAGGCTCAGGCTTGTTAAGAAAAAAAAGAAAGATAGCCATGTCTCAAAATAATAAGTTAGAGAGAGAGATCATATCAAATGAAAGAGTATTTTCTATTATATATTTTCCACACACTTGCACTACTTGATCAAAGTGTATGGCTTGCATCTCTTTGGATCCGGTCTTTGACTTAGCAATATTATGTGATGCAAGTATGTTTCTCTTTTCATCCCTACCCAAAGCTCCATATAAGCCATTTAGAAATAGGGTGAAAAAGAAGGCAAATTCAAAAGCCTTTGGTCAGGATACATACACCATTGAATGACTTGAGATAACCATTTGAAGGAAAGTATAAACTATGTTTTCAATTTCAAAAATACAAAAAAAACTTCAAGTATGCTTCATAGATGGAGAGTGATGACTTGGTGTCATAGTCGTTCCACTTTTCAACCGCTCAAGGAGACATGGTAGACACTTTAAAATCCACAAGTACGAGGAATGACATGGAATAGCTTTTATGCTAGTATCATATCTTTTGAAAGTCAAGTTTCATAGTTATATATGCCTATGCTCGAGGACGATGTTGGTTTATTTAACACACACAGAATAATCAAAGAGATAAATCCACAAGCGCACGGATACCGCTGTAGCTTTCACCTAAGAGTATTCCAAGGTATCGATTTTCTACGAGAAATGTGAAGTGATCTAGTAATGAATCAAGAACATCCAAGGATAGAAAAGATAAATATTTTTGGTGGGTAGAGAGGGGCTATCTGTAACACCCGGCCTAGGATTTAATAGGATTAATATGATACTCATGACAATAAGTTGCAACTTGTTTTCTGGAAACTCATCTCAAAAGAACTTCAGGTTAAGCGTACTTGACCTGGAGCAATTTCAGGATGGGTGACCGATCGGAAATTCATTCCTGGGTGCGCATGAATGAGGACAAAGTGCGCAGAAAAGACTGATATTGGTCTGTGAGGGCAGTATTACTCCTTTTAAAGCTATCAGATGTAAGTGGGCCTAGCCTCGAGGAGGCGGGATGTTACAAATGGTATCAAAGCCGACTCTCGCGGTTTCACGGGCGCGTGTGTCGCAGTTGCGGAGGCATGGTGCGCATGGCTGGTGTGGATCCGTTATGGTCACGCACATTGGCACATGCGCTGGCATTGGACACATGGACGTGGCCAAGAGAGGAGGTTCCTAGCCTGGGGTTGATCGACGAGGACGTTGATCTCTTAAGGGGGTGAGGATGTGACACCCGGCCCATGATTTAATAGGATTAATATGATACTCATACCAATAAGTTGCAACTTTTTTCCAGAAACTCATCTCGAAAGAACTTCAAGGTTAAGCGTACTTGACCTGGAGCAATTTCAGGATGGGTGACCGATCGGAAATTCATTCCTAGGTGCGCATGAGTGAGGACAAAGTGCACAGAAAAGACTGGTATTGGTCTATGAGGGCAGTATTACTCCTTTTAAAGCTATCAGATATAAGCGGGCCCAGCCTCGAGGAGGCGGGATGTTACACTATCCAAGGTGATCTAGATAACTAAGAATTAGACTTACAATACTTGTGTACTTTGGAGCAACAGTACCTTTCCAACTCTCGAATAAGACTGGGAAGAAGGTAGTTGGGGAAGGCTGCCAAAAGCTCTACGAAACACCAACTCTGACGTGATGGAATACGAAGGCTAACAAAGCTGTTATCTCTGAAGGCCATAACTAACCGTAAGAATTAGGCGCAAACTCAGGTAAACTCTAGCTAGACACCACGTCTACGCTAATGATTACTACTCTAGTCACGTACGCTAAATAGAGCACTCAATACGAGCTAAGATCCCATAAACAAAGTAAAGTAAGAATAAAACTTAATCAAATAGAAGACTTAGAGTTACCAACTGAAGAACTTAAAGATGAACTGTCTCCGTAGAGGTACAAAGTTGAGGAAGATCCGACAAGTCGGCTCCTCTTCTACTTATTCCTCTTCTCTCTCCCTATTTTCTAATTACAAGAGCTCTAAATGAGCTAGGGCTTCTAGCTCTCCAGATGAATTGAGATAGAATGAATTAGGGTTTCCCTGGGGTCTGGCCCTATATTTATAGTCCGGTGGGATGCACGATGGCCGTTTGATCAAACCGACTTAAGGTACGGTGGATATTAACCCTCAAGGCGGTGGAGGAAGCTTCCAGAAGGGCGTAGGAGGTTCTTTTAGGGGGATGCTGCCCGGCATTTCTCCCCATGCCGGTCAGCCCCACCTCTTCGTCGCTTGCGCTCCGCTTCGTTCTGGTGTTTTCTAGATCCTTCCTGAGTCCAATGTGCGGGGTTTCGTTGGTGTCAAGTTTCGTTACTCCGTTTGATAGTTAGGCCCGTTTTCCGTGGTTTTCTGGAACAATCCCTGGAAAATAATAATTCACCAAAGCTTGTGGAATTTGTCAGATAAAACCCTAGACTTATTTATTTGCAAGTGTATTGACCATTTATCATGTTTATTGCACTATTAAATGTTGACGCTATCCACCGTCAACAAGCTCCCCAAGCTTACCCTTTACTAGTCCCATAGCAAAGCCTAACTACTAAACTTGGATCGGGGAGTTGCTACAATGCTTTCACACCTCAAAAGTACAAATGCTTTCATACAGAAATTCTCCTTGGATTAGACAAAACTGCTCTAAGTTTCAATCTTACCCATTTTACCTTTAACTATGGAGCTTTTCAACTTTCCTGTGGGTCTTGAGTAATTGAAAGATAGAACAATCAAGTTAAGCACTATGTCTTAAATTCTTCACTCAACCAATATTCCAGAGTTTTTACAAGTTTTCAAAATAAAACTCAGAGCTTAATTGTATGACACCCTCAAGTCTCTTATTATATGTGGTATTTGTGGATCTCACTGAGGCATTAATGATGTCATGCCTTCCTACAGCTAAGGATTATAGTGGAGTTTATAGGAGTGGCATTAAAACAAGGGTAAACATACTTGCGATTCATATATTGTAAAGTCAAACAATGGATCCATAGAGAGTCAAGTCATACAATCAAACCAAGATGTGCATGTGTATGGAATATGGTGGATAGGTGTATATATGGTGGCTAAACCTAATTCTACTTTTGCTCTTAGGGAATAAATCTCTCTTTTAAACTTTCACAGAAAAACATGGGCTATCTTTATTCTTCTCTTTTTTTCTCTCTCTTTTTATTTTCTTTCTTTTTTCTTTTTTTTAGGGAGGCGAGCATCTAAGTACCCATAGTTTTAATTGCTTGGACACTTGTCCATTTTTTTAACTCCCTCTTCTTTTTTCAATACCTTTTCTTTTACATAGCCACATGCATCCTTTGAATACAATAAATGATTGGAGAGATAATAGTAAGAACTCAGAGTATTTAACAGGGGTTGTCCTATAGGTATATTTTTGGGTGTTTACTGCTAGTGTAGGAGAAAAATATTTTTAAGGTGGATCTAGATGAAAGTGGAAAATGATTGCGCTTACTCTTAGAGTAGGAGCAATGCATATGTAGGTGGAGTGTGTAAGTGATCTTGATTTTAAAAGCATGACAAGACTCTCATAAGGTATACGACAAAGGTTGACGGAACTCAATGCAAAGCATGCAGCATAAATAAACAAAGGTTTTCCTATTCTAAATGTATATTATACATGACTTTGGTAGGAATTCAAACTTTGTCATACAAGAGCTCATCATGTAAGATTTTAGAGTTTTCAAAAGATAAATCTCCGAACTTAGTATCATTAGGAATAAGATAAATAGCAGCTCGGACTTTCTTATATCATACCCCTCAATCACTAGACGTAGCTTAAGCGTATGCCTCCACAAGTTTCAGGTTCAGAGTAAATTCTTATATCAAAACAGTCATATCCAAAATTCGGGAGAATTTAAGGTTGAAAACTAGGTACTTGAAAGGAATTACGGCAGAGCAACTATTCATCATCTTCAAGACAAAATTTTATTGTTCTTTAGTTTTTATTTGACTCTTAACAAACTAGATAGAATTGTAAACACACTCTATGATTACACCTTAATAACTAAAATATCTTTATTTGGTTTTAATGATTATTTATCTTTCTATATTTTAGACTAATGGACTCATAAATAAAAGACTCAACAGACATGGGCCTTCATGTGCCAACATATTTTTGATATTTTATGACTATAAAATAGACTTGATAATCGCATAGATATACTTACCTGATAACTAGGGGATGCCCTCCCCCAAGCTATATATTTGCTTAGTCTTTGTTCACTCTTGTGGCCTACATGTTAAGTCTCACTCTCCACAAAACTCATGGAACAAATTAAGTGTTAAGCATATAAGTTTCAGTTGTCTAGAGTCTTGGTGATTGAATCCTTTTTTAGATAGGATCATTAAATTGTAGAAATTCAATCATGTCTATCTCTTCTAAATTTTCAGTTTCAAGGAATATTTTCAATCATTAGTCATTTACCTTGAAGATGTTACCTGAGTCGTCTTGAATTGTAATGGCACCATGTGATGAGGTTTCAACTACCTTGAATGGTACTTCCCATTTGCTTCGAAGTTTTCCATGGCCAAAGAGCTTTACTCTTGAATTAAATAGCAGGACTTTATCTCTAGGCTTGAACTCCTTGTGCTTGATTCTCTTATCATGCCATCTTTTTGTTCTTTCTTTGTAAATCTTGGAGTTGTGATAAGCCTTTTTCTCTATTCTTCAAGCTCAGATATTTGCATTTGACGATTCTTGCTAGCTAGATAGAAATCCATATTCCATTTCTTAGTTGCCCGGTGAGCTTTGAATTCCAATTCAACAGGCAAGTGACATGTTTTACCATATACAAGTTGATAAGGTGTCATGCTTATGGGTGTCTTGTATGCAGTTCGGTAAGCCCATAGTGCATCAGAAAGCTTATATTTCCACTTTTTGCCCATTTCGTCCATGGTCTTTTGCAGAATGTTCTTGATTTGCTTATTTGATGTTTCAGCTTGACCGCTTGTTTGGGGATGATATGGAGTTGCGACATTGTGTTTGACTCTATTTTCTGCTAAGAACTGTCAAAATCTTTTATCAATGAAATATGGTCCTCCATCACTTATGATCAATCTAGACATTCTGAATAGTGGAAATATTACTTCGTTGAACATCTTCTTAGAGTGCTTGGAGTTGGCAGCTCAACATGGTATTGCTTCTACCCATTTGGACACGTAGTCAACTGCCACCAAGATATATTCTGCATCTCCTGACTTTGGGAGTGGTCCTATGAAATCAATTCCCCAGATATTAAACAATTCTACTTGGAGGTTGTTCGTGAGCGGCATTGCATCCCGAGTATTGATGTTTCTATGTTTTTGGTATCTGAGACATCTTCTAACAAACTCCTTTGTATCTTGATACATCGTTGGCCAGAAGAATCCACTTTGCCAAATCTTAGCATGTGTACGGAATGCTCCATAATGTCCTCCATATGGTGATGTATGACATCTCTCAATGATTTTCATGCCTTCAACTATTGGGACACACCTCCGTAGCAGCCCATCAGCACAAACCCTGTAAAGATATGGATCGTCCCACAAGTGGATACGACTTTCATACTTGAGCTTTCTCTTGTCTTTTCCTGGTGGAACATAACCTGCAACCATATAGTTGACAATATTTGCGTACCAAGGATCGGAGTCCGTTACCACGAGGAGGGTGTCATCCCTTAGATAGTCATTAATAGGTAGCTTATATGTATCTATATATTGAAGTCTAGACAAGTGGTCAGCTACTGAATTTTCCACTCCTTTCTTATCTCTAATTTCTATGTTAAATTCTTGGAGCAAAAGAATCCATCAGATTAACCGAGGCTTAGCATCTTTCTTAGTGAGGAGGTATTTAAGTGTAGCATGATCTATATAAATTATTACCTTAGCCCCCACTAAATAAGATCTAAACTTGTCTATTGCAAAGACTACTGCCAACATCTCTTTTTCAGTGGTAGCATAATTAAGCTGTGGCCCAGACAAGGTTTTACTAGCATAGGATATAGCGTAATGTTTCTTATCTTTGGTTTGTCCTAAAGCAGCACCAACTGCAAAGTCACTAGCATCACACATGATCTCAAATGGTAGACTCCAATCAGGTGGTTGGATTATTAGAGCTGAGACGAGCGCCCTCTTAAGAATTTCAAAGGCTTCAAGGCATTCAGTATTAAAAATGAAAGGTACATCTTTGGCTAGAAGGCTAGTCAGGGGTCTCGCAATTTAAGAAAAGTTTTTGATGAAACGCCTATAGAACCCTGCGTGGCCTAGAAACCTATGAATGCCTTTCACATTTGTGGGAGGTAGAAGTTATTCAATAACTTCAATCTTTGATCTATCCACTTCTATCCCACGTTCGGACACCTTGTGTCCTAGCACTATTTCTTCCCAAACCATGAAATGGTATTTTTCCCAATTCAGGACTAAGGGCTTTTCTTCACATCGTTGTAAGACCATGTCTAAATTCTCTAAACATTCATCGAAGGTTTTGCCATAGACCGTAAAGTCATCCATGAACACCTCCATGATTTTCTCGATCATATCGAAGAGAATAGACATCATGCACCGTTGAAAAAAAGCTGGAGCATTACACAGCCCAAATGACATTCGTCGATATGTATAAGTTCCATATGGACATGTGAAAGTGGTCTTACTTTGGTCATCTGGGTGTATTGGGATTTGATGATACCCAGAATACCCGTCAAGGAAATAAAAGAAGGAGTGATTTGCAAGCCATTCCAACATTTTATCAATGAAGGGTAATGGAAAGTGATCTTTCTTTGTAGCCTTATTAAGTTTCTGGTAGTCAATGCACATACGCCACCCAGTGATAGTACGTTGAAGGATGAGCTCGTTCTTCTCATTCCTAACAATCGTCATTCCTCCTTTCTTTGGCACAAATTGGACAGGGCTAACCTACTCACTATGGGGTACAGGATAAATAATCCAGCATGTAAGAGCTTAAGGACCTCTTTCTTAACAACTTCTCGCATTGCGTTGTTAAGTCTCATTTGTGGTTCCCTCGATGGTGAAGAATCAGGATCGGTGGAAATATGATGAGTGCAAAGAATGGGACTAATTCCCTTAAGGTCTTGGAGTGAGTAGCCTATGGCTGGTTTATGTCTTTCTAAGACAGCGACAAGTTGATATGTTTCTTCTTCAGAAAGTTTATCACTTATGATCACAGGAGTTTCTCGGTTATTATTGAGAAAGATATATTTTAAGCCAGAAGGAAGGGGTTTTAGCTCAACAGAGGGTTGTGATGGCTCCTCTATTTCATCTATCTAAACAGGCACTGCCAACTCTTCCTCTTCTTGAATAAAGTGTTCATCGTCGAGAATAGGTTGGACATATCTTCTAAGGATGCCATTAAGGCTTCCTCAATAGGGTCTGGTTCAGACTTGGGTTCTACTATTACATTATTTGAGCGTGCAAGCGAGATGGTGATAAGAGGACTTTCTAGTTTTACATCTAAGAGACCCTGTTTTGGTCTTTCTCGAAAGAATGTCCTGAAAGGTACACCAATCAAGATAGACTTGTGCGAAATGTCAAAGATATGAAAATCTAAGCGATACTCAGAACATTGTATTCTCAATGGAATAGACTTTATGACCCTATAACTTTTAAGAGTAACTCCAGAAAGAATTCGTAAAAGCTTATGAGATGGGATCAAGAACTCATTGGGGTAGAGTTGTTCGGCCAAAGCCTTTGAAATGATATTTATCCCAACGGTTGGACTGTAGTAGCCCTTTATGGTGGTTCACTTAAGGATGCAAGTGATAATATCTGAGGAGGCATTGATTCGGGCTACCTCAGTGGATAACTCTGTTTCTACCAACCACTCATGACTCATGATGGCCGATAGTCCTTTAATATGTTCTATAAGGAAAGAATCATTATTTTGGCCATCATCAGCCTCAAAAGACACAGAGTGTGTCGAGGCTTCATTTGAACTCGGGTAAATTTAAGGCATTGCCAAAATCTTCGAAAAGACCATCCTCGATTTCAAAAAAAACGTGAAATGATGAGGTTCATTGTCTTCTGAGATGTGTTGTGTTTTTTCAATTAGAGGTTCTTTGACAACCAAATCATCTATAGGATTTGAAAGAATTTTAGATTCGATTATGTCTACCTCCTCTTGTTGGTCGGGACTTGGCCGGATCTTCTTCTTCAGGAAATTCATCAAAGATGCTAGTGTAAGGGGTATTTTTAAGGATTTTCTCTAGTATAGCTTTCCCTTCGCTCATGGTATTGTGTGAGAATGAACCTCCAGAAGATAAGTCAAGATGTAGAACAGCTTCCTTGTTAAGACCAAAATGAAAGTGGTAAAGAAGCACGTGGTCTGGTAAGTGAAGGGTTGGACCGGTATTGATAAGACTTAAGAACCTAGCCCAAGCTGCTCCTAATGTCTCCTTCTCCTTTTGTTTAAAGGTAAGAACTTCTATTCGAAGAGTGGCGATCCGAGAAAGAGGGAAGAAAGCAAGACAGAATTTGTCTCAAAGTTTATCCCAATTTCCTTTTACTCCTCCTATAGTATGAGCATACCACTGTTTCGCTCTTCCTAAAAGGGAGAACGGAAACAATTTCCATTTAATGGTCTCTTGTGTCATGCCAGCAATATTCAAGAAAGAACACAATTGCTCAAATTCTCTTAGATGGGTGTAGGAATTTTCGTCTTCTAATGCAGAGAAGGATTGCTCCCGAACTATGGCTATGAAAGCAAGGTGAAGCTCATAGCCATCTATGAGTATAGGATGTGATGATGGTGGAGGCTCCAACAACTCGTCCTTTGGAGCCAAAAATTGAAAGATAGGAGTGGAATCCATGTGATAGGGTAAAGGTGGTGATAAAACAAAAATAAAAGATACACAGACGAACTTGGCTCGATCCCAGAACAGCTACCGTTCCCCGGCAATGTCGCCAGAAAACTTGTTGGTATATTTAACGCACACAGAATAATCAAAGAGATAAATCCGCAAGCGCACGGATACCGCTGTAGCTTTCACCTAAGAGTATTTCAAGGTATCGATTTTCCACGAGGAACACGAAGTGATCTAGTAATGAATCAAGAACATCCAAGGATAGAAAAGATAAATATTTTTTGTGGGTAGAGAGGGGCTATCCAAGGTGATCTAGATAACTAAAAATTAGACTTACAATACTTGTGTACTTTGGAGCAACAGTACCTTTCCAACTCTCGAATAAGACTGGGAAGAAGATAGCTGGGGAAGGCTGCCAAAAGCTCTACGAAACACCAACTCCGACGTGATAGAATACGAAGGCCAACAAAGCTGTTACCTCTGAAGGCTACCACAACTAACCGTAAGAATTAGGCGCAAACTCAGGTAAACTCTAGCCTAGACACCACATCTATGCTAACGATTACTACTCTAGTCACGTACGCTAACTAGAGCACTCAATACGAGCTAAGATCCCGTAAACAAAGTAAAGTAAGAATAAAACTTAATCAAATAGAAGACTTAGAGTTACCAATTGAAGAACTTGAAGATGAACTATCTCCGTAGAGGTACAAAGTTGAGGAAGATCCGACAAGCCGGCTCCTCTTCTACTTCTTCCACTCCTCTCTCCCTATTTTCTAATTACAAGAGCTCTAAATGAGCTAGGGCTTCTAGCTCTCCAAATGAATTGAGATAGAATGAATTAGAGTTTTCCTGGGGGGTCTGGCCCTATATTTATAGTCCGGTGGGATGCACGATGGTCATTTGATCAAACCGACTTAAGGTACGGTGGATATTAACCCTCAAAGGCGGTGGAGGAAGCTTCCAGAAGGGCATAGGAGGTTCTTTTAGGGGGATGCCGCCCGACATTTCTCCCCATGCTGGCCGGCCCCACCTCTTCGTCGCTTGCGCTCCACTTCGTTCTGGTGTTTTCTAGATCCTTCCTGAGTCCAATGTGCAGGGTTTCGTTGGCGTCAAGTTTCGTTACTCCATTTGATAGTTAGGCCCCTTTTCCGTGGTTTTCTGGAACAATCCCTGGAAAATAATAATTCACCAAAGCTTGTGGAATTTGTTAGATAAAACCCTAGACTTCTCTATTTGCAATTGTATTGACCATTTATCATGTTTATTGCACTATTAAATGTTGACGCTATCCACCGTCAACAGACGACCAAAGAAACAAGTCTGGAGGAGCTTGTTGGCGGCTCTTATTGTCTAATTTTAACCGCCAACCTTCACATGAAAACCATACATACAAACATCAAAACATAGAAAATAGAGATTATACTAATCATTTCTACAAGTTTTAGTATTTTACTATTTATAGGAGGACATATCGGTGTAACACAAGAAATGTGCACCAAAGCATATGCAACATGCAGCAAAACATCACCCGATATGAGCCCGAGGAGGACATCCCACATTTTCGACAAATCAGGGCCTAAACCGGAGGATAAATAGGCCCAAACACAAATCAAATGGACTCCAAATGAGCTTTACCTTATGGGGATGGATCCTAGGCATCACTAGAGACCTAACGCACGAAGGAACGGGCCGAACGGAGCCGAAAAGGGTGCGGCCGCACCAGGGTGCGCCGCACCGTTTTTGGCTCTGTTCGGGCCCAACTTTTGCGTGGAGGTCGGCACCGACGTACCCAAGGCGGTTCTGGTGGTTATTGCCTCAATCAATGCATCTACAGGTCGGTTTGGGCTATTCAAGAGGGGAAATCTTCCATTCAACCCCCTCCTCTCCACCTATAAAAGGAGGCCTCCACCCTCCACATTTCACACACCACCAAGGAGCAACACTCCACCATATTACCAAGATGTAGTAGTAGTACTAGCTAGTTGGGAGTTAGGAAGAGGTACTCAAGTTTCAGAGGAGTCCTCGGAGCTTCGGTACAATCTTGTACCGTTCCATCCTCGGAGGTCTAGTATGATCTTGTATCGCTTCTCTATAAGACTCAATTCTTTTATATATTTATCTTCTCTAGTTACTGAATTATCTGTCATGGTTATCTTGATCATGCCTTAGTAGTTAGCTAAGTATGGTTAGTATAGTGTTTACACCTTGGCATGGGATCTCCGCTCGACCGAGTGCTTTAGTCTAATTAAGATATCAGACTAGAGTAGTAGCCGTTAGCGTAGACGTGGTGTCTAGTCTAGCGAGTTACCTGAGTTTGCGCCCAACCCCATGGATAGTTGTGGTAGCCCTAGGGGTGACAGCTCTAACCAGGCCTTTGTATTCCACCATGTTCGGGTTGGTGATTTCGTAGAGCTTTTTGGCGACCGACCACAGTTACCCCTTCCCAGTCTTTTTGAGAACCAGGAAAGGAACTGGCTGCTCCGAAGTGTCATGGTGTGATCGCTATGTTTAACCTTTGCTTAGTTATCTTCTATAGTATGAGCTAGAATAAAACCATGGTAATAGAGAAGTCACTAGGAACCTTGAACTCTCCCATTGTCCTCCCAGTTTAGTCGGTCTACTCTGCTATCTTATCATAGAGTTCTCCTATGTGTCACTTATCTAAAAACTCATATTTTTGTTACTTACCCCCACTTTAGGCTAGTCGGTACACTAGTTAGTAGATACATGATAGTTAATTATCAGTTTCTTTAACCATTGCTTCCCTGAGGATAAATATGATACCCTGGAGTACTCCTGGGTGAAAGCTATAACGGTATCCATGCGCTTACGAATTTCTCTGTTTGTGTAACTTATACCAACAGGCTTTCTAGCGCCATTGCCGGGGATGCAAACCTGGTGATGACGCTAAGAAATGCCAATAAGCTTTCTGCCGCCGTTGCCGGGGATAGAAACCTAGTGATGACGCTAAGAAACGCCAACAGAAACTCAACCCAAATAAATGCGTGTTTGGCGTATCATCAGGTCAACTACTCGGATTTCTAGTCAGTCAGAGAGGAATCGAAGCAAGCACAAAATAAATAAAGGCAATAACTGATATGTGACCACCAGCAGATATAAAAGATCTACAAAAATTAACAGGTTGCATGGCCGCACTAAATAGATTTATTTTAAGACTCGGAGAAAAGGGCTTACCTTTCTTCAAGCTACAAAAGAAGACAGACAAGTTCACTTGGAACGAAGAAGCCCAAGAAGCTTTCAACAAGCTAAAGGCATATATCAGCACATCTCCAGTACTAGTACCACCAAAGAAGGGTGAAGATCTCGTGCTTTACATTACTGCAACTACTTCAGTAGTAAGCACAGCTATCGTAGTTGAAAGAGAAGAACAAGGGCACATTTACAAAATCCAAAGACCAGTCTACTACATAAGCGAAGTACTCACAATATCGAAAGTGAGATATCCTCATGTGCAAAACCTACTCTACGCAATCCCGATAACATCAAGAAAGCTTAGACATTACTTTGAAGATCACAAAATCATCGTCGTAACAGATTTTCCACTCGAAGATATCCTAAGAAACCGAGATTCAACAGACGAATCTCAAAATGGGCAGTTGAACTCGGAGCACTCAAGATTGAATTCACTCCAAGAAAGGAAATCAAATCCCAAGCATTGTTCGACTTCATTGCAGAATGGACTGAAATACAACAACCCACTCTAGACGCCATCCTAGACCATTGGAAAATGTACTTTAGTAGATCCTTAAAACTAGGAGGGGCAGGAGCAGGAGTACTACTTATTGCACCCGATGGAAAACAACTCAAATACGTTACGCAAATTCTATGGCAAGCCACTAACAACGAAGCAGAGTATGAAGCTCTTATTCATGGCCTACAAGTCGCAACATCGCTAGGAATCAAAAGAGATTCAGTAGTAGTAGTTAACCAAGTAAATAAAGATTGGGATTGCACCAAAGAAACATGGATGCTTACTGCAGCAGAAATACAAAAAATCGAGAAGAATTTCTAAGGCTTAGAAATTCATCATACACTACAGGACTCAAATATTGCCATTTGATGTATTAGCTAAACTTGGCTCGCAGACAGAGCAAAAGTGCCAGCTGGGGTCTTCATCAAAGAACTAACTAAACCTTCAATCAAAAAACCCAGCAAGACAATAGTTGAAAGCAAGACTGAACCAGAGCAAATCCTGACAATTAGCTCAAATAACTCAGCGTGGATGCAAGTTTTTATAGACTACATCAAAGAAAAGAAGTTGCCAGATAATAAAGTAGAAGCAACTCGGATCATCAGAAGAAGCAAAAACTACGTCTTGGTAGGAAACAATCTCTATAAAGAGCCACGTCATCGGGAGTACTACTGATGTGTGTCCCAACGTTAGAAGGTAAAGAAATATTATTAGAAATACACTCTGGATGCTGTGGAAATCATGCATCCTCAAGAACACTAGTCGAAAAAGCATTCTGGTCTGGATTTTATTGGCCAACAGCATTAAAGGACTCCGAAGAACTAGTCAAACACTGCAAAAATTACCAAGTATTCGCAAGACAAGCCCACGTTCTAGCTCACAATTTGATATGTATTCCACCCGCATTGCCATTTTCATGCTGGAGGCTTGATCAAGTTGGACCACTCAAGAAATCAAAAGGAGGCTTCGAGTACATTTTAATGGCTATCGACAAGTTTACCAAATGGATAGAATACAAGCCTTTGGTAAAATACAGTTTAGCCAAAGCACAAGAATTCATCCAAGAAATCATGTACAGATTTGGAATGTCAAATAGAATAATCACAGATCTGGGATCACCTTTCACAGCCAATAAATTCAAAAGTTGGGCACAGGATTGTAGATTCAGCATAGATTATACATCAGTCACTCATTCACAAGCAAACGGACAAGTCGAAAGGGCCAACGGCCTCATCTTGGTAGGATTAAAACCAAGATTATACGAAGATCTCAAAGATTATGGATCAAAATGGATAGATGAGTTACCAAAAGTAGTCTAGGGATTAAGAACTCAAATAAGCAGGGCAACTGGCTACTCACCTTTTTTTTTAGTATACGGATCAGAAGCCGTACTACCAGCAGATTTAATCTAGACATCCCCTAAAATCGAGCAATATAATGAAGGAGAAGCAGAGGAAACAAGAAGACTAGAAATTGACAAAGATAGAAGAAATTAGAATCAACGCAACACCGCAATCAGCAAGATATATGCAAGAATTAAGAAGACATTATGATAAAAGCATTTAACCAAGAAGCTTACAAGCCGGAGACCTGGTCCTACGAAGAATTCAGAAACCAGACGGAAGACACAAACTTCTCAGTCCTTGGGAAGGTCCTTTCATAGTAGCAAATGTAATAGGACCTGGGTCTTACGAGTTGATGACAGAGGATGGATCACAAATAAAGAACTCTTGGCATATCTTCCAATTACGATGATTCTTTGCATGACCAAAAATAAAAATGCACTGTAATCTATACTACTTCTTTCAAAAAAAAATTCTGTTCACCAAAGGAAGTTTACAAGTTTTTCAGATCTAGATGAGAGCAAAAGATAGCTCGACCTATCCCGACTTCTAGATTACAGAACTCCGGATGAGGACCCATGGTTCAAAATATTCTAGCGTTTTTTCAGACCTAGATGAGAGCAAAAAAGATAGCTCGACCTATCTCGACTTCTAGATTATAGAACTCGGATGAGAACCCACGGTCTGAAATATCCTAGCGCCTTTTCAGACCTAAATGAGAGCAAAAAGATAGCTCGACCTATCCCGACTTCCAAATTTTTAGAACTCGGATGAGGGCCCACGGTCCGAAATACCCTAGCGTCTTTTCAGACCTAGACAAGAGCAAAAAGATAGCTCGACCTATCCCGACTTCTAAATTTACAGAACTCGGATGAGGACTCACGGTCCGAACTATCCTAGCGTCTTTTTAGACCTAGATGAGAGTAAGAAGATAGCTCGACCCATCCCGACTTCTAGATTACAGAACTCGGATGAGGACCCACGGTCCGAAAAATCCAAGCGTTTCCTCAAACCTAGATGAGAGCAAAAAATAGCTCGACCCATCCCGACTTCTAGATTACGAGAACTCGGATGAGGACCCACGGTCCGAAAAAGTCCTAGCGTTTTCTCAAACCTAGATGAGGGCAAAAAGATAGCTCGATCTATCGAACTCGGATGAAGTAACAAGAACTCATACGAAGATTCACGATCAAGATCATAAACATGGATCAAATCAAAAGGCAAAGCAAACAACATTTTTTCTTGCAAAAGGCCTCAGAAAGGCACAAAGTATCCTTACAATAAAAAAGTCTACTGCTGTACCATCTACAGGTGTAGCATCTATCTCTACGAGTTCTATAAATTGCTGGGCTAAACCCAAGACTGCAGCTTCAGCCTGAGAAAGGGCCTGCTCAGCTTCAGGGCTCTTCGCGGCATCCAAGATCCTCTCAAGAGGCAAATTCGGGTCAATAAACCGAATTCGCCCCAAGACGCCTTGGACGCCGACTTGAATACCTTCTTTCACAAAGCCAATAACTCAGCTTGGCAACAGGGATAGGAATTGAACCCAAGTCAGGCCAGCATCTTTAGGTTTTCTAAGCATGTCAGCAACCTTTTGGACAGAATTCCAAAGGGCTGACCATCTCTCCTCTGAAGCCTTCAGACGACCCAATAAGTCTTCCACCGATGCCTTGGCCTATAAAAGATCTCGATCAGCACCACACCTAATCAGCTGAGCTCTGGCAAGGACTTCCTCAGCATCTTCCTTTACCTTCTCCGACTCATTGCGGAAGGTCTTCACCTCAAGCTTCAAAGCTTTAGTCTCTTCAGAGTACTTCTTCAAAGCTTCAAAACAAACAAGAAGAAGTCAGCAAAGAAATAATATCAAAAAGACAAGTATAAAGGAAGCATAAAAGTACCTTGAAAATCTTTATCAAGAATCTTCAGCTTCTTTGAAGAGTCCTTCTCAGAATCAGTGGTAGCCGACTTCTGCCGCTTAGCCTCAGCAATCTGAGCCCTCAGAGCAATCTCTGATAACTGGCGTCCTTGGCACTCCGCTTCAAACTCAGATTTTAAAGAAGCCAGCTCTTCCAACAACTTCTTTTGCGACTCAATTAAACCAAAAAAGAGATCGGAATCACTGACATAATCCTAAAATAGAAAAAGATAAGAAAAGAGAGTCCAGGCAATAGAAAGTCTAAAGGAAAAATTCAAAACTCACCTGGAATTGTTGAGCAAAAGAATGAATCAAAGCCTGGACAGAGTTCCATCCAGACTCAAGTCCCCTAAGGCGAGAACTCGAATCAAACTCCGCCTCCAGCTCCTGCACCAACTTCATATCACGAACCATATCCCAAGGAGCAGGAGAAGGAGATAAAGGAGAAGAACATCCAACCCGATGACGAGAAGAAGTTAGGGGCTCAGCAATAGGTAAATGCTCTTCTCCCGAAGTGGCAGCCACGGTAACTTCCACGACCGAAAGCACAGAAGTCGTAGCCACAAAAGATGCAGCTACTGCCTCTGCCACCACCAGAGGCGATTCCACGGCCGGCTGAGAATCAGGCACAGGAAGTACCTGACCCGCAACCTCCACACTCACGGTCTTCTCAGAATCAGAAGCCGGAGTCGAAGAAACTACAACAGTTGAACTACAAATACAAAAACTAAGATGAAAAGACAGAAGAAGGGAAAAGAACTCAGAGAAAGGAACCCTTACCGGGGAGCACGCCAGAGAGCAAGAAGAGGCCGAGAAGGCGGAGGCGGCATAACCTTATTCAGGCCTTCCAAAAACTCGGCAGTAGAAGAAGGAGGACCCAGCAAGACTCCTAGATCTAGGGAAGAAGTAGAGGTACCCCAGGGGCTATAGGGACAAAACCAAAAGTCAAGCAAAATAACAGAAGAAAATCTACTCCGGACGCAAAAGAGCAAAAACAAGACGGCACATACCGACGAAGGAGAGAATCATCAACACCTCAATTTCATCCTCATACAGGAGGACTGCATTACCATCTACCAAGAAAGGAGAATCAAGACCACTCACAAAAAGTAAAAACATGGCAAAATAAAGAAATTTCTCACCTATTAGAATGTTACCTGAAGGCTGAGGAGAAAAAGAACGCGCCCGCTTCCGTGGCGCAGAAGAAGAAGTCCCACCAGCCGCAGACCTCTTCCCAAGAGAGCAACTCGAGGGACGACCACCGGCTGGTAGGGAACATACTGAAGAACGTGCTCTTTTTCAGAAACTCCTGACAGAACAACCTGGCCGTCAACCACTTAATGGCTAACAGCCGAAGGCTCTGAAAGAGGAGCAATCTCTCCATCAACAAAGAGAGATGCATCAATATTAAACCCCCTGCCAAAAGGCTACAAAGATAAAAATACAAGTCAGAAAGAATAAAAAGTACTCAGAAATATAAAAACAAATAGGGCAATCTACTTACAGTAGGGGGAGGATTGTCGGCAGAATACTCGAAGCCAATCATTGGGACCACCATGGCCCCCTTCAAAATCTTCTTGAGGCGCAGAAGCACCTCACCATCAGACAACTCGGTAGTGGCCACCATCCGAGATGGATCTTCTGCACCAGAGTACTCGAAGCCAAAATGCACCCGAGCCTTCAAAGGCTGTACTCGGCGATGAAGATAGCTAGCCACTATAGCAAAGCCTGACAAGCCGTTCTGCTTAAGGTAGCTAATCCTATCAAAGATCGGCTGAAGCAGCAACAACTCGACAGCGCTAAGCTGCTCCTTCTCCCACCGATCATTAGGAACAGGCGGGACTCTAGAGTAGGTCTCAAGAGCTGGGCTAGCATCACCACCGCTAAGATTCCCAGCATAAAACCACTCGGAACGCCAAACCTTCACGGACTCAATAAGATCATACTCAAAAAAGTGGCTCGACTTACGCCCCTACCGAAACTGAATCCCACATCCACCAAGGGCGTGGAGGGAATCTGAACGGGGCTGCGGCTTAAGGCAAAAAAGAAAATGGAATAGATTCAAAGAAGGAAAGATGCCAAGGAAAGTCTCATAGAAGTGAACAAAAACAGAAAGATGAAGAATCCCATTCAAAGTAAGATCATGGAGAGAGATACAAAAGTAGCGAAGAAAGTTGTAAAGAAAAGTACACGCCAGAAGGCAAAGCCCAGCGCGAACAAAAGAAACAAAAAGAACAATCTCCCCAGGACGAGGGACAGGAACACGATGCTCACCAGGCACGGACCAACCGGCTAAATCCTTGGACTGGATCATCCCCCACTCCTCCAACTCAGCCAAATGCCTCTCTTGGGTAGTTGGAGTGGGGAACGACTTCGCGGTTGCCTTCATCACAGTGAACGCGGGATTCAGCAACTCGTCGACTTCTTCCTCAAGAACAGGCTTGTCAACAACCTGCTTCTTACTCGCAGTTTTCTTCCTCACCATACAACGACCAAGCAACAAGGAGCTGGATGGAAGGCGCACGGCAAGAACAAGTAGCAAGAACGGATTGGGGATTTTTTCTAGGGTTTTAGGATACGGAAGCAAGGTGAAGAAGGAGAACAGTCACCCTGACCACCAATTTATAAGCTAAGGAAGGGCCCGGCTTAAGGTCCATTTAACAAAACAACGGTAAAAAGGCCAACGGATACATGGCACAATAACAGAAAGGGCCGGTAAACTCCCTAAAACCCAGGATAACGGTCCTAATTCCGTTACTCGCCAACGGTAAAATCCAACCCCGTTAACGCATTTAAGATGAGAAAGACCCCGACACATAATGAAGCCAGAATTACAAAACAAGTCAGCACGAAGGCGCACAACCAACTTTTCGACCAAAACAAGTCAACACGAAGGCAGACAACCAGCTTTCCAACCAAAACAAATTAGCACGAAGGCAGCAACCAGCTTTCTAACCAAAACAAGTCAGCATGAAGACAGACAACCAACATCCTGAACTTAAACAACTCAAACTCAGATTGAAACTTCTATTCCCATCAGAACTTACAAGGTACAAAGATACAAGTCTTACAAGACCCATCGAATTCAGAAGAAAATTAAAACAACAGCTACAAGGAACCCAATAGAATTCTACCATAGAAAACAACTATGCAGAACCCCTAAATAACCAAGGTGATAGCTGTTGCCGAGCAGATCCAAAGCAACCCAGATTCGCCATCAGTAGCACTGGATTATCAAGCATCACATCAGGCCTCTCTAGTCACAAGTTGAATTGGACCCAATGTGAGCATGATAGCTCCAGCTCTGTGTCGGCCGGCCACTGATTTGCACCGAACCGCTAGAGGTCTGTGCGGATCGGCAGCCCTCCTACACAGAACGGATGTTTGGCAGAGTAGAAAAGAAGAACTGAGACTGCAAAATAACCCAGCATAAGGCACATCTCAAGACTTCTTCTACCTACCAGAACGAGCCTCCAATCACAATGCTACCGTGGGACTAGTCTGCCTCTAATCCCTATCTCAAGATTTCTTCTACCCACTAAAAAGACCATACTGGGAGAAAAAAAGAAGCCCGGGGGCTGATCCATCTCACAAACAATCATCTTCACAAGAATAGAAAGTAGCACACTTCAAGGTCCTGGGAACAACTGAAAAGAGAGACCTATTTATAGGACAAGATCGGCGTACATAGACCAAGTTCACACAAACAGAGAAACGCTGACAAGACTTAAAGAGGGGCAATAAAAGAGCACAGCAAACAAGCATATCCTGAGGATATCCCCTTACAATAAAAGCACACAGCTTTTAATGCTCCAGCTGCCAATGCCCAATCATAAAAGAGTAGACATAAAGACAGTCAAGGACAAATCAGCAAAAGAGAGCCACGAGCCTTTGTTCGATTTCTTCATAAAAAGAATTCGGTAAAAGCTCGGGGGCTACAGCTTTAATCTATTCTCCCAACAAGACACTCTAGCTTTTTGTTCCAAATAGCAGGAGGCCTACACTCATTGAGTGCACCTACGACGCACAATGGAAAGAATCACTCAAAGAAGACCCAGAAAGATCAAAAGCCAACATCCGACTTCTTTTGCGAAAACCACTCGGTTGTAGGCTCGGGGGCTACAGGGTATGCACCCTCAACTTTTTTCTATTTTCCTTAAGATCCTCTAGCTATTTGCAAACAAATAGCAAGAGGCTCGGGGGCTACACTCAATGAGTGCACCTACGGTGCACAACAAAAAGAAAAGAAGCCTTCAAAAGACCACTTCAAAGCATCACTCAGAAAATAAGTCGTCTCCCGAGTTCTACTTCGAAATGCTCTGGCTCCTTTCTCTCATAAAAAAGAGCCCGAGCACCCTTACTGTAACAACACACAATCATACATCAATCCAACGCAAAAGACCAAGGCCAACTAGAGTAGAGCTTTTACTCAACGATGAGGGCTCGAACCAGGATAAACGAGAGTCTCTTGCATAAACCGCTGAGTTCTAGTATTCGCCGAGATCCGAATCAACTGCTACGGGAATCCCGTAGCAGGCTATCGGTGGTTAAACACTGACATCGACCCTGGGTGAGCGAAAGGCGACCTTGGTAGGTAGCATTGCCTCGGATCCGAACACTGTGAAATATGAGGAGACGCCAGTGCTTCGACAAGTCTGGGTGTGCAGTCCCTAGATCACCACGGGTAACTCCTTCAACCAGCGCCCTTGGTGCTTACCGTCGTTGCGAAATAAGCGTTTTCAAAGGGCGTTGATGATTAAGCCATTGGCGCGTTCGACCAGGCCATTAGCCCTCGGGTGAGCTACAGACACGTATTTGACTTAGATGGACAAGTCGTCACAGAAATCACTACCTTTGGTATACCCGTGGTAAACTGTGTGTGCTGTTCTTCCTGTTACGTCTTATTCATAGTCTAAGCGTGACTCCATCGATAAATCACTACCGTCGGAATACCTGTGGTAGACTGCCACCGATATTTCACCGACACTAGATAAATCGCATAGGTATTGTTACCTGATAACTAGGGGATGCTCCTCCTTTAAGCTAGATATTTGCCATATGTGGCTTGAATGTTCTTTTAGAGTAAGCTTACCAGTGGTAACTCACCGTTGGTCTCACTCCTTAGTCACAATGTAATCCCGCAAAATTGCACTCTAAAATTAAAACTCGAGGCTCGAATGTAATAAAGGGTTAGCGGTCAGCCGATTGAGTAATTGATTATTCCTTTATGAGCAAATATAAATTTTATATTTTTAGCAGAGTTCTTATTTCTTTATTTTTAAGATTTTTTGTTTTTATCATGCAAATAAGTAAATGTGAATTCATCTTCATGCCACCATAGTCAACATCCTTATGGGTTTACCTTAAGTCTGCTCACATGGGGAATTATAGTTTTATGATAAAGTAGCAAGAAATATATATGCAATAATAATTTATTTATTTATTATTTTATTATTATTATTTTTTAAATGCAACAAGTTATAAATGCTAAGGAAAGAATTACTATAAAGGTAACTACTATATTGCCTTATGGCAAAGGGTGTGGAATTTAAAGTCTACGACAGGACTTAGATAGGGAAGAGTACTTACTTGTTGGATTCATTGTCTGAGGAAGTCTCAGTCAACTCTCCGTCTTGTAGTGATATCTCCTTATTCTCCTCCAACCATCTCTGATTTTGTTCTTGTATTTCTTTTGCTTCTCGTTAAGCGATTTGCTCTATTCTCTCAGCTTCTTTGTCCCACTCGCTCCAGTGAGGTTCTTTTACTTCTTGTTCATCGTATTGATCTATGTACTGTTGGTGGTAAATACCGACAGACTTTAACCATCAATTATTATCAAAAAGGGAGAATTATCATAGCTATATTCACATATACCTTTACTATTGACCTATTTCCAATTGTATTGGAGCATCATTGTTTTACAGAAAACATACAAGAAATAGAGAAAAAGGTCATGAGAATATGCTTTCCGGCAAGGCATATTTTATCAAAATAAAACAAAGCCCAAGCCAAAGATTATAACTGAGCCAACAACCCACGGGAGAGAGGTCCGGGAATACCAAGGAGCAAGTGCGCCGAAGCTGGGCCCGAGGGGGGCCACCCCTGGTGCGGGCGCACCAGGGTGCAGCCGCACCCCTGGAAGGGCTAGCCCAGCCCAATCTTCTCTGGCGGTTTCCTAAGGCGGTTGTGGAGGCGGTTCAACCAAGCATTCAATGCCCCTACCCTTGGAAACTGACCTAGAGCTAGTATATAAGAGAGGGGGCACCCCCCTCATTTCAGACAACACACTCTACACCTCTCACTTGTACTCTCAAGTGTACCTCTCCACTCTTCTCTTTATCCTTAGTAGTAGTAGTGGAGCAAGGCTCAACTTGTAGGAGTAGGAGACATCTTGGCTATTTTTAGTATGAATACTATTCTTTCTATTATGCTCTTCTTCTCTTTTTATCAATATAGCAATATTCTAGAATTAGAGTATAGTTCTTGTGTTATGATCTTGTTATATGAACTAGGTAATAGTTTATGTGATTTGATCATAAAACATAGAGCTTCTAGTTCATATGTCCTGTTCATGATATGCTTGCTAGTTCATAGTATTCACATCATGTTCTTAGCATATAGAACTCTGTTCTTAACCGTTCATATATTTGGATGATTAAAAATAGAGTTGTGGGAGGGATGGTGGTTCATCGCACAACATTCAAGTTCTTTACTCGTTCATCCATAGGGTGAGAGACTCGAGGGGCTTAGGTAGCTGTTCTATATGTGAGCGTGGTGCTCGGGTATAGGGGAGCCGGTGATTACACTTCATAGTCCACGGTTGAGGTGGTAGGCGGTAGGTGGTGATAGCCCTGTCTGTCCCTTGTAATCCCCCACGTTCAGCTGTGGTGTAGGAGTCTAAAATGCCACCCATCTTCACTGGCAGACCAGTGGCCGGTGGCCTTCCGATCCATCACAAACACAACTCTATTTCTGACTCATATATTTGTATGACTAACCACTTTCTAGACATTAGCTGTATTAGGACCATTGCTCCCATAGGATATTCATTTATTCTTTATTCTTTTATTTTTTATGCTTCCACCACCTTCCTCCACTTGAGAGAAATTTATCTGTGTGTGTCCACTATCATGAAAACCGTTATTGTTTACCCCTATTATGAATATTGGTCTATCTTTCATACAAAGTATAGTATTCAAGATTATGATTTCATACTAGAATCTACACTAGCCTTCCTTTGGGAAAATATAAATACGATACCTAGGAATTCTCTGGGTTGAAATGCTACAACGGTATTTCCGTGCGCTTGCAGATTAACATCCATAACTGTAAAGATTTACCGGATCATCATTATCTCTTTACTGTAGTTAGAAATATAGTTTTAGTACTAGTGTTAAGGAATGTTGAAAGTGCGCCGTATAGCATCTCCAAGGCACCAACTGCTAAGGCTATAGTCCTAACGTTATTAGGGATATAACTCTCTTGATAGAGGTAAGAATAGTCTTGGTATGCCATGGTATCCGTGCCAGGCTATCCTAAAACTATCAATTAGAGGTGTATCACTAGTAGCAGTAAAGAGAATAACTGGTGAGGTATGCCTCGGTGCCATGGCTAGACTTATATCTGGTGATATGGTACCGAGGTATACCACCCTAAGCATTTCTTACTCATTGCCGGGGATAGATTTCACTTCTATTCTCAGTAATGATGTTAAGAAATGTCAACAGTATTTCTGGCGTCATTGCCGCGAACACAAACCTGATGATAACGCTAAGAAATGCCAACCAGCATTTCTGGCGCCGTTACCGGGGAACGCTAGGAAAGATTTTATATGAAACCATAAACTTGGATAATATACTTATATAAAGTAGCCTTTGTTCATACAGAATAACTCTTCTTATTTTCTCTTGTTGTGGATGAAAACAGATAGTGTATCATTGGGTTCGCTCTACTGGAAATCTTCACCAACAATTCAGAGGCCCTCTTAAAAAAGAATCGGTCCCATACCGGTTCATCTTCAAGCACTCCACCGACAACCGAACCAGTCAACCCCGCACCCGAGATCACCGTTATAGCTGGAAAGTCACTCTGCGAGTACTCTTTCCCCAATGCTGCCAACATGCCCACTAGGCCCGTTGTCAACCTCTGTGACAAGAACTTCGAACTTCGTACCGGTCTCATCACTATGGTGCAGGCAAGCACATTATGTGGCTTGCCGAGTGAGGACGCCAACGCTCATCTCTAACAGTTCCTGGAGCTGTGCGACACCATCGTCATAAAAGACGTCGCACCGGAGGCTATCCGCCTCCGCCTGTTTCCCTTCTCCCCCACGGGAAAGGCAAAATAGTGGTTCTACAAGGACCAGGAAGCTGTTGATACCTGGACCAAGTGCTCGGCGGTGTTCCTCACGAAGTTATTCCCTTTGGGCAAAACAACTGCCCTGAGCGGGAAGATAACATCGTTCCAGGAAAGCAGCCTGGAGAACATCCCTGAAGCATGGGACAGGCTACAAGACTACATTTAAGCCTGCCCACACCATGGGATGGAAGACTGGATGACCCTGCAAACCTTCTATGATGGGTTAATCCCCACGTCGAAGGGTCATCTAGATGCTGCAGCTGGAGGAGCATTCCTCTCCCTCACCATCACTGGGCAAAAGCCCTAATTGAGAAAATTCTGTCCAACCAAGGATGGGGAGAGGAAAAGTCCCAACCACAGAAGCAAAAAGGCATGCACACCGTCAAGGAGGCGGATATGCTTGTCGCAAAAATAGACCTTCTGCTCAAAAGACTGGACGAAAGAGCCCAAGAAAAAGATGCCATGAAGAAGGGCTACGTCTAGGGCATAGACTCACACATGACGTGTGAAGTCTGTGGTAATGTTGGCCATTCGGGAAATGATTGCCCTGAAACCTGTGAAGAAGCTACCTTCATCAACAACAGCAGCAACGGGTATCGCCAACAAAATAATGGTGGATGGAACAATCAACCCCGCCAACAAGGAGGCAATTCAAACTTCAATCCAAATTATAATTTGAATCAACCTTCATGTCGATCAAACGGGACGGATTCGGGGCAACCCAAGAACCCTCCCGATAACCCTTTTGCATCTAAATAAGGGGAGGAAAGCAGGTCTAACCCACTAGACCATAAAATGGGTGAGTCCTCGCCGCAGGTAAGTGGTATTTATCAAATTTATATAAATTTCTTATAAATGTATTTAAAAAACTCTTTCTCGGGTTTTATTATTAAATGAATATTTTTGGTGCGTTTCAAGAAGTTCAGAAAAATCTCATAAAATTCATTTCTGCACTAAAATAATTTGGCATTTTCAAATCTTATTTTTCAGAATTTTTAAAAATAAAAATTTTAAAGAAAAATTAACAAAAATTCAAATTTAAAAGGGTCGTTGGGGGTCTCGCCGAACCCTCAACGGTTTGGAATTGGAGAAGGCCGTTGGAAGCTACCGGCCAATGGGGGAGCAGGCGGGCCCACCCCCGGTGCGGGCGCACCAGAGTGTGGCCGCACCCGCGCCAGCGCCAATGGCTCCCTGCCAGCGGCTGGTGCAGGTGGCTGTTGCCCTCATGTTGACGGTCGTTAACGTCAACTTTTACTAGCACTTTAAACCCGAAGGAGAACATGAAAACACACTAGTCTAGGGTTTTAACTGACAATTTCCATGAGTTTTGATGATTTGTGAAATTTTCAGGGAATTTTCCAGAAAAGACAAAAAGAGGGATTTAAGTGCAAATTTACCACGAAACTTAACCGCGACGCAACTACACCGCCAACAGGATCAAGAAGGTTCGAGAAGACACCGAAGCGGCGGGGCCCGCAGCGGAGCCAGTGGGGCCGGCCGGCCCCACCCCAGGGGTCGGCGCCCTAATTCCACCGATGGCCGCCGCCTTCTGGAGTCTTCCTCCCACGGTTCCTTGGAAGCCAACCAAAGCATCCCTACATCGATTTTAGGTCGGTTTGATCCGACGGTGCACATGAGATGAAGACGCGGATCGCTGACGTGGCGGTTCCTTGCCCCTACTCCACCTCGGCCTATATAATGACGCCCCAAGGCCCCTCCTAGAGGCATTCTACACCCCGGTGCTTTATATTCTCTACATAATTAGGGTTAGGGTCCCTCTAGTTGATCTAGTTCTAGTTCATCTAGATCTAGTTCATCTAGATGTAGCAATTAGGAGAGACTAGTTCTTCTAGATCTAGTCTTGTTTAGAGATTAGAGAGATTGAGTAGAGGAGTAGAGATTCTGGAGGAGCTCCGACATGTCGGCGCTTCTTCGTGGCTGTATTCTTCTGGATTCAGCTCCCTCGCCCGGAGCTGCGTTCTGAGGTACTTTTGTATTTACCATTCTGATTTAAGTAAGCAACTTGTTCTTATTCGTTCTTTGGTTCACATCTCATATTGAGTGCTTTGATCTTGGTCATTACTTGGTTGAAGTAGTATTTCGTAGTGTAGGCGTGGTGCCTAGGCTAGGTTTACTTGTGAATGTCCCCTGATCAGCCGGATAGTGGTAGCTCGCGTAGGTGACTTTATAGCTACGTTGAATCCTCTGTAGT
The DNA here is from genome assembly GCA_015844335.1 of Chrysopogon serrulatus. Lineage (NCBI taxonomy): Eukaryota > Viridiplantae > Streptophyta > Magnoliopsida > Poales > Poaceae > Chrysopogon > Chrysopogon serrulatus. Next base: position 76,859 of record JADLZL010006407.1, read on the forward strand.
CCACTTCCCGTTGATAGGACTGATAGGCTTATAGGTGTCTGGTAGGAAGATTACTCTGTTTCTTCTCCTTTTCAGGTCACTTGTCCGATAAGACGATATTATACAAAGTTTACCGGAGTCAGAACTAGAGTACATTAGCTATTTCCTTTTTCTTGATATGATCTAGCCTAATTGTAGGATTAAGTCTATATACTTTGTCATCATCACAACTGTTCCCTGTGGATACGATATTTAAAACCTCCGGGTAAAATGTGACACGGTATGATATAAATGCGCTTGCGGATAATCCTACTTAAAACTTATTTAATGGAGTGCGGTTAAAAATTCCAACAAGCATTTTTGGCGCCGTTCCGGGGAACGGTTTTGCTGATTTTGACTTAGTCTAGCTTAATCTTGTATCATACTTTTATCTTTTCTTATTTTATCCCAGTCTCTTCATTATTTTTGTGTTCATCCTTATGGATGCCTTCAATCTGTTTTTTATCCCAGTCTCTTCATTATTTTTATGTTCATCCTTATGGATGTCTTTAATTTTATTTCTATCTGTCTTTATGACATGCGCGAAAGCTTTGGGCCACCAAAATCTATAGAACCTATCATAACACCTGGCTATGAGCTACGCCCATGTCTAATTAATATGATTCGGGATAACTTATCACCCGAACTAGATACGGAAGTCTTGGTAGCTAAAATACAATCATTTCATTCCTAAGATTTAGCTATTGATCCTAAACCTTTAAGATCGTTGATTTAGACTTCCAGTTAGCTAAGATGCTCATAAATCAATACACATTAGATTTTCTTAGAAAAGCATCTTAGGAAAAGTATAGTCAACTTCCTTTCCTTCCTGAAAGACATTGGAAAGAGTGCAAGATGGCATGTTGAATGATGCCATAGAAGGAGAGCCAAGCCACTTAGAAATAAATTCTATCTTCTCCCCTTCTATGCCCATATTAAATGTCTTTGAACCCATCTCTAAACCCATCCTTGACCCTAATGAATCTTTTATGCTCTTTCTACTAAACTTCATAATAACCCTAGAAATCTATCAAGACATCCTAAGAATAGGAGTCATGAAGATTATAGGAGTACCCAAGAAGAGCAACGACAATGGCAGGAATGCGTAGAACATACTAGAAATATATATGCCATTGTGAAAAAATGGATAGAAGAAGATAAAGCTTTAGCATCTAAACTTGGTTTAAATTCAAATGGTGACCTTAAATCAATTTCTTTAATAAACAGAACTTACCCAAGTTTAGAGAAGGCTTTAAAAGAGACCAACCTTGGAGGCATCAATTCATGGAAAATCCTAGAAAATAAAACATCTAATAAATGTTATAGGCATAAAATAATAGAGGCAAACTTGTTGCCTATAGACAACCATGAAGAGACACTCTTAGAATTTGAAAAGAGAGATTACATCGATGAGCATGGGAATTATCTCATTAACACTTTATCAAATCCATGCTCATATGAGAAACCTCCTGAATCTTTTGGTCTCTCTAATATTACCACACACAAGATTTTCAACCCCCCGATTCTACCTGTTCATAAAATCATTAAGAGGGTGGTTGTAGATGCATATGTTTATCATAAATATTAAAGATCTCGTTGTAATTTGGATATAGGTGCACAAAGGCTAATGTTTTAGAGGAAACCACCTCACCAACTCAAAGTACAATAATTAGAAGGTTTTCTAAGAACAACTTTGTGTCCCAAAATGCCCACTCTTAAAAAAAATGAATTGAGCTTGCACCTTTTGTTATACCCTTGTGAATTGAGCATAGAGTTATAATTATCAAAATATTCCTTTGGATATTTTTTTTCACTAACCATTTCAGGTTTGAAGTAAGAAAATAACTAATGACAGCACCAGGTATGTTAAAACAACCATCATGCAATTTTGACTTACATCCACTCAAGTTTACATTTACACAAAATTCAAGCTTGGGGAATGGGCTTATTTAAAAAATCTTAAATCATGTTGCTAATAATGGTTGTCTCTACCTTTTTAATTCATGCTGAAAATGTTGCATAATAATCATGCTCTTTCATCTCTGTTGAATAAAATCTCTATGAGTGCTTTCATGTTATCTTTATCCGCTATAGTAAGTTTTGGTTTGGAAGTACTTCTAGGGTACTTTCATAGGCTTTTTAAATTAAGCGTGGTGTTTAGGTTAAGTAGTCTACCTTAGTCAGATTAGACATGGAGTTTGGTTTGGCTATTGATCCAAAATTAGCTTGTGTAGACATTGGATATTTTGTCGAACTAACCCCCTGCAGGAAATTCTCAAAATTAATTTGGGTAAGTCATGAGAGGAATTTGAATTAGAGATAAGAGGCAGTACATGCTGAACTTTAATAACTTTGTAGAGGAAGACACAAAGCGCATTCATCATGAATAAAAGAACTATGAGCATTAATAATTTATTCACTTTATCTTACGCTACAAGTTACTTTGCCTCGGGCTATATCTGTATAAAATATGATTTATGCTAAATAATATTAATTTTATCTTTTCATTAGCATAGACAAAATAAAATAAAATACTTGGACAAGCAACCTGTGTTTAAAATCTATATACTCCTTCGGATATGTGTTGTCCACTAATCTATTGTAGGCATAATAATAACTGGAGTGAAAAGAGTCAAAAGATTATAGAAGCAAAAGATGGCAAAAGAATAGATGCAACAGAGGAGATAAGATGTCCATGAGCAACTCAAGATTCAAGAGGAAGGACCACCAGTCATTTACCCTTCATCTCTTAGTGCTATCATGCTCTAATAATAAAGGTAATATTCTAAGGTAAGTGGTCTTTGCTCTTCTCTTGATCTTGATGTACACATAAATTAAAAACACAAACATGTTGAGTTACAATTTAAATTGATTAACCTGATCAACTCAACATGGTTTGTCTTTTAAGATTGTTCATGGCACTGTTCTCTTAATCTCAGTCTTAACCAAACAAGTTAAAACATTATATTCAATCTTAGGAAGACGACAGTCATACTCATGTGAAAAATTTATAGATAGACATTCCTTTCATTGGTTAAGCAATTTCGTTCTTTTCTGCCATATAAACTTAAATGCAATATTAAATGTTTAATCTTTTGATCTTACCACTTGTAAATAAACAAATCATGTAACATCAACTTTATCTTGCTCAATATGCCTAAGGATAGAGAAAAATAAATAAAGAAATAGATTTAGTTCTGTTGGTGTTTTACCACCAGCAGAGCCCATGCACTTGATCTCTACCTTGGTTTTACAAACAGGACAACACATTAAGCAAAATTTATTAATTCTATAAGTGAAAGTTCTGTGAGCATGCACACTGAGCAAGATGCTGCCAGCTACTATTAAAGCTCTACTTCAATCTGTTGGCCAAATCAAAGAACAAATGTGACATCATCATCACTAGAGGTATGCAACCATCATGACCTCCATCTCTCAAGATGGAGAGATACACAAGAGTGGAAGAAGAAGTTCTGTCGATAAACTTAAAATTCCGTACCCTTGCCATAAGGTAATATGGTAGTTATCTATTTAATTAGTATTCCTGTCTACATTAATAAGTTTACCTTAGCACATTTATCTTCATAAATATTAAAATAAAATAAAAATAAAAATATTTATTGCTTTATTTACTATATCATAAAATACTGAAAACCCCACGTGAATAAACTTGTGGTTACCCTATAGAAATATTTCTTGTGGTGGTATAAAAATAATAATAATAGCTTCACGTATTTACTTTCTTGCATTATGAAAAAAACCTAAGCCCCATAAGAATAAATATTCTCTGTGGAGGCATAAAAAAATAATATAACTATATATCATGCACTCATATTTAATTTCTGCATAATTAAACTAGAAAATCCTAAAAAAAAGAGAATCCTGCTAGAATCTTTTATTTCAAATCAACTCAAAGAATAATCAATTACTTATTGGTGACCGCTAACCTATTATTAAATTCGAGCCTCGAGTTTTTGGTTTTCTTGTTGGAGTATACTTATGCAGGAACAATATTATGACAAGGAGAAGAGTCTATTAGTGGCATCCACCGGGATCAAGCTCTTGGTTAGCTCACTCAAGATCATCAACACCAAGTATTACAAACATCTAGCTTGGGGGAGGAGCATCCCCTAGTTATCAGGTAACTATACCTAGGCGATTATCGAGTCTACTTTATATAGTCATAAAATACCAAAAATATGTGAGCACATGAAGGTTCACAATAGTATCATAGGAAAATTTAAAAAATACTAAAAATATGTGAGCACATGAAGGCTCATCCTTAATTAAGAAAAACACAAAAATATTCGGGCACATGAAGGCTCGACGCGATCGAAGGGATTAGCTTGGGGGAGACGCACCCCATTATCATCGTGATTAAGGTATGTCTTTACTATTAGTTTTATTTTAGTAAGCTATAGTCTGTGTTAGATTTAATAATTAAAGTATGTTTGAAGAACTCTCTCTCTCTAATCTTTTAAAAGTGGAAATGATGAATAGTTGCTCTACTATAATTCCTTTCAAGTGCCTAGTTTTTAACCATGGATTTTTTTTAAGTTTTGGACATGACTACTTTGATATAAGAATTTACTCTGAACCTGAAATTTGTGGAGGCATATGCTTGAGCTAAAGTCTAGGTAATGGATTGATATGATACATAAAGGTCTAAGCTGCTATTTATCTTATTCCTAGCATTACTAAGTTCTGGAGATTTATTTTGAAAACCTAAAATTTTACATGATGAGCTCTCGTATGACAAAGTTTAAATTCCTACCAAAGACATATATGATACATTTAGAGTTAGAAAAACCTTTACACATTCATGCTGCTTGCTTTACATTGAGTTTAGTCAACCATTGTTGTATACCTTATGAGAGTCTTGTCATGCTTTTAAAATCAAGATCATTTACGCACTCCACCCACATATGCATTACTCCTACTCTAGGATGTAAGCGCAGTCATTTCCACTTTCATCTAGATCCACCTTAAAAATGTTTTTCTCCTACATCAGGAGTAAACACCTAAAAATATACCCTATAGGACAGCCCTCATTTAATTGCTCTAAGTTCTTATCATTATCTCTCCAATTATTTATATTCAAAGGATTCATGTGGCTATGCAAAAGTATTAAAAAAAAGAGAAGAGTGAAAAAAATGGGAGTAAAAGATGGACAAATATCCCAGCATTAAAACAATGGGTACATAGATGCCCGCCTCCCAAATTAAAAAAAAAAAAAAGAAGAGAGAATAAAGATAGCCCATGTTTTCCCGCGAAAAAAGTTCCAAGGAGGGAGTTATTTTCAAAGAGCAAAAGTAGAATTAGGATTAGCCACTAAATACCATATATACACCTATCCACCATATTCCATACACATGCACATCTTGATTTGATTGAATGTCTCGATTCTCTGTGGATCCACTGTTTGACTTTACAATATATGAATTGCAAGTATGCTCATCCTTGTTATTGCCACTCCTATAAGCTCCACTATGATCCTTAGTTGTAGGAAGGCATGACATTATTAATGTCTCAGTAAGATCCATAAATACCACATATAATAAGAGACTTGAGGGTGTCATACAATTAAGCTCTGAGTTTTATTGTGAAAATTTACAAAACTTCGGAATATTGGTACTGTAAAGAATTTGAGACATAGTGCTTGACTTGATTGTTCTATCTTTCGATTGCTCAAGATTTATGCAAAAGCTGTAAAGCTCCATAGTTAAAGGTAAAGTGGGTAAGTTTAAAAGTTAGAGCAGTTTTGTCTAAACCGGAGGAAAATTTATGTTTAAAAGCAAGTGTGCTTAAAAGAAATAAAAGTATTGCAGCAACTCCTGATCCAAGATTATTATTAATTAGATCTAGGTTGTTTGCCAAGGGACTGGCAAAAGGTAAGCTTGGGGGTTATTGTTGACGGTCGTTAACGTCAACTTTTACTAGCACTTTAAACCCGAAGGAGAACATGAAAACACACTAGTCTAGGGTTTTAACTGACAATTTCCATGAGTTTTGGTGATTTATGAAATTTTCAGGGAATTTTCCAGAAAAGACAAAAAGAGGGATTTAAGTGCAAATTTACCACGAAACTTAACCGCGACGCAACTACACCGCCAACAGGATCAAGAAGGTTCGAGAAGACACCCGAAGCAGCGGGGCCCGCAGCGGAGCCAGGTGGGGCCGGCCGGCCCCACCCTGGGGCCGGTCGGCGCCCTAATTCCACCGATGGCCGCCGCCTTCTGGAGTCTTCCTCCCACGGTTCCTTGGAAGCCAACCAAAGCATCCCTACGTCGACTTTAGGTCTGTTTGATCCGACGGTGCACATGAGATGAAGACGCGGATCGCTGACGTGGCATTTCCTTGCCCCCTACTCCACCTCGGCCTATATAATGACGCCCCAAGGCCCCTCCTAGAGGCATTCTACACCCCGGTGCTTCATATTCTCTACATAATTACGGTTAGGGTCCCTCTAGTTGATCTAGTTCTAGTTCATCTAGATCTAGTTCATCTAGATGTAGCAATTAGGAGAGACTAGTTCTTCTAGATCTAGTCTTGTTTAGAGATTAGAGAGATTGAGTAGAGGAGTAGAGATTCCGGAGGAGCTCCGGCATGTCGGCGCTTCTTCGTGGTCTGTATTCTTACGGATTCAGCTCCTCGCCCGGGAGCTGCGTTCGAGGTACTTTTGTATTTACCATTCGATTTAAGTAAGCAACTTGTTCTTATTCGTTCTTTGGTTCACATCTCATATTGAGTGCTTTGATCTTGGTCATTACTTGGTTGAAGTAGTATTTCGTAGTGTAGGCGTGGTGCCTAGGCTAGGTTTACTTGTGAATGTCCCCTGATCAGCCAGATAGTGGTAGCTCACGTAGGTGACTTTATAGCTGCGTTGAATCCTCTGTAGTCCACTTCCCGTTGATAGGACTGATAGGCTTATAGGTGCCTAGTAGGTAGATTACTCTGTTTCTTCTCCTATTCAGGTCACTTGTCCGATAAGACGATATTATACAAAGTTTACCGGTTATTGGAACTAGAGTACAATAGCTATTTCCTTTTTCTTGATATTATCTAGCCTAATTGTAGGGTTAAGTCTATTGACGTTGTCATTATCACAACCTGTTCCCCTCGTGGATACGATATTTAAAACCTCAGGGTAAAATGTGACCTTTGGTATGATATCGTGCGCTTGCGGATAATCCTACTTAAAACTTATTTAATGGAGTGCAGTTAAAAATACCAACACCTCACCCCTCCATGGCGGTTGCTCGGCCTATAAATAAGAGGGAGACCGGGAGGAGGCTTTCCACCCCCACACACTCACTATTTCTCTCCCTCTCATTCTACTCTCTAGCTCTCTCTTACTCCCACTTCATTTGTAGCAAGGCAAGAGCAAGAAACCCTTGCTCCCACAGCAAGCCCTCTCTAAACAAGCCCCGCGCTCTTGCTCCACCAACCACCATGAAAAGATTCACGGAAGGAGTGACGGGAGCCATCAAGAGGATGACAAGGACTCGCTCAAGGCGGTCCCGGGGGAGTTCAAGCACTCACTACTCCACCGAGCATGAAGAAAGCTCGGTGCATGAAGAAACTCCCCTGGACGTGGAAGAAGAACAAGCACCGATGGATGCCACGCTCGCCATCGACCTAGAAAGCGATCGAGAAAGATAAGCCTACAACCTCATCAAGGAGCTCAAGTACGCCCACACACCGGTATATGACCCCGACATCCTCGCAAAAATAGGTATGGATGAGGAATTTACCCTTATTTGGAAGCGGGTAGGAAGGTATTGATCCGGTGTGGGAAACGAGCTCTCGCTTTCTTACCATACAATTCTTGTGCACCTTGAAATAGGTAGATGATGGGATTAGTTTTCGCATGTTTAAAACTGAATATTTTGTTTCAAGGAAGGATCTTAGCCAATATTTAGGGTTTAATAAGAAATGCTCTCTTTATCTTGATCGCACCCTAAGTAACTTCAACCGTTTTTCTTTTTGGGAAGAAATTTTGGGGGAAGTCCAAGTTGGTAAGTTCCAACCTAGAAATGCTCAAATCCATCATCCTACTCTTAGATTCATGCATAAATGGATTGCCATGACCTTGCTTGCTAGAGAAGATATTGGCTATGTTTATAGCGATGAACTAAAACTACTGTATGCTATGGTAAAGAAACTAAAAGTTGCCCCTGTTAGAGAGATGGTTGCTCATTGGTTACGCTACCTTTCGCACACCACTACCATCCCATGTACTTCCCTAATAACTCGCGTCCTTACGGCCGTCGATGCTTTAGAAGGGAAGGAGTTGTTGGATTTCTTTGATATTCCTGTGCCTAGAATAATGATAACTGAAGATTCTCTCATACATGGGCATCATTTGAAAAAGAATGCAGCTGGTGAACATTTATACTCCCCTAGTGGTGCACTCGAAATCCGGTTACCTAACCCGGATCTTCGGTTGTACAAATGTACTGAACTAACCCTTCCAATCATTTCATGAGAGGAAGCTAGTAGGAGGAGTGTTTCTGGCAGGTCAACCCGGAGTACCACTCAAAGGGGAGAGGCATCAAGCTCACACCAACCCCAGCCGACTCCACCCCCATTCTTCTCGCCGATGGGACAGCCGGGGTATGACCCTACGATGCAACCACTAGGATACACTCCTGAAATGCATTCTGCTTGGAGACATACCCCGCACCCACATGAGGCTGGAGGATCAGGGGTACCTCAGGCGGGAGATGAGGCTTGGGGAAGCCACCACTACACCCACTACTTGGACTCTGAAGGGATGCCACCACATGTACCACCACGCCAGTCTGTCTCATTGGAGACTCTCCACACTCAGCTGGGCAGACTCGTGATCTGCAATAATGAGATGTAGGAAGAGTCGGCCAGGCGATACCGTCAACAGCAACAATGGCCACTCTAAAATCAACAGTGGCAACAACAGCACCATCAGCAGCACCAGCAATGGCAAACCGAGCAGCAGCAACAGTGGGCCAACCTCAGTGAACAACTGAGGATTCAGTATGAGCAGCAGTAGGCTTTCTGGAGGTTCCAAGGTTACAACCCTGGAGGCTAGGCTCCAGTTCAGCTTGGGGGAGGACCCCCACTTAGGTATCCTTGCATTTGCATATTTAAATTCCGAACATTCCTTTTCTTTCTTGCATTTGCATGTTTGCTTCCATTAAAAAAATAAAAAAAAGAGAATTCCACTTCAAATATGTGAAATATGCTATGCATAGTTTCCCTTGTTGAAATGATGAATAGTTGCTCTGTTTTATGATTCATCTGTGCCTAGCTTATGACTTAGTTTTCTTTGAAGATGTTTATTGGTTTAGAAATATTCATTCTAGAAACTTGAAAACATAGTGAGATGCATAAAAGCTTGATCTAGTCAAGGGATGGTATGAAGCTAGAATTAGTATGACTAAGAATTTGTTACAATCTCACTCTAAGAAAAGCTTAAATACCGGAGTTTAAAATTTTGCCCAAACAATAAAAACCAAAGTCCTTTGATATGATCTAAGATAGATTACTTTGTTATGCACCCATGATCGGAATTTATATACATAATGAAAAAACCATTTTGTTCTCTATGCATCGATTTTTTCTCTTAAAAGTCAAAAGAGAGTGTGGGCTATAAAAATAAAAAGATGTCATGCTAAAGAAGCATGAGCCAATAAAATATGCCATACCAAAAGGGTATGTGCAAAAAAAAGAGAGAATAAAACAAGGGGTGCAAAGACACCCGCCCGAGTGAACAAAATGGGCATAAAAAGTACCCGCCAGAGAGATAGCCCCCACTTCTCAGAAAGACAGAAAAGAGAAAGTCATACATAAGAGTCCAAAAAGAAAAATATAATAAATTTTCTTTCTGATCAAAGTGTATAGCTTAGTAATTTGCTATGATCTCATCATTTGACTTTGCTCTTCATACAAAAAATACAAACTCCGAGAAGAAAGCAATTCGATAGAGTAGAATGTATACAAAATCTATGTCTACTTTTTCCTACCAAAATACCAACCCAAAGACAAAGTGATAGCTATCAGCCCCATAAGTGACAAGTAAAAAGGATGAATATGAAAACCAATTTAATTAGATCAAGGAAGAAAACTTTGTTATAATCCCGGCATTTGTGAAATATAATCGGCATTGTAGCAACTACTTGATCAACAACCAAGTTCTTAGCTTTTGCTCGAGGACAAGCAAAGGATAAGTTTGGGGATTTTGTTGGTGGTAAATACCGACATACTTTAACTGCCAACTATTATCCAAAAAGAAAGAATTATCATAGCTATATTCACATATACCTTTAGTATTGACCTATTTTCACTTGTATTGGAGCATCATTATTTTAAGGAAACATACAAGAAATAGAGAAAAAGGTCACGAGAATACGCTTTTCCTCAAGGCATATTTATCAAAATAAAACAAAGCCCAAGCCAAAGATTATAACTGAGCCAACAACCCATGGGAGAGACGCCCAGGAACACCAAGGAGCGAGTGGGCTGAAGCTGGGCCTGAGGGGGGCCACCCCTGGTGTGGGCGTACCAAGGTGCGGCCGCACCCCGGGAAGGACCATCCCAGCCTAATCTTCTCTAGCGGTTTCCTGAGGCGGTTGTGGAGGCGGTTTAGCTAGGCATTCAATGCCCCTACCCCTAGAAACCGACCTAGAGCTAGTATATAAGAGAGGGGGCACCCCCCTCATTTCAGACAACACACTCTACACCTCTCACTTGTACTCTCAAGTGTACCTCTCCACTCTTCTCCTTATCCTTAGTAGTAGTAGTGGAGCAAGTCTCAACTTGTAAGAGGAGGAAACATCTTGGCTATTCTTGGTATGACTACTATTCTTTCCATTATGCTCTTCTTCTATTTTTATCAATATAGCAATGTTCTAGAATTAGAGTATAGTTCTTGTGTTATGATCTTGTTATATGAACTAGGTGATAGTTTGTGTGATTTGATCATAGAACATAGAGCTTCTAGTTCATATGCCCTATTCATGATATGCTTGCTAGTTCATAGTATTCATATCATGTTCTTAGCATATAGAACTCTGTTCTTAACCGTTCATACATTTAGATGATTAAGAATAGAGTTGTGGGAGGGATGGTGGTTCATCGCACAACATCTAAGTTCTTTACTCGTTCATCCATAGGGTGAGAGACCCGGGGGGCTTGGATAGCTGTTCTATATGTGGGCGTGGTGCTCGGGTATAGGGAAGCCGGTGATTGCACTTCATAGTCCACGGCTGAGGTGGTAGGCGGCAGGTGGTGATAGCCCTGTCCGTCCTTTGTAATCCCCTATGTTCGGCTATGGTGTAAGAGTCTAAAATGCGGCTCACTGGCAGACCAGTGGCCGGTGGGCTTCCGATCCATCGCAAACACAACTCTATCTTTGACTCATGTATTTTTATGACAAACCACTTTCTAGACATTAGCTGTATTAGGACCATTGCTTCCTTAGGATATTTATTTATTCTTTATTCTTTTATTCTTTATGCTTCCACCACCTTCCTCTACTTGAGAGATATTTATTTGTATGTGTGTCCACTATCATGAAAAATATTATTGCTTACCCCTGTTATGAATATTGGTCTACCTTTCATACAAAGTATAGTATTTAAGATTATGATTTTATACTAGAATCTACACTAGCCTTCCTTTGGGAAAATATAAATACGACACCTAGGAATTCTCCGGGTTGAAATGCTACAACAGTATTTCTGTACGCTTACGGATTAACATCTATAACTGCAAAGATTTACCGGATTACCATTATCTCTTTACTATAGCTAGGAATATAGTTTTAGTAGTAGTGTTAAGGAATCTTTGAAAGTGCGTCGTATAGCATCTCCAAGAGACTAGTCTGCTAAGGCTATAGTCCTAACGTTATTAGGGATATAACTCTCTTGATGGAGGTAAGAATAGTCTTGGTATGCCACGGTGCCCATGCCAGGCTATCCTAAAACTATCAATTAGAGGTGTATCACTAGTAGCAGTAAAGGAAATAACTGATGAGGTGTGCCTCGGTGCCATGGCTGGACTTACATCTGGTGATATGGTACTGAGGTATACCACTCCAAGCATTTCTTACTCATTGGCGGGGATAGATTTCACTTCTATTCTCAGTAATGATGTTAAGAAATATCAATAGTATTTCTGGCGTCGTTGCCGAGGACACAAACCTGGTGATAACGCTAAGAAATGCCAACATGTACCTTGTGGCATCACCGAGATAGTCTCTTCCTTCCTTGAAAAGCTGATTTGCTTTGCGGTGGGATCGGCGTCTCCTATTGCATAGCTTCTTGGGTGAGTCATTGTCAGTGTAACTATTGAAATTACAAGTAGGTAGATAAAAGTGGACGTGTCCAGATCCAACATAAATGATTGCATCAGTAGTGTTGAGGAATGGTCTTCCTAGAATGATAGGTGTGTCATCGTCGTCCTGCTTGTCAAGAACTAAGAAATCTATGAGGATATAATAGTCTTTAATCTCTACCATGACGTTCTTTACTATGCCCTCTAGGAATCTTATTGATAGGTTGACCAGTAGCTGCATATAGGTTGGGTACAATGGTTCATCACCAAATAGATAATTATATGCCACCTTTGACATTATGTTGACCCCTAATCTAGTATCACAGAAGGTCTTGGAAAAAACCATTTGCTTGATGGTGCATTCAATGGTCGGGACTCCTGGGTCTTCCTTCTTAATGATGTATGGTGGAGCCAACAGATGGTCATGTTCGGTATTGACAGAGTTGATCAATTGAACTGTCTCTTCTAGAATCTGGCTGAGTATTGGCGGTAAATACTGACATACTCTAACCGCCAACCATTATCTAAAAAGGGAGAAATATCATAGTAATATTCACATATGCCTTTACTATTGACCTATTTCCACTTGTATTGGAGTATTATTGATTTACAGGAAACATACAAGGAAAAGAGGAAAAGGTTATAAGAATACATTTTTCAGCAAAGCGTATTTCATAAAATAAAGCAAAGTCCAAGCCAAAAAATACAACTGGGCCAACAACCCATGAGAGAGAGGCCCAGAAACACCCAAGAGCAAGTGGGCCAAAGTTGGGCCTGAGGGGGGGCCACCCGTGGTACGGGTGCACCAGGATGCGGCCGCACCCCCAAGAGGCCCAACTCAGCCCACCTTTCTCAGGCGGTTTGCTGAGGCGGTTGTGGAGGCGGTTCAGCTAGGCATTCAATGCCCCTACCTCTGGAAACCGACCTGAAGCTAGTATATAAGAAGGGGGACACCCCCCCCCCCATAATACACAACACACACCACACCTCTCACTTGTACTCTCAAGTGTCCCTCTCCACTTTTCACTTTATCCTTAGTAGTAGTGGAGCAAGGCTCATCTTGTAAGAGGAGAAGACATCTTGGCCAGTCTTTGGTATGAATACAATTCTTTCCATCATGTCCTTTTTTCTTTTTATCAATATAGCAATGTTCTAGAATTAGAGTATAGTTCTAGTGATATGATCTTGTCATATGAACTAGATGATAGTTTATGTGATTTGATCATAGAACATAGGGCTTCTAGTTCATATGCCTTGTTTATGATATGCTTGTGTTGGCAGTAAATACCAACATACTTTAACCGCCAACTATTATCTAAAAAGGGAGAATTATCATAGCCATATTCATATATACCTTTACTATTGACCTATTTCCACTTGTATTGGAGCATCATTGTTTTACAAGAAACATACAAGAAAAAGAGGAAAAGGTCACAAGAATACGCTTTCTGGCAAAGCGTATTTCACAAGAATCAAGCAAAGCCGAAGTCCAATTACAAATCTAGGCCAACAACCCATGAGAGAGGAGTCCAGAAGCAGCAAGAGGGCCATGGGCCAAAGTTGGGGCCAAGGGGGCCTAGCCCTGGTGCGGCCGCACCAGGGTGCGGCCGCACCCCTAGAAGGGCCGGCCCAGCCCATCTTTTGCAGGCGGTTCATGGAGGCGGTGCTGAGGTCGGTTTGGCGCGGCATTTACTTCTTCTGCCCCTAGAACCAACTATAGGACTAGTATATAAGAGAGGGGGCACTCCCTCCATCTCACACAACACACACCACACCTCTCACTAGTACTCTCAAGTGTCCCTCTCCACTTTTCCACTTTATCCTTAGTAGTAGTGGAGCAAGGCTTATCTTGTAAGAGGAGGAGACATCTTGGCTATTCTTGGTATGAATACAATTCTTTCTATTATGCACTTCTTCTCTTTTTATCAATATAGCAATATTCTAGAATTAGAGTATAGTTCTTGTGATATGATCTTATTATATGAACTAGATGATAGTTTGTGTGATTTGATCATAGAACATAGGGCTTCTAGTTCATATGCCTCATTCATGATATGCTTGCTAGTTCATAGTATTCATATCATATTCTTAGTATATAAAACTCTGTTCTTAACCATTCATACATTTAGATGATTAAGAATAGAGTTGTGGAAGGGATGGTGGTTCATCGCACAATATCCAAGTTCTTTACTCGTTCATCCACAGGGTGAGAGACCCGGGGGACTTGGGTAGTTTCTCTATATGTGGGCATGGTGCTCGGGTATAGGGGGGACCGGTGATTGCACTTCATAGTCCACGGTTGAGGTGGTAGGCGGTAGGTGGTGATAGCCCTGTCCGTCCCTTGTAATCCCCCACATTCGGCTATGGTGTAGGAGTCTAAAATGCCACCCATATTTCACTGGCAGACCAATGCCCGGTGGCCTTTCGATCCATCGCAAACACAACTCTATCTCTGACTCATGTATTTGTATGACTAACCACTTTCTAGACATTAGTTGTATTAGGATTATTGCTCCCATAGAATATTTATTTATTCTTTATTCTTTTATTCTTTATGCTTCCACCACCTTCCTTCACTTGAGAGACATTTATCTGTGTGTGTGTGTCCACTATCATGAAAACCGTTATTGTTTGACCCCTGTTATGAACATTGGTCTACCTTTCATACAAAGTATAGTATTCATGCTTATGGTTTTATATTAGAATCTACACTAGCCTTCCTTTGGAAAAAATATAAATACGACACCTAGGAATACTTCGGGTTGAAATGCTACAACGGTATTTCCGTGCGCTTGCGGATTCACATCCATAACTGCAAAGAATTACCGTATCACCATTATCTCTTTATTGTAGTTAGGAATATAGTTTTAGTAGTAGTGTTAAGGAATGTTGAAAGTACGCCGTATAGCATCTCCAAGGCACTAGCTGTTAAGGCTATAGTCCTAACGATATTAGGGATATAACTCTCTTGATAGAGATAAGAATAGTCTTGGTATGTCACGGTGCCCGTGCCAGACTATCCTGAAACTATCATGAGGGGTGTATCACTAGTAGCAGTAGAGGGAATAACTGGTGAGGTGTGCCTCGGTGCCATGGCTGGACCCAAATCTGGTGATATGGTACTGAGGTACACCATCGCAAGCATTTCTTACTCATTACCAGAGATAGATTATACTTCTATTCTCTGTGATGACGTTAAGAAATGTCAACAAGCATTTCTAGCGCCGTTGCCGGGGAAGGCTAGAAAGGATTTTATATGAAAACATAAACCTGCATAATATAATTATATAAAAGTAGCCTTTGTTCATACAGGATAACTCTTCTTGTTTTCTCCTGTTGTGGATGAAAATAGATAGTGTATGACTGGGTTCGCTCTGCCGAAAAACTTCACCAACAATCCCGAGCCATCTTGAAAAAGAATCGGTCCCGTACCGTTTCTTCTTCAAGCACTCCACCGACGATCGAACCAGTCAATCCTGCACTTGAGATCACTGCAATGGCGGAAAGTCACTCCGCGAGTACTATGTCCCCAATGTTGCCAACGTGCCCACTGGGCCCGCTATCAACCTTGGTGATAAGAACTTCGAACTACGCACCGATCTCATCACCATGGTGTAGGCAAGCACATTCTATGGCTTGCCGAGTGAGGACGCTAACGCTCATCTCCAACAGTTTCTGGAGCTGTGCGACACCATTGTCATCAAAGACTTCGCACCGGAGGCTATCCGCCTCCGCCTGTTTCCCTTCTCCCTTATGGGAAAAGGTGAAACAGTGGTTCTACAAGGACCAGGAAGCTGTTGACACCTAGGCTAAATGCTCAGCCGCATTCCTTGCGAAGTTCTTCCCTCTAGGCAAAACAACTGCCCTGAGAGGGAAGATAACATCATTCCAACAAAGCAGCCTAGAGAACATTTCTGAAGTATGGGACAGACTACAAGACTACATTCAAGCCTGCCCACACCATAGAATGGAAGACTGTATGATCCTGCAAACCTTCTATGAGGGGTTAATCCCCATGTCGAAGGGTCATCTAGATGCAGCCGCTGGAGAAGCATTCCTCTCCCTCACCATCACTGGGGCGAAAGCCCTAATTGAGAAAATACTATCCAACCAAGGATGGGGAGAGGAAAGATCCCAACCACAGAAACAGAAAGGCATGCATACCATCAAGGAGGTGGATATGCTTGTCGCAAAAATGGACTTCCTACTCAAAAGATTGGATGAAAGAGCCCAAGAAAAAGATGTCATGAAGAAGGGCTACGTCCAGGCCATAGACTCACACATGACGTGTGAAGTATGTGGCAATGTTGGCCATTCGAGGAATGACTGCCCCGAAACCATGAAGAAGCTGCCTTCATCAACAACAACAACAGCAACGGGTATCGCCAACAAAATAACGGCGGATGGAACAATCAACCCCGCCAACAAGGAGGTAATTCGAATTTCAATCCAAATTATAATTCGAATTAACCTTCCTTTAAAGACTTGGTATTAGGCCAAGCAAAAATAAATGAAAATTTAAACAAAAAGATATCTTTTAATGACAAAATGTTTAAAAATTTAAACACTAAAATAGAAAACCTTTACTCTATTATTAACAATCAAATGAGGTTTAATAAAATGATAGAATCCCAGTTAGCTCAAATAGCTGCCGCTATTCCTATGCAAGTCCTGGCCCCATTGGTTCCACAGGACTGGGTGGTGGCGACATTTTCTTTGTTGCTGCTTTCGTCGTTTTCTTTGGAATAGGAGTGCTATATGATCAGATCATACTATCCAAATTCGTTGGTAAAGAAACGTGCCGCAGCAATACTTATTTCCAAGAACCTGAGCTTGAAGGATGATGATAGGCAATGGATGCAAGTGAAGTCCCAGAAAACAACTGCAACTTTATGGAGAAGCATGTGCTGAACTTGTGATAGCTTGTGTTTTCCTTTTGTGCCCTCTTATTTCTTAGCTATGTTTGCAAGACTATTTTCTTCTTAATGAAAAACATGCTCAACATGTACTCGGGACAAAAAGTGTTTTCCTCACTTGAGGACAAGTCTGGGTCAGTGATCTCGTACTCCCGCGGTCCATCTTATTACTGTCACGTGGTTGCTCCAAAAGTTTGATACTGGCAGCAAATGATGGAACTTTTAGTGTTAGTAAACATGCCTTGGCTTGGATAAAACTTAAGCTAGGACAACATGAACAATACGGCTACTCCGTGTTCGTGGCGATTGGAGTCTACTAGAAACCTGGGGCGCGGCGTTGCCGCGCCGTCTTAAGCTAGCCGGTGGTGACTGTATGCGGGATTCATGATGTTTAGAATTTCACGTATGTATTTTGGAAGCTTGTATTATTTAAGTAATATATTTGAAATAGAACTGCCATATTTCTTTGGCTGTATTTATTTTGGAGAAAGAAATATTTGAAGTATTCATTAACCATTTTATGAATAAATGGGAGTATATTTTTGTATAATAATGAATCATTTTATTTTTTGTGTGGTATGGGCGTGGTATGATATAAATTTCGTAGCAATTTAAATAAAGAGACTAACTTTATTAATTATTTTTAGAGCATTCTAGAGAAATCTAGATTTGTATCTGTATCAATAAAACTTATATTAATTAGGTAATATATTATCCTAGATGTTGAAGTAGATCTACCATTTTTTTTATTAATAGGGAGGAGCATTTCATGAGTAATTTTAATATAATAATATAGGTATGGTTGTGTAGAGTTCAACAAACTTGGTTTGGTATTTTTTATTTTTATTTGATTTTTTATGATTTTTACAATATTTCAGTCGTTTAGATAAATAACAAATTCGCTGAAAAATAAAAAAAAGGCCATCGGGCCCAATTCAGCCCATCGAGGCCCACGTCCAAGCGAGGAATCAGGCCGAGGCCCATCAGCGGGAGGGGAGATGACGCTGGACCGCGGGTTGATTTCCGAAGAGTTTGAGGGCTTTCATGAAAAAAAAACCTGAGAGAGGGAATTGAATGGCGGGTTGATTCCAGAAAAGTCTGAGGTCTGTTTTGCAAAACGGTCAGGAATTGCCTGATCTCGGCCGTCCGGCCGCCCGATCCGACGGCCGATGATTGCAGGCGACGTGGCCTTCTCTCCGCTCGAGTTTTGTCCGCCGATTTCGTCTTAAGATTATAATTACCTTCGGAGAGAGAGAGAAGGCAGCCGGCGTGCCACGCCGTCGAGTGCGTTTCCCGATCCTGTACTCGAGCTCACGACCACCGTGCGCCCGAGCCCGTGCGCATGGGTTCCCCGCACCGCCGCCCGCCGTTGCGGTGTTTGGGAGGTGGTTCGCCTGAAGGCTGGAGCGGTGAAGCCTGCTGCGATGGGAGCCGATGAACTGGGCTGGACCGTGGCCCGTGAGTGTCGGGATCCATGATGCATGGGCTGTTTTTGGGTACCATGTTTGGGCTCAATCTTCGAACCATGTATCATGACTTTTGAAACCATCGTGGCTTTTATGGTATCTCTAAAATTCCATTGATAATCACGACTTCAATGTTCCTTTTTTTTTACGAAAAAGACTATGTGGGAGGTCCCCATAGTTAAATCATTTTGTATTAAAAAAAAAGGGCGAGTACAAGAGGACTTACATGGGAATTAGCTAAAAGCATCTAACCAAGCACAAAAGGATGACCTTAGGTCACCTCTAAATCTAAGCAATTGAAGATTACATTGACTTTTGAAATTAAAGACCTAAGATTGAAAAGAAGGGGCAATGTTCCTAAAGATTTTGTCGTTCTTGGACCGCCAGATCTCCCACATGCTAATTAGAACCAGATCAACAAAAAACTGATGGTTGGTCTGAGCCTTTGCCTGTGCTAACCTGGGGAGCAGCTCTTGATTTTCAGACTGCAATGTTCCTTCGTTGAAGGGTATTTAATTCCTTGTCTGTATCACCGTATCATGATCATTGCGTATGCTCAAGTCAAAGCTTGGGTTTACGCACGCGCCTACTACCCCATGTCCGTCCCAATATAGTGGGCCGTTTGAGGGTTCAAAAAAAATTTCAAAATACAAGGACGTTTTAGGTCTGGATGAATAGTAGTGGTGATGATTGATGAACTGAGCATCCGTCATTTCAATCAATTTGCTGAACGCGGCGCCACTACATGGAATAAAAAAGTTTAAAAACGCGCGTCTTCGCCATGCGCGTGTCGGATGGTGAACCCCCCTGGCTGAATGTGTCTGTACATGCACGCTGCGCATTATAAAATAAGATGATGAACCTGGTACGTGGCGTACAGCGGAGCCCTGGACATGTAATGATTGAAAATATAGGGGCAGGCCGGTCATTTAGCTGTGGCCTTGGTAACTTCAGCTGCTCTCTCCGACGTCCATTATATTGGGACAGAGGGAGTACGTACCTAACATGTCCGCCCCGTTCTGTTATGCCTTCTCAGAGCTGCGCTGGGAGGACTTCGAATCAGAGAAGATAAGGCCTTTTGGACTTTCTGGATGAATACTGATGGTGATGATTGATGAACTGAGCACGTACGCCGTGGGTGGCGGAACAGAAGAAGTGAAGAACGCGGCGCGGACGGCCGTGACGGACACGGAGGGGCGTGCGACGACGCGTCTTCTGCCATGCGTCGTGTCGCCGCCGCCGCCGGCCCGCTGGTTTGGCATGCCGCTCGTTGGAGCCTGGACGCGCACGGCACGCTGCGCGCTCCGCACTCACTGCCTTGCCAGACGTGGTACGTGGCGTACAGCGGCCGCCCCTGTCTGGCTGCACGCCTGTACTCCAGCAAGCAGTCCAAGCCGGCACATGCCAGCGCCAGCGGCCATCTTCAGCTGCAGGTCACCAGGCCTGGCTGCAGCAGCTTTGCTCCATCGCTCTCCCAGCTTCCTCCAATTGCCTCTCAACCTGAATACCTGATAATAGGTCGTGTTAAGTTACGTCTGTGAATGCAAGGAGCAGACAAACCAAGTATATTTGCACAAATAAATAGCCAATAGGGACGCAAACGCAACTCTGCTCAGCCAGCGCCGCTGTTCTGTTCTGTTCTGTTCTGTTCTGTCTATTCTGCAAACACCACGAGAAAATACTAAGCCGCCCGTGATTAAAGATAATCATACAACCACCACTAAGAGCCAATATAAAACGTGCAATTGCGCTCACCAACACTGTAACCAAGTAAGCATATATAGTCATCAACATAGTCTCGACCAATTGTGTTTACTTTATTCGACGTCACCTTTTTACCATAGCGATTTTGACTATGCATGGTCAGTCAGTAAATTATTAGTGACAGGTAAACCCAAACATACAGAAACACGATGACCACACACAGGTAAACCCAAACAGAGGGAAAGTAAATTACTGGAGACAGGTAAAACCCAAACAGAGGCAAGTACAAAAACACGATGATAAGGTCCAGGTAAATCCAAACAGAGGGAAAATAAATTATTGGTGACAGGTAAACCAAAACAGAGCACAAGGTTATTAGCATCACCACATGAATGAATAAATTTGATAGTCCACGTTCACACTTCACCACCATGGCTGTTAATTCCAGCGCTTTTGAATTCGAATTCCAGTCAGCAACAAGAGCCGTGGTCCGCGGACCGGACCAAAGCTCCATCATGCGCCTTTGGAACCTGGGCCATGGAAAGCAGCCATGCACATCACTGAATCAGCAGCAAGGATAACATAACGTAAACGCCCCAGTTCAAACTGCCAAAGCAGCCAGTAATGAAGACTTTGTTGTACCATCACCTTTGCCTCTATTTTTCTTTGTGGTGGGCACTACTAGAAGGGATCAGCAAGATGGAACCAGCACCCTCTTCCTTCTTCGACTTTACGTTTTCTTCCCCAGTTACACCATCTTGTAACTTTGTCTAGATTGGGCACAAGCTAAGCGTCTGGTTTCCATGCTAGTTTCAATAGGGAGACATGCAGCTACTCCATTTTTCATACAAGAAACATAACATTAGTTTACCGCTACCTATCCTTGCCATTTCTCTTGTGCTGCTGCTCTCCTTGGCCACCCCCATCAGTTCTTGCACGGAGCAGGAGAAGACCTCTCTCCTCCAGTTCCTTGCTGGGCTCTCGCAGGATTCTGGTCTCGCCAAATCATGGCAAGAAAAAGGCACAGATTGCTGCAAATGGGAAGGGGTCACCTGCAATGGACACAAGACGGTCACTGAGGTTTCTCTGCCATCTACAGGTCTTGAAGGGAGTATCACGTCTCTTGGCAACCTCCCTGGCCTGCAGCATCTTAATTTGTCCTACAATTCGCTGTTCGGTGACCTGCCCCTGGAATTGGTATCATCCAGCAGTATCATTGTCCTTGACATCAGCTTTAACCAGCTCAGCGGAGACTTGCATGATCTACCGTCTTCAATCCCAGGCCAGCCTCTACAGGTACTTAACATCTCAAGCAACTTGTTTACAGGGCAGTTTAAATTCACAGCATGGAAGGGGATGGTGAATTTAGTTGTGCTCAATGTCAGCAATAACAGCATTTCTGGGCAGATTCCAAGTCATTTCTGTAACATAGCACCATACTTTGCCGTGCTTGAACTCAGTTACAACAAATTCAGTGGCAGTATCCCCTCAGGGCTTGGTAACTGCTCCATGCTCAGAGTACTCAAGGCTGGCCATAATAGCCTTAGTGGGACTCTCCCTGATGAACTCTTCAATGCCACCTTGTTGGAGATTCTCTCTTTTTCCAGCAATAATTTACATGGAATACTTGATGGCACACATATAGCCAAACTCACAAATCTGGTCATCCTTGATTTTGGAGAAAACAGTTTCAGTGGCAAGATACCAGATTCCATTGGTCAGCTCAAGAGATTGCAGGAACTTCATTTGGGCTATAACAGCATGTCTGGGGAGCTGCCATCAACCCTGAGAAACTGCACAAATCTCATAACCATCGACCTCAAGAGCAACAATTTCGGTGGAGAACTCACTATGGTCAATTTCTCCAACTTATCCAATCTAAAAATCATAGATTTTATGCTGAACAACTTCAGTGGCAAAATTCCAGAAAGCATATATGCATGCCACAGACTAACTGCACTGCGTCTATCTTCAAACAATTTCGAAGGACAGTTATCAAAGGGACTAGGCAATCTGAAGTCACTCTCGTTGCTTTCACTTAGTGGCAACAGTTTTACGAATTTGACAAATGCACTTCAGATACTAAAGAGCTCCAAAAACCTCACCATCCTTCTTATTGGGCTCAGCTTCATGAACGAGACCATGCCAGATGATGAAAGCATTGACGGCTTTGAGAACCTCCAGATTCTTTCCTTTAGTATGTGCTCATTGTTGGGGAAAATACCTTATTGGTTATCAAAGCTAACAAATTTGCGGATGCTATTTTTAGATGACAATCAACTGACTGGGCCGATTCCTGACTGGATCAGCAGCTTAAACTTCCTGTTCTATCTAGACATATCAAATAACAGTCTGACTGGGGGAATTCCTACAGCACTAACAGAGATGTCGATGCTAAAATCAGAGACAGATGCAGCACTTTTAGATCCAAGAGTCTTTGAAGTACCAATTTATTTAGGTAAATTCTCACTTCAATACCACAAGGTGAATGCTTTTCCAAAAGTGCTCAATCTAGATAAAAATAATTTCACCGGTGTGATCCCTCCAGAGATCGGTCTCTTAAAAGAGCTCTTTTCACTTAATTTGAGCTTCAACAAACTATATGGGGATATCCCCCAATCGATCTGCAACCTCACAAACTTGTTGGTGCTAGACTTGTCAAGCAACCATCTAACTGGTGCAATCCCTGGAGCTCTGAGCAATCTACACTTCCTTACTGAGCTCAACGTTTCTTTCAATGACCTAGAAGGGCCTGTGCCAACCACAGGCCAGTTTAGTACATTTACAAACTCTAGCTTTTATGGTAACCCAAAGCTTTGTGGTCCTATGCTTATTCACCAGTGCAATTCAGCAGAGGAAGGTCCCATGTCCGTTGTCTATGAAAACCAAGGTGGCAGCAAGGTCATCTTCACAATCACCTTTGGTCTTTTCTTTGGAGTAGGAGTGCTATATGACCAGATTGTATTATCCAGGTACTTTGGCTAACATAAATCAATAGAAATGGGCTACATAATGTGCATGGGTTTGCAGACAAGTGACTGACGTAACTGAGCAGATAAACTAATAGCTGCTACAGCTTTGTAATTGTATTACCCACTCACAAATGCCGAACTTGGTGGGATCTCCAGTATTTTCACTTCCAGAAGATCAAATAAATAGCCCCAGGCACAGCTGTGACATTAGGTATTCAATAAGTAATCTTTGATCCTCGAACTTTAGAGTTGAAGCAATTGGAGGATGGAGAAATTGGTGTGGACACAACAAGCTGCAGCATGTAATAATTACTATAGATTGGTTACTTGTCATTTGTCAATGTAAAAAATAGTGGTTTGTACAGTACATGCTCAAATAAAGTAGCCTAGATTCTCTTTGGAAGGGCAGACTCTTATTAGCTCGGAGTCCAAATTATATACGATAATAATTTGTAAGAACACATGATATAACCATCCGGTTATCTGGTATCGGTGTGTCGTGTTTTTTGCATCGCAACAATCAGATATCATGTTGCATTTGAAATTATACAAGCGAGACGAGAAATGAAATGCGAGACCAAGTCTTCCATTTGAATGGATAATTTCAACAAATGATTGAAAGCTTTTCGCAGACCTCGATGACATCCGTAATAAAACTTAAGCTACGACGACGCGGACAGTGCGGCTACTCCGTATCCGTGGTGATTGAAGTCTATTGCCTTGGGAGTAGAGCGGAGGCCGCCGAACGCGCCACGCCGTCGGGCGCGTTGCCCGGGCCCATGGCCACCGTACGCTGGAGCGTGTGCGCATGGGTTCAACCGCGCCGCCGCCCGCCGTTGCCTGTCGCTCCGCTTGGAGGTGGTTCGCCTGAAGCTGAAGGCTGAAGCGGTTAAACCTGCGAAAGGAAACGATGAACTGGGCTGGGCCGTGGGTGGTGAGGGTCGGGACATTTTACATAATTTCTGACAAACTTATGAATCCAAAAACAAAAGTATTCACAATATATAGATGAAAAATTGGTTGGTTGATAGAAAAAATAGAGAAAGGAAAAAATAAAATGAGAAAAAAAGTGATAACTACATAGAAGCGAGGCCATGACCATCATCCGCTCTGAATGATCCGTCAGTTAATATATAAAATGCATTCCAAAAAGTTGTTATCAATATAGTTTAATATAAAGCTCTATTTTTTTTAAAGAAAACATCATGCTCAAAAGTTGTTATGAGATTGTCTATACAATTATAAAAAAAATGTATTGAAAAAGGCAAGATAACAAATTTGGTATTAAGTTTGTCTACAAAATCATGTCAATAAGTTGTTTTGAAAAAGTTATATGGTTATAGTAATAAGTTTTGTCTCACAGAATGTTAAAATTATGTCAATAAACTGTAAGCTGCGATGAAAAGTTATAGTAATATAAGTTTGCTCTCGCAAGATGTAAGGCGCGCAAAAATTGTGAGTGTAACTTACTAAAAAAATAGAAAGTTGAAGAAACAAATAATTCGAAGAAAGAAAAATCGCGGGCTAGTGTGGTCGTTTGCTTGCTTCTCGTGCAACGAACGATCGTAAAAATGGAATACAGTGCACGGGTCAAGTGGCCAAACATACCACTCCCATGTGCTTTTTTGGAACGGAATTGGAAGAAAGAAAAAGGAAATGTGGATCTTGTTGGGCAGCTCGACCGAGCTAGTACGCCGAACACACACGTTGGGTCGGTATCGGTACGCCGCACGCACGCGCCTAGTATGTACTGTATACAGCCCGTCCCCACGTCACGTCGCCACCACCATCACCACCTCCTTCCCCCAATATTTCAGAGTTGGGAGGACTTTGAATCGGAGAAGATAAGGCCTTTCGGACTTTCTGACTGATGATGAGTGACGAACAGAACACGTATGCCATGGGTGGCGGAAGCCGGAACATAAGAACGCGGCGCGGAGGCTGAGTGGCTGACGGCCGTGCGACGACGCGTCTTCTGGCATGTGTCGCGTCGCCGCCCGCCGCCGCTCGCGGCCCGCCGGTTTGGCAGTCAGTCGTGGGTTGAGGGCGGTGCGCTGACCAGACCAGACCGCGTCCAGACCACGACGCGCGTGCCGCTCGCTTTGGACTCTGGACGCGTACGGCACGCTGCGCGCAAGCGCAACCATGGAGTACAGCGGGCTGCACACCTGCACTCCCCCGGTCTCCAGACTCCACAGAGTGCAAGCCGGCACACGTACGCCAGCCCGGCAGCCCCTCCCTCGCTCCATCTTCAGCTGCAGCCAGAGCCAGGCCTGGCGCTGGCACTAGCTATCTGCTCCATCTCCCGCCCTGCCTCCCTGGTTCCTCCAATTGTCTTCTCAACCCTGAATACCTGATAGGATGATACGTTGTGTATTAGTCACGATGTATATGAGTGAGGAAATAAAGAAACTAAGCGTGTTTAATGCAAAGGAGCAGATGAAGTACATCTGCACAAACAAATGGCCATAGGGACGTAACGCCTGCTCAGCAGATTCTTCGGCTCAGCCAGCCAGATGCTGTTCTGATCTGTTCTGTTACGTTATGTTCTGTAATAATCAGCACCACGAGGAAATAGCAAGTCATCCGTGATTACAGATAATCATACAACAGCTACTAACAGCCAATAATAAACCATCCCAATTGCGCTCACTAATACTGTAACCAAGTAAGCACAATCGTCAACATAATCTCAACCGATAAAGATTAATTACTTCCCCGTTTTTACCATAATGGTTTTCACTGACTATGCTATATATACAGCCAGTCAGTAAATTATTGGCGATAGGTAAACCCAAACAGAGGCAAGTACAGAAACACGATGACCGACCACACGCCCAAACGGAGGGTGGTGACAGCTAAACCCAAACAGAGGTAATTACAAATACATGAGATAATTGGCATCACCCCCTGAATGAATAATAAACTTGATAGGTCGCGTTCACACTCCACAGCAACACCTCCGTGGCTGTTACTTCCAGCGCTTTTGAATTCCGGTCACGGTCAGCAACACGAGTTGTGGTCCGTGGACCAAAGCTACATCATGCGCCTCTGGAACCTAGGCCACTGAAAGCAGCCATACACATCGTGTGAATCAGCAGCAAGGATAACAGAATCGTAAACGCCCCAGACCAAAGCAGCCAGTCAGAAGAAGAATAGGGCACTAGCCACCAGGTCGCCCTCGCCCCTGTCACCCACCACCACAATTGCTTTCTTATTTTTTCTCACCTGCACTTGCGACCTTGCTATTCTCCAAACCATGTCCACACCTTGACCGTCAAGCCGATGATTGCTCTAATTTGGATGTGCCTTTCGGAATCACGCGATTTGCACACTCTTTGCATACTCTCTCACGTCAATCGGGTCTTGCAGATCTTCTGCAATTGTGACTTTCACAGATACGCACCTTTTCCTGCTCAACAAAAAGGACACAATGATTAGTGATTTTAAATTATTTTACCTTTTCTGTCTTAGGTTTTATTAGAACTAACTACTGAGGTTAAGACAACAGGTTGCTCAAGTGAAGCTAAGTAGGACAAGTGTGAGATCCGCAGGTGCAGCCAGAAATGTTTTTTATTTTTTTGTAGGAGTTGGGGAAGAACAGTATAAGTTTTATCAAAATATGGTCAAACTTAAAAAAAATCAGTGCAACCTCTACTAACTTTGGTCCAAGTGGACAATAGCAGGTACCACGACAAGCGAGCTGGTTGTCTGCTGCATATAATAGAATCATAATGAAGACTTTGTTGTACCATCTAATCCTTGCCTCTATTTTTCTTTGTGGTGGACACTACTAGAAGGGATCAGCAAGATGAAGCCAGCAACCTCTTCCTTCTTCTACCTTATGTTCTTCCCTGGTCAGACATTATAACTCTGTCTAGATTGGGCACAAATTAAGCATCTGGTTTCCATGCTAGTTTCAATAGGAAGCCATGCAGCCACTTCATTTTTCATACAAGAAATACAACATTAGTTTACCCCTACCTGTCGTTGCCGTTTCTCTTGTGCTGCTGCTCTCCTTGGCCACCCCCATCAGTTCTTGCACGGAGCAAGAGAAGGCATCTCTCCTCCAGTTCCATGCTGGGCTCTCGAAGGATTCTTGTCTCGCCAAGTCATGGCAAGAAGGCACTGATTGCTGCAAATGGGAAGGGGTCACCTGCAATGGAAACAAGATGGTCGTTGAGGTCTCTCTACCATCTAGAGGCCTTGAAGGGACCATCACGTCTCTTGGAAACCTCACCGGCTTGCAGCATCTTAACTTGTCCTACAATTCGCTGTCTGGTGACCTGCCCCTGGAATTGGTGTCATCCAGCAGTATCATTGTCCTCGACATCAGCTTCAACCAGATCACTGGAGACTTGCATGATCTACTGTCTTCAACCTCTGGCCAACCTGTAAAGGTACTTAACATCTCAAGCAACTTGTTTACAGGGCAGTTTACATCCACAACATGGAAGGGGACGGAGAATCTAGTGGCCCTCAATGCCAGCAACAACAGCTTTACTGGGCAGATTCCAAGTCATTTCTGTAACATATCCCCAAACTTTGCTATACTTGAACTCTGTTACAACAAACTCAGTGGCAGAATACCACCAGGGCTCAGTAATTGCTCCAAGCTCAAAGTGCTCAAGGCTGACCACAACCACCTCAGTGGAACTCTCCCTGATGAACTCTTCAATGCTACCTCGTTGGAGTATCTCTCTTTTTCCGGCAACAGTTTACATGGAATACTTGAGGGAACACATATAGCTGAACTCACTAATCTGGTCATCCTTGATCTTGGAGAAAATAATTTCAGCGGAAAGATACCTGATTCCATAGTTCAGCTCAAGAAATTGCAGGAACTCCATTTGGGCTATAACAGCCTGTCTGGGGAGCTGCCGTCCACCTTAAGCAACTGCACAAATCTGACAAACATCGACCTCAAGAACAACAATTTCACTGGAGAACTCACCAAGGTCAATTTCTCCAACTTACCCAATCTAAAAATTTTAGATCTTAGAGAGAACAACTTCAGTGGCAAAATTCCAGAAACCATATACGCATGCCACAAACTAACTGCGCTGCGTCTATCTCGCAATAATTTCCAAGGCCAGTTATCAAAGGGACTAGGCAATCTGAAGTCACTCTCATTCCTTTCACTTGCTGCCAACAGTTTTACGAATTTGGCAAATGCACTTCAGATATTAAAGAGCTCCAAAAGCCTCACCACCCTTCTTATTGGGCCCAACTTCATGAATGAGACCATGCCAGATGATGAAAGCATTGATGGTTTTGAGAATCTTCAGGTTCTTTCCTTAAGTGGATGCTCATTGTTGGGGAAAATACCTTATTGGTTATCAAAGCTAACAAATTTGCAGATGTTATTTTTAGATAGCAACCAACTAACTGGGCCGATTCCTGACTGGATCAGCAGCCCAAACTACCTGTTCTTTCTAGAAATATCAAATAACAGTCTGACTGGGGAAATTCCTACAGCATTAACAGAGATGCCGATGCTAAAATCAGAGAAGACTGCGGCACTTATAGATCCAAGAGTCTTTGAAGTACCAATTTATTTAGGTACATCACTTCAATACCGCAAGGTGAATGCTTTTCCAAAAGTGCTCGATCTAGCTAACAATAACTTCATTGGTGTGATCCCTCCAGAGGTCGGTCTCTTAAAAGAGCTCCTTTACCTTGATTTAAGCTTCAACAAATTATATGGTGATATCCCCCAATCGATCTGCAGCCTCACAAACTTGCTGGTGCTGGACTTGTCAAGCAACCATCTAACTGGCCCAATCCCTGGAGCGCTGAGCAATCTACATTTCCTTACTGAATTCAATGTTTCTTTCAATGACCTAGAAGGGCCAGTGCCGACCACAGACCAGTTTAGTACATTTACAAATTCCAGCTATGGTGGCAACCCAAAGCTCTGTGGTCCTATGCTTATTCACCAATGTAGTTCAGCTGGAGCACCTTTCACCTCCAAGAAAAAAGTACATAACAAGACAGCTATATTTGCACTTGCAATTGGTGTATTTTTTGGAGGTATCGCCATCATGTTAGTGCTAGCTCGCCTCCTAGTCTTGTTCCGGTGTAAAACTTTCACCACCAGAAACAGGAGCAACAATAGTAGCAATATAGAAGCAGTATCATTCAACTCCAATTCAGGGCATTCGTTGGTGATGGTGCTGGGAAGCAAGAGAGATGAAAACAAGCTCACATTCACCGACATTGTGAAGGCAACAAATAATTTTGGCAAGGAGAACATTGTTGGTTGTGGAGGTTATGGACTAGTATTCAAGGCCGAGCTACCTGATGGATCCAAGCTTGCAATCAAGAAGCTCAATGGTGAGATGTGTCTTGTGGAAAGGGAGTTCACTGCTGAGGTTGAAGCACTCTCCATGGCTCAGCATGAAAATCTTGTGCCACTGTGGGGTTATTGCATTCATGGAAACTCTAGGTTCCTCATATATTCTTTCATGGAGAATGGCAGCCTGGATGATTGGCTTCACAACAGGGATGATGATGCTAGCACATTTCTTGACTGGCCGACGAGGCTGAGGATTGCCCAAGGCGCAAGCCGTGGTCTTTCCTACATCAATAATGTCTGCAAGCCACACATTGTCCATCGTGACATAAAATGTAGCAACATCCTACTTGACAAAGAATTCAAAGCATATGTTGCAGATTTTGGGCTGTCAAGACTGATAGTGCCCAACAAAACTCATGTTACAACCGAGCTAGTTGGCACTCTTGGTTATATTCCCCCCGAGTATGGGCATGGGTGGGTGGCTACTCTGAGAGGTGATATATACAGCTTCGGAGTTGTCCTACTGGAGCTACTCACAGGATTGCGACCTGTTCCTGTTCTGTCAACATCAAAAGAACTTGTCCCGTGGGTGCTGGAGATGAGGTCTCAGGGAAAGCAGATTGAGGTCCTGGATCCAACACTTCGTGGAACAGGGCATGAAGAGCAAATGCTAATGATGCTTGAAGTTGCTTGTAAGTGTGTGAACCATAACGCTTCCATGAGGCCAGCTATAATGGAAGTAGTCTCATGCCTAGAAAGTATCAATGCTGGCTTGCAGAGACAAGCCATAATGCAGTAAGCATCCAGACATGATGATGCTGCAGTTAGGTGGATAGAGTAGATATACTTTTTACTAGAGGTACCAGTTTGAGTTCGGTTAGTATTACAGTGCATTATATACAGTTCTTGCTCATTGTAAAATGTAAACTTTAATGAAGATATGTACCCATCCACAGGACCTAAGCAACGTATTAATTAGAGGGTGCAAATGCACACCCCTAAAACGTGAAAACAGTGATTATATGATTCATATCCAAAATTCCACCATATATCCATCTCCCGTGACACATGTCCATCCAATCACAAGACAAGTGCACCTTCTCTAATTTGCTCTAGCTTCGTCTTTCCCTTGCCTACTTTTTTTTTTCTTGTACTGACAATTTTTTTCCACACTGGACAAATCAAGTTTCATTACTTATCAGCAACGAAATTACAGGAGTTCAGTTCATGCAACGTTACCATACTACCGGTACACCAAGTTGAACTGAACGCGAAGGGTTCAGCCAACAGGCAAACCTTACCCACCTGAACGCACCACCGCGACCAACCATTATCCACTACGCCAACAAAAGCCTTGAAACACTAACATGTATGCTCTGAACAGTTTGTGGACTATTGTGGAAAAAAGCAAGTGAAAAACGAATGTGCTTGCTGAATTGTTACTCAGTTCAAGTGCTGCTACTAATGCATTAGATACTGTGATCACTCAGCTATTGGCTATGATGAACAAAGTTCTGAAACCACTGGAATGGAGTGTGGATATAGCGTGAGTAAATGCAAAAAATGTCTGGATAAAGCATGAAATCGAGTAGCAGCATAGTAATATGTAGTACTACAACATTTAGACTATGCGAAGTACCACTATACCTGTACTAAGTACTCGTAGTAACCATGCATGCAGAAGTTCGACCTGCCGAGGAGACCAGGTGCTTGCAGCACGTGGCCGAGAGCCCATCGTCATCGACCTGCTCCTGCTCGACGCGCGGCGCGCCATTCACACGAGCCATTGGACAGCCAGCCACTGTACCCGTCCATGGAACCCTCAGGCCTCAAGTGATAGCTCCTGGTGCGGCATTTCCACGAACACCCTGAGCGCGCGGCTTCCGAGACGGCAGGTCGGCAGCGCCGCGTCGCCCGGCCCCCAGGATCGGCATTGCGTCGTATAGCACTGCCGCACTAGGCTTGGCATTCACACGGCCGTGAGGGAAGGAGCGCCCAACGTGAGCGTGGCGAGGACACGTCGCGCGGTCGTTGGCGGTGGGCTGGTCGGGGACGAGAGGGGAGCTACTGCAGGGTGCAGAGTTCGCTAGCAGAACTGGTAATGCTTGCGGACTTGCGGTTGCGGCCCTCCCGATCGATAACCCAACCATGCCGTGGGTCCGAAGGTACCGGCGCCGTCGCCGACGCCGCGCCTGGGTGTAACTTGGTAGATGGACAGTTGGGCGAGACGCGCGGTGATTGGGTTGCTGGTGACCGCCCGGCGGAGCGCGGCCTCGATGGCCGCCCGCCAGCCGCCATGACGCCGCGCGGTCCGCCGAATAAGTGAATCGCGATTAAATTAAATATAATACTCCTACTACTAGTATAGTAGTATTGTACAGAAGTCGACTTTATCGTCTAACTAGCAGGAACCCCGCGCAGTTGCGCGGGCTAGCAAGCTGTAACACATAAGTTTACTCATTAAAACAGTAGAATACATTAGACATTAGTATTGTTAAATACTGGGACCTTTGACATTTAATCACTTTGTTTAACCTTTTCATCATAAAATACAATGTGGTTGTTGCAAACAAAGAAGACTTCTTTAATTACATAGCTGAATCTGTAAAACAATTGATTAAGTAGTAGGTAACGAATGATCAGATAAAAGGCACAATGGAAGAAGCTGTGCAGTTAATTACGTAGCTGATTTGGATCAAACAAAAGATTAGCACACACATTGCCTGAACATTTTGAAGACATTTATATATGCATAGCAGTAAAATCAATTTTACTCAGTATTAACTAATAAAGCAAACCATGGTAAATGTAATGCAGCGGAGATCAAAGATGAAAGCGTTATACACATCTCAAATAAGGTACAGAACTCATATGCCTACACGAAAGAAAAAGAACTGAATGCTCCTATTGGAAGAAGAGATGTACTGAGGAACATCAGCATATACATAAATATGAAGTGAGCACCCACGCTTACCTGAACTTTGTAGCAAACTACACATACTCACATTTTTAATCAGTCAGCCAAAGGCAATGCGTAAGAGAAATCTTCAGATAGATGACGCATTACAGCAGCAATTTGAGCGCACCACAGTCAGGGAATATATCGACCGTAGAACCTTCATCTTGTGACCACAGGCCTAAGGCCATGGGATCTGTAATTTGCCATGCTATTCAGCATCCCTATAATCACACATCAGAAAAACTTGAATTTTTTCCAGTTAAAACATGTTATAGATCAGACTGCATCAAAGCTGAGTGTTCTATCGTTATTAGTCAGTCTGAGTGTCGAATTCGTTTTTTCAGTCAAAACATGTTATAGAAGGACTGCATCAAACCTGAGTATTCTATCATTATTAGTCAGTATGAATATCGAATACGCAGCAGTCAATTGGAATTTGGTGTCCAACTTGGTTGGCCAAAGGCTCAAAGATTGATCAAATACAATATAGTTCATGTTATTGTACGAATGAATAGCTTTGACACACCATTTTTTTTTTATTGGTAATACAATTGAGGAAGCCAATGGTGGTCAAACATATCTGAAACATCCACCTGGAAGATGACAAAAAAGAATAGGCAGTCTAACGGCGTGAGAACATATAAGTTTACAATTTTATGTGGGCAAACCACACATGAATGGTAATCTATGTGTATGTGCGAAGATGCAGGTCATTTGAGAAAGAGATGATTCTAAGTCTAGAAGGAAACGGAAAGTAAAGCATGTGAAATTGTGAATACACATTCATTATTAAAAATATTGTCTGGTAATGAGGACATGGAATTAGTTCATTAAATCGTAGCTGGGATCCTAAAAACTCGTCCAAACAGGAGGTAGCAACAGAAATCAATTCTATTAAGTAAAACAGAGGAGAAGAAAATCATCTAAATCTGAATCTCACACTCACTGCATCATCATAGAGAATAGTACTGATCTAGCAGAGGGGCACAGAGGGGAAGAAAACAGTAGCTCACTGAGCTGCGCCGAAGTTGCTGGCCGATGACCCGCGGCCCTCTTCCATGACGGCCAGCGGCTCAGGAGCACCCATGCAGGATGACAGGAGCAGGTGGGGCTGGTGCGCGCCGTCGGCCTCGGCCACGCAGACTGACTGGCGCCGTCGGGCGAGGGCGGCCGTCGGTGGTAGTATGCGAGAACGCCGGCTGCGCTCCTGTCGAGGCGGAGCGGCCAGCGCGGCCATACAGGAGGAGAGTGAGGCGGGTCCAGCGCGGCGCGAGGTAGAGGCGGCGCTGGTTGCCCGTGCTCCTGTCGAGGTGGAGCGGCGACGCGGCCATGCGGGAGGAGACTGAGGGCGCAGCAAGCACGGTGCGAGGCAGAGGTGGCGCTGGTGGGTGAGGGAGGCGCGCCGGAGGGAGGCCCGGCACGGCGGAGGAGGAAGAGCAGCGCGGTAGCCGCCTGGGTGTTGACTGGGAGGGGGATGTGCTGGAACAGCTGCCTGGATGGTGCGACGGGGAGGTGGTGGAAGGTGCCAGGACGTTTGGAACTTTGTGGAAGGTTTGATGGCGGCGGTGCTCTGCTGTGTGTTGGATGCGAATCGGAGGGGTGGGAAATGTAGGCGACGTGGCATCTTCAGAGGAGAAAAAATGTTGTACAAAAACATAGGGAATGGTAGAAGAAAAAATGTTGTACAAAAACATAGGGAATGGTAGATTTGAGCGCGGCGGTTTTTTTTTTATTATTATTAAGCCACCTGACGCCCTTTATTGATCTTGAATAATAGTTACATCGTTCACCAAGCAACCTAGAATAAAGCTAGGGGGTTCATCGACCCAATTATATGTTAATTTGCTCTGCAAAGCTACTCTAGCTAATTCATGAGCTACTCCATTGGCTTCCCGATTACAATGATCTATACAAATAGAAATAAAATCCTGCCAGATCGTGTAGCATTCATCATAAATTGGAGCACTTACTGTTGCCGAGAACCCATCATCTTGCATAGTTTGTACTACTTCAACACAGTCAGATTGAATCATTATTCGATTGCATCCCAATGTCTGTGCTAGTATCAATCCTTCCCTCAACGCCATCGCCTCTGCCGTAGCAGCATCAGCAATGTTTTCACAATAACTTACCCTGGCGCCAACAAATGATCCAGTTGAGTCTCGGATTACTGCACCTGTGCTTCCTTTGCTTGCTTCAGCTATGTAACTTGCATCAACGTTCATAAGTAATTTGCCCTCTGGAGGCTTTTGCCATCCCTCTGTCTTTTTTATCACTTTCTTCGCCGACCTCTTGAAATTTGTTGCCAGCGTCGCTATTGAAAGACTTGCTCTTGCCGGATTTTGGACAGGGTCGCCGTGTACAAACTTTCGGCGTTCCCACCAGATGTACCATCCTCCGGTTAATATCAGTTCAGCTAAACCAACTCCATTGCAGACCTCAGTTTTTGTAGCCATGATCAGCTCAGCCACTAACCACTGACCTAGATCGATGGATTGCTAATATTGGATCGAGTTCTTCAGAAACTCCCAAGATACGCCAAATGTCCCGCGCTCGCTGACATTGGAATAGGACATGCTTGATATCCTCACAGCTTCCATGACAAGCAGGGCAGCTACTATTGTTCTCAATGTGTCGATTAGCAAGTATCCCTCGGCAAGGTATCAATCCATGCAGGACTCTCCATCCGAATATCTTAATTTTTGCTGGCACATCCAGTTTCCACAGCCTCCTCTAGACTTGCTCATCACCTACTCCACTAGCCTGATTGTTGGCTTTTGCTTCAAACTTATGCTTCCATTGCAGGTGATATGCTGAACCCGCTGAAAAGTGACCATTTGTAATGCCATGCCACAACATCTTCTCTTCTTTGGCGCAGGGGAATCTGTAGGATTCTAGTAACATCAATGTCCCAGAACTGCGACTTTAATAGTTCTTCATCCCAAGTGCCTGTTATTGGGTTAATCAACTCTTCCACTTTTGTAATCAGGTTGTTACCCCTTGGCGTCTGGATTTTTAGATTGTGACTCGATGGAATCCAGTGGTCCTCCCATATGTTAATCTGTGTTCCATCTCCCACGCGCCATATATATCCTCTTTTAAAACATTCCAATCCCGATAATATACTTTTTGCTATGTATATGAGCTCCCATTCTTCATCCTTGCTTTCAAGATTTTCCCATCTGGGTAATACTTTGCTCTCATAGCCCTTGCACATAAAGAGTTTGGCTCTAGCAGTAGTCTCCAGACTTGCTTAGCTAGAAGAGCCTTGTTAAAAGCTTCGATATCTCTGAATCCCATGCCACCCTTATCTTTTGGGATACAAAGCTTCCACCAAGCTTTCCAATGCATCCTTGTATGATCCTCCTCATCACCCCACCAGAACTGCGATATGGCATCTGTGATCCCTTTGCAGATTTTTTTTGGGATATTAAACACCATCATCGCAAAAACAGGCACGGCTTGAGCTATGGATTTAATAAGGACTTCTTTCCCTCCCATGCTTAGAAGCTTCTCTTTCCATCCCTTGGTTTTTCCCCGGACTCTATCAACCAGATACTGAAAACAGTCACTTCGCTCTGCTCCAACCAGAGCTGGGAGTCCTAAGTACTTATCATTTAATGATTCAGTCATAATATTTAGGACCTGATAGACCTCAGCTCTCACTTCCACCTCCGTATTAGCACTGAAGAAGATACTAGATTTTGCATCACTGACTTTTTGTCCCGAATTTGAACAATAATTATCAAGAACATTCTTCAGTACCTCTACATTATGTTTGTCGGCTTGCATCAAAATCAGAGAGTCATCTGCGAATAACAGATGAGAGACCATTGGGGCGTCCCGGCATACCCGCACTCCCTGTAATTCTCCTCTACTCTCTGCACCTCTCAGCAAGCTAGATAGACCTTCAGCCACCATTAGGAACAAATGTGGAGATAATGGGTCGCCTTGCCTCAGCCCTCTAGTTGGGCAGAAGGTTTCTGTCTCCATTGAGTTTACTCTGACCCTGTATTTAACAGATTTAACACAGGCCATAACCAATTTTATCCACCTTCGATCAAAGCCCATTTTCATCATAATCTTCTCTAAATAGCCCCACTCCACTCTATCATATGCTTTTTGCATATCCAGCTTGACTGCACACAAACCCTTCTTCCCCTTCTTCTTCTTTATAGTGTAAATACTTTCATAAGCTAGCAAAATATTGTCAGTTATGATCCTTCCTGGCACAAATGCGCTTTGGTGGTCACTGATAATCTCTGACAGAATAATCCGTAGCCTATTTGACAACATTTTCGATATGATCTTATACACCACATTGCATAGACTTATGGGCCGGAATTGGGAGACTAGTGTTGGGTTGTTTACCTTTGGGATCAACACAATTGTCGTCTCATTCCACCCCTCTAGAATTTGTGCCGAATTCACCGCTTGTAATACCTCTTGCACCAGGTCGTCTCCCAGCAGATCCCAAAATCTTTTATAGAACACTGCATGCATACCATCAGGCCCGGGTGCCTTAAGGTCACCAATCTGGAACAATGCTTTCTTGACCTCCTCGTAAGCAAATGGTACTAACAGCCCCGTATTCATCTCCTGTGTAACAGACCGTTGAACATCTGATAACACCTGAGGGTCCGGGTCACCCACCTCTGATGTAAATAACTCCTGAAAATAGGTTTGCACTATATTACTCATAGCTGTCCCATCTTCTTGCATATTTCCATTGGCATCCAATAGCCCTTTTATCGTGTTCTTTTTCCTTATTTTTGTCACAAAATTATGGAAGAAACTCGTGTTCCTATCTCCCTGCTTAAGCCAATTTACTCTAGCTTTTTGGAACCAATAGATTTCTTCCTGCTCCAGCATAAGTTCAAGCCAGACCATGATCTCCTTTTGAGTTTCTGTGTTAGCATCAGTCATTGGTCCTCTTTTCAATCTCTCCAATTCCTTTTTCAAATCAGCCATTCTCTTTGCAGGTGCTTTTATTACTTCCTTGTCCCATTTATGCAATTCCTCATGGACCTCGTTGACCTTCTCTGCGAAGGATGGTCCCTCTCCCCGGGCTTTTGCTCGTGCCCAAGCCGCTTTTATCATCTCCTCAACCGTGTCCTCCTGCAACCATCTCGCTTCAAAACGTTTCTTGCTCACACCCCCTTGTGTTGGTGCAAGGTAATGTGTATCCATCACGATCGGCCTATGATCCGATCTTGTGCTCTCACTGTTAATGAGCGTCGCCTGGGGAAACAGCTCAGACCACAGTAAATTTGCAACCGCCCTGTCCAGTCTTTCTCTTATCTGACCTCTCCTCCAGGTATACAAATCACCGGTGAAGCCCATATCATTGAGCCCACACTCAGTTAGCACATTATGGAAGGATTACGCTGTCTTTGTGATCTTGGCCTTCCTCCTTGTTTCTCTGAGTTATACATAATTTCAATAAAATCACCCATCAGTAGCCATGGTACAATATTGTCTCCTTTGATTGCCCGAATTGCTTCCCATGTTACTTCTTTCCAATTCCACTCCGGTTCACCATAAATACCAGTGAATCTCCACCCCCATCCTCATCTATAATTACATCAATATAATTCTTTGTCACTTCTTGCACTCTGATAGTAATCTCACTATTCCACATTAGTAGCAGTCCCCCACTTCTTCCATCACTTTCATACACGCTCACCTGATCAAAACCCGCACGTCTTCTCACCTTCTCTGCCTTCGCCATATCCAAATGTGTTTCAGACAGAAACAACACATCTGGGTTTATTCGCCTCCGGACCTCCAGAAGCGAGCAAACTGCCCGGGAGCTCGAGAGCCCCTGGCAGTTCCACGCTAAGAGTTTCATTGTGCTCGGCCACTCTCCTCGAAGGAGAGCGCCGATTTTGCATTTGGGTTTTCTAGCTCACTCTTCCCTCCTTTTCCATTCTTGGCCTCTTCTTCTCTTGAATAGGCACGGGGCTAACAGCATTTGTATGCCCTGATTCAGTACCTTCAATTTGTAATGCTCCCTTCATATTCTGGTCTCCATCCATATCTTCATCTCCATCTTCTGTTTGTGTTTCCACATCAAACGTGTCATCCAACACGTCATCCCGGCCAGCACCTCTCCCACGTCCCCTTCCTCGTCCTCGTCCTCTCCCTCCTCTATCATCTCTGCCAAGCACCATGGCAGTAAAGGGCACTCGCAACCAGTCTCCCCATTCACAACTTTCTTTGGGATGCACCCCATCTCCACATTCTGCCACTTCATGTCCCATGCGTCCACAAAAGAAGCAAAAACTGGGTATCTTCTCATATTGTACCAGATATTTCATTCGTTCTTTTAGCATGATAGGGACCATCCTCACCAAAGGTTTTTTAAGGTCTAGCCACACTTTAACCCTGAGATATGGCGTTGAATTTATCTTGCCATCAGTCACCACCACTGTGATTAAATCTCCCACCTTCTTTGCTACCTTTTCTGCCAATTCTTTCTTCTTCATCAAACCTTCTGGCATACCTTGAATTCGTGCCCAGATGGGGATTCTATCAAGCTTGATCGACTTAACATCAGAGAACCCATCATATTCTTCCATGACTACAGCTGCCCCTCTGAACAACCATGGCCTTCCTTCCATTACTCTTGTCCAATCTCCTAGGCAATGGAATTGAACTACAAACAGATTCGGCTCTCGGGCCTTGAATATCACCTCCTTAGCCGCTGCCCATGCGTTCCTCATTGCACTGAATAGGGCAGCATGGCTGAACGGCTTCGTCGTGTAAACCCTAAAGAGGGCTAACCATCGTGTCTCCTTCACCAGTTCCTCAAACTCTCCCGAGAGGTCAAGGTCCTCTTCTTCTTCTCCCTGCAAGTTCATGTCTTCCAGGTGTTTCTCCAGCCCTTCCAGGCCATCATCTTGATCGCCTGGCACTTCTCTTCCCTTCGCTTTGTCTTCTTGGGTCGCCATGCAAACGTCGCCTAGAGTGTGCCCTCCCCTCCCGGGAGGTGTATGCTCCTTGAATCCTCGGTGAGGTGCAAGGATCACGTCGGAATCGGCGTGAGATTAGGTTGACTCTGGCGGCGCCGCCAGAGGATGGGAAACCCTAGTATAGGGGATAAACGATCAGACCGCTCGCTCACTTTGCTGAGCGCGGCGGTTTTCTTCATACTACACTGGGTCATGTTTCGACGGACTAAAATAAGTTGTCACCGATTTAATTTTTAGTATAGTCTATTTTAAACTATTAGACAACCTAATTTGTAAAAAGTTCTAAGCTTAGTTTCCTCACTAAAATGCAGCTTAAGAAACCCACATTCTAAACATAATCTAGACAAAAAAAAAAAAGTTTGCCATGTCTGCCGTGCTTGATTTCCATGCACGTTTGCCATGTTTTATAGTGAAAGAAAACGATAATAAAATGTGAATCCTATGTTTTATAGTGAAAGAAAACGGTAATAAAATGTGAATCCTACTAGTCCATATTCACACAGGTCTAGCAAAATTCGGCAGGACAACTATACAAACTCTTTTGCAGCTCTAGATTTTGGTATTGGCCAAATTTTGGTTCCATCGCGAACCAAGCACAAGCATTCCTCCCTAGCGTGCCAGTGTAGTGTGAACCAAGGCCGAGGCAGGTGTGCGGTGTGCCCGCGCTCCTCCACGTTTGTTTCTGGGTGCCGTCCAACGTCCATCCCGTCGTGCAATGCAATGCAATGAGCGCGCTAACCGACCGCGTGGAGTTGGAGTTGGAACTGGAAAAGGCCGTGTCCTCCACGCGCATGCCGTTGCCGTGGCTTCTGCATCCTGTGCCGTGCTTCCACTCCAGTCTCCAATCCCCATGTCTGACTGCAGCAAGCAGAGTCCGAGCCGACACGCCAGTCACTCGCTCCTCAGCAGCTACTGCTAACAGGTTCCTCTGCAATTGGCTCTGTACCTGGTAGATTATGTAACCCTGCAGAAAAATAAACAAATAGGGTGTGAATGGAAGGAGCAGACACAAGACCTAAAGTGTTCTTCTAAGAAAAAAGACACAGAAAGGGACGCATTGCTAGCTCTTAAAGCCTCGACAGTGTTTAGTGCCACCCACTCGCTGTTCTGCAGTCGACACCACGGAGAAAATAGTAGCCACCCGTGACAGATAATCATACAACGACCACTATGAAATGTTTAACTACACCCACTAACCAAGCAAGCAATCATCATCAACATGAACATGTTCAAGATGCCCTTGAAAAAACACACACGAGATCTTTAGCATGACTACCTGAATAATTTCCACAGGCCATGTTTCACAGCAGCTTGCTTCAGGCACTCCCCTCTCCGGGGCTGCTGCAAATCTCAGTCTGCCAGTCCTCGTGCACACAGTGCCCTTACTTCCAGACAGAGCCGAGCTCCATCACGCACCTGTGGAACCACTACTACAGAAAACTTAACCGAGGCAGTTAAAATAGGTTAACCGAGGCGGTTTTTCTAACCGCCTCGAACATAAGGTCACGGTTAATCGTAGCCTTAACTGAGGCGGTTGGCCAACCGCCTCGGTCCGATTAACATTAACCGAGGCGGTTAATTTAAAAAAACCGCCTCGGTTAATCGAATGAAAAAAAAAAAAAAAAAAAGAAAAACCCAAACCCTAGCCCAAATGGGCCTGGATCTGGGCCTGTGTAGCCAATCCACCGCCGCCCTGGCATGCACTGCCGCCGCCGTGGATCCCCCTCCTCGCCCAGATCAGCTCGCCCGATGAGCTGCTCGCGCCGCCGTCGCTGCACTGGCCGGCTCCCGGATCCGGGCTCCCCACGCCGCCGCCGGGAGAGCTGGCGCCCAAAGCAACCACGCCGACACGGATCTGGCACCCCCGGCAACCACGCCGCCGTCCCCAGATCCGGCGTCCCGCGTGCCACCACCACTGGATCTGCAGGGGATGGAGAGAGGATAGAGGGTAAACGAGATGGAGAGAGGGGAGAAAACATGAAAGCCGACGATGGAGTACCTCTTCGCCGGGGATGGGGAGAGGAGAGTGAGGGAGGCGAGCTCCCCACCGGATCCGGCCCCTACCGAACCCTGCCACCTAGAAGCCACACCGTGCTCGCATCGGGGCCGCAAGGCCGGGCGGGGGCCGCCCGCGCCCGCTCGGGAGGCCGCTGCACCGGGCCGGAGGCTGTTGCGCACGCGCTGGGGGTGTCGCGCCCAGCGCCAGCGTGGGGCTCCTGCGTCGGGGCGTCGCACTTGCGCCCGCGCGGAGGGAGCTGCTGCACCTGCGCCCGCGTCGGGAGGGCGGGTGGTGCGCGCCCCGGGCCGGGGCCGTCGCGTGCGGGGTGGGAGCCGCCGCACCGGGAGGGTGCTCTGGGGCCTCGCCTGAGCAGGAAGAGAAGGGAGGGAGGGAGAGAGAGAAGAGAGTGAGAGAGGAGGGAGGAAGAGAGGTAGCCGGTGGTTTGGCCCCAAGTGCGACGACTGAGGAGGAGGAGGAGAGAGAGAGAGAGAGAGAGGGAGGGAGTTAGGGTTTGGTGTGTTCACTGCTATATATACAAGAGGTCTGTTATTGGGCTTGGATGGGCTGTTTGGGCCAAAAATTTACCGAGGCAGGTCTTATAAAGCAACCGCCTCGGTTAATATATTTATCGAGGTAGTTACGTTAAAACAACCGCCTCAGTTAATTATTATTAATCGAGACTGTTTACTTAAAATAACCGCCTCGGTTAATGCATTAACCGAGGCGGTTGCTGCGCCTGCGGCATAGCCTGGGTTGGAAACGATTAACCGAGGCGGTTATCAGGTAAAACCGCTTCTAAGGCTAATTTTGAAGTGCCTTGCAAAAGATTTTGTGTAGTAGTGAACAGGGGGCCAAACGTGCACATCACTGCATCAGCTGCAAGGATAACAGAGAGTAAACGCCTTGGCCCTCAAGCCGAGGCTGCTAATCAGGCGAAGAATTGTACACCAGGTCGTCCCCAATCACCACCCCTAGGCCCCAGCCTCCACTTCTGTGAAATGTCATTCCCCAATTCCAAACCATGTTGATACCATGACCGCGATGCCGATATTGATCTGTTTCTTACCAACCGTCGGAGATCATCAGTTCGTTTAGAAAATACGTGTCTTTTCCTGTTCACAAAATAGGGTGTAGGACGTGCGATGCCAGATCCTGAGATAAGATAAATTCATGCAGGCTCTGTGTTGACTGTAGAGTGAATCTGGC
This sequence comes from Chrysopogon serrulatus, assembly GCA_015844335.1. NCBI lineage: Eukaryota > Viridiplantae > Streptophyta > Magnoliopsida > Poales > Poaceae > Chrysopogon > Chrysopogon serrulatus. The sequence continues at coordinate 119,686 of JADLZL010006407.1, forward strand.
AAAATAGGTTACGTCAGATCAGGTAAATCATGCCACGCTGTAATAATTCAACATGGGTTGATTCAAGGATGACTGGAAAAAGACAAATATTTTGTGGGACCAGGAAGCATGGTCAGTTGGACTTCTTAATTGATCATAGAAGGTATCCATCAATGAAACGTCAAAGTGCTAACAAACGAGCTGCTGTGTCTACTTCATAAAATACAACTAGTATGAGGACATTGTTATAGCATCTAATTCTTGGCCCCATTTTTCTCTCTGCTGACTACGCCAAGAAGGGATCATAAAGATGGAAGAGAGGGCTTCACCTCCTCCTCCTCCTCCTACCTTATGCTCTTCCCTGATTAGACCATTTGATGCTGTCTAGACAGGACATAGGTTCAGCATCTAGTTTCCATGCTTGTCTCGATTAGAAGCCATGCAGTCACTCCACTTTTCTTACAAGAAATACAGGAGTAGATTACCCATACCAGTTCTTGCCATTGCTCTTGTGCTGCTGATCTCTTTAGCCACCCCCACCAGTTCCTGCACAGAGCAGGAGAAGACATCTCTCCTCCAGTTCCTTGCTGGGCTCTCGAAGGATTCTGGTCTCGCCAAGTCATGGAAGGAAGAAGGCACTGATTGCTGCAAATGGCAAGGGATCACCTGCAACGGTAACAAGGCAGTCACTGAGGTCTCTCTGCCATCTAGGGGCCTTGAAGGGTCAATCAGACCTTCTCTTGGTAACCTCACCAGCTTATAGCACCTTAACTTGTCCTACAACTCACTGTCCGGTGGCCTGCCGCTAGAGTTGGTGTCGTCCAGCAGCATTATCATCCTTGACGTCAGCTTCAACACCTCACTGGCGACCTGCAAGAGCTGCCATCTTCAACCCCTGGCCAGCCTCTAAAGGTACTTAATATCTCAAGCAACTTGTTTACAGGGCAGTTTACATCCACAACATGGAAGGGGATGGAGAATCTAGTCGCGCTCAATGCCAGCAACAATAGTATTACTGGTCAGATTCCAAGCCATTTCTGTGACATATCTCCATCTTTTGCTGTGCTTGAACTCTGTTTCAACCGATTCAGTGGCAGAGTTCCACCAGGGCTTGGTAATTGCTCTACACTGAGAGTGCTCAAAGCTTGCCACAACAACCTCAGTGGGACACTCCCAGATGAACTGTTCAACGCCACTGCATTGGAGTACCTGTCTTTCAGTAACAATAACTTGCATGATGCACTTGATGGTGCACGCATAATCAAACTCAGAAATCTGGCAATTCTTGATCTTGGGGGAAACAGCTTCACTGGTAGGCTTCCTCATGCCATAGATCAGCTGAAGAGACTGAAGGAGCTCCATTTGGACCACAACAACATGACCGGGGAGCTTCCATCATCTCTAAGCAGCTGCACAGACCTCATTACCATCAACCTCCAAAGCAACAACTTCAGTGGAGTGCTTCACGAGGTCAATTTCTCTTCCCTTCAAAATCTAAAAACTTTAGACCTCTTGTACAACAATTTCACTGGCACAATTCCAGAGAGTGTCTACTCGTGCACTAATCTGAGTGCACTAAGATTATCTGGTAACAATTTCCATGGGCAAATTTCACCAAGAATAGGTCATCTGAAGGACCTCACCTTCCTATCAATTGCCGTAAACAATTTTACAAATATCAGAAATACACTTGAGATCCTTAAGAGATCCAGGAACTTAACCACTTTGCTTATGGGATCGAATTTCATGAATGAATCCATGCCAGAGGATGCCAAAATTGATGGTTTTGAGAATCTTCAGGTTTTGGCCATCGATGGTTGCCTACTGTCAGGAGAATTACCTCTTTGGATATCAAAGCTAGTAAAATTGGAGATGTTGTTTTTGAATGGCAATCGACTAACTGGATCAATACCAACCTGGATCAACACATTGAGCTACCTGTTCTATTTAGATATGTCAAACAACAGCCTTACGGGGGAAATTCCAAAAGAATTGATGAATATACCAATGCTAACTTCAGAGATGACTGAAGCTCATTTGGACTTGAGGATTTTCGATCTGCCAGTTTATGATGGTCCATCACGTCAATACCGCATACCGATTGCTTTTCCTAAAGTGCTAAATCTGAGCAGTAACAAGTTCACAGGTATGATACCCCCAGAGATTGGCCAGTTGAAAGCCCTCCTTTCACTTGATATCAGCTACAACAACTTAACGGGAGAGATCCCTCCATCCATCAGCAATCTCACAAACCTGTTGGTGCTAGACTTATCCAGCAATAATCTTACAGGAAAAATCCCAGCAGCATTGGAGAACCTGCACTTCCTTTCCACATTCAACATTTCCAACAATAACCTGGAAGGTTCTATTCCAACTGGTGGCCAGTTTAATACATTTCAGAATTCTAGCTTTGCTGGGAATCCGAAGCTGTGTGGCTCTATGCTCAGCCGTCGATGCAGTTCATCTGATGCATTTTTGGTATCCACAAAAGGAAGCGATAAGAAGTTCACTTTCGCAATTGCATTTGGCGTGTTTTTTGCAGTGATTGTCATTCTTTTGTTGCTGTGGCTTCTCCTTGTCTCAATTAGGGTAAACAGTTTAACAGCCCAAAGTACAAGAAAGGATAATGAAGTTTTGGAAACAACATTCAACTCCAGCTCAGAGCACGAAGTGATTATGACGCCACAAGGAAAGGGAGACATAAACAAGCTCACATTCACCGACATTGTGAAGGCAACAAATAACTTTGGCAAGGAGAACATCATTGGGTGTGGAGGTTATGGACTAGTATTCAAGGCCGAACTACCTGATGGATCTAAGCTTGCAATCAAGAAGCTCAATAGCGAAATGTGCCTGATGGAAAGGGAGTTCACTGCAGAGATAGAAGCACTGTCCATGGCACAGCATGACCACCTTGTGCCACTGTGGGGATACTGCATACAGGGCAACTCGAGATTCCTCATATACTCCTTCATGGAGAATGGCAGCCTGGATGATTGGCTTCACAACAGGGAAGATGATGCCAGCACATTTCTTGACTGGCCGACGAGGCTCAGGATTGCACAAGGAGCAAGTCGTGGCATTTCTTATATCCATAATGTCTGCAAGCCTCACATTGTGCACCGTGATATCAAATCTAGCAACATCCTACTCGACAAAGAATTAAAAGCTTTTGTTGCAGATTTTGGGCTGTCAAGACTGATCCTGCCCAACAAAACTCATGTTACGACCGAGCTAGTTGGCACTCTTGGTTACATTCCCCCCGAGTATGGGCAGGGGTGGGTGGCTACTCTGAGAGGTGATATATACAGCTTCGGAGTTGTCCTACTTGAGCTACTCACAGGATTGCGACCCATTCCAGTTCTGTCAACGTCAAGGAGAACTTATCCCGTGGGTGCTGGAGATGAGGTCTCAGGGAAAGCAGATTGAGGTCCTGGATCCAGCACTCCGTGGCACAGGGCATGAAGAGCAAATGCTGATGATGCTTGAAGTTGCTTGTAAGTGTGTGAACCATAACGCTTCCATGAGGCCACCTATAATGGAAGTAGTCTCATACCTTGAAAACGTCAATGCTGGTGTGCAGAGACATGAGTCAGCCAAGATATAATGCAGTTACCATCCGGTTACACATGATGGTACTGCAGTTAGGTGAATAGAGTATATATACTTTTCACTAGAGGTACCAGCTTTAGTTCGGCTAGTATTACCGACTTACCGTGCATTCTGTGCGTTTTCTTGCACATTATTTTCTTGCATATTTTCAAAAGTAAGGCTAGTACTCTTGAAGTACTAACATGTATGCTCTGATCAGTTTATGAACTATTGTGAGCTTGCGGCAAAGCAAAAGCCGGTGAAATACGAATGTGCTTGCTGAGTTGTCACTGGATGAAGTACTTACTGATACTAATGCATTAGATGATGTGATCACGGTCCGCCGTGCTGAGTTGCGTTGTGTGGTGGCCTCTGTGTCATCTGGGTCACCACCGCCGTTCGCCGTCGCCGTCGCGTCCGCCGCCGCCGAGCCGCCATGGCCGTCGCCGTGTGCGCTCCGGTGGCCGGTCAGGGGCATATAGTACCTTGTTGAGTCCGTCTTGATGCAAGGAACACGTTGATGTGGTCGGTTTCGTCGATGAGCTCACCGACGGCGAGCACCGCCGTCGTCTCGCCGGCTCAGCCGCTCGGCCAAGTCCGAGGCCGAGCTGGGCCGAGCTGGGGCGCGCGGGCTAGATGGGCCAGGCCGCCGGTCCAGTAAAGATGAAAACAGTTTTATCTTTTTCCAAAATGTATTTCTTTTCTTGGTTTTTGGAAAATCATAATTCAATAATTTGGGCAAGTAAAAATGTGATAAAAATATGTATGTGATCCTTGTGATGTACTCTATGCAAGAAAAATACTAACCTTGTATTTCCAGTAATTTTTGTTTACAATAAAAATTGCTCCTTTAATTAATAAATGCAACTTCCATGATTTTTAATAAGTAAAATATAAGTCCAAAAATCATGAAATTGATTTTGGGTGCTAATTAAGTGATAATGATCTTAATTAAAAAAGTTTGACCATGATTTGACTAATTTTGCTTTATGCTTAGTTAATGCCCTAATTAAGTAATATCCTGTTTAATAATTTGCTTAATTAATCTTTAACTACTAGCTTAATTAATGGCTTTCAACAATTGTAAAAATGGTTAATAAATTAATAATTAATCTTTAATCACTATTAGGGTTGATTAATTTTAGAATTGAGTGATGACCCTAGGTCATTAACCCTAATGACCTTCGGCAATTTACGTTGATTGCGCACCGTTAGTCGATCGTCGTCGACGCTAACTATGATCCCTTGATACAACTTTACCGTGAAGGAAAGTTGTACTCAAGATAGACTAACTATCGTTGCATCATCGTCACATGATCATTTTCTATTAGGAATGCATCGTAATCATGCATCTCTATCGTGTAGCTGTGAAGTCTGAGGAAGGAGTCGATCCGACTTCTGTTTCTGAGGAGGTTTATCAGAGTGAGGAAGTTGGTTCTGATCTCGGTGATTGGGTAGCCGAGCCTGACTTCGTTGAGCCCCAAGGCAAGCCCCGGAGCATTTAAACCATTCCTTGTATTTCGAAAAGCTTTATAATTCTAAGTTTATAATATGATGCATTAGGTGTTAGGAGTTGAGTGAGATCCTACTTTGATGCATTTACTGTTCCTTGTTATATCATCCCTGATACCTGTTTTGATTTACAAAATGCTTAGTATGCTTAGTCTTGCGAATAGCATAGACTTTTCAAATGAAGTGTTTTTGAAAACGTGATAACAGTATCATCTTTGAGAAAACAATGAAAACCTGATGTCGCTTATTGTTTATCCTTTACTTTGATTGGGTCAAGGGTACACAATAAGAACATGATGAATAAGTCAAGGCCGGGTGGAGTGACTTGCATCAGGAGAGGAAAGGTCCTGGTGTAGTGTCGTCCACTTGTGCTGGTTAAGGACCGTCCGTTGTTTGGCCCTAGGATCATGCGATTATTGGATAGTACTAGTCGCATGCCAATGGCAGTAAGCTCCACATGGACTATCCATGACGAGAACGGACAACCGGGTACTGGGAGTGGAGAGATGGCGGGAGTAGCGTGTACCCATCCTACGAGCGCACCGTCGACGTTATTGATGGCGTAGGGAGGTGGTGTACTGTACTCTCGGGTGACTCGGACCCATTTTGGTATGGAGACATTCAAGCATTGAGTTCATGTGAGTAAGATGGTCCTGCTCACATCGTGCGATTAGGAAGCCCCAGCTGGGTATATAAAGCGGTTCGAACCGTCGTTGCTCCATGATATGGGATACTTGATCCGAGTCCCGGCATCATAGTAAATATGGAAGATGATGGAAGGAAAGTGTCGGTGTGTAGAATGAACACCAACGAGTAATCGAAAGAGAGCGCACTTATCCTCGAGATGGTTTCCCGAGTGGACACGATGATGTATACTGGTTCGGGCGATTTACCCTACGTCCAGTGAGAGCGGAGTCGTGTTACTCAGGAGCTTGTATGGGGCAGTACAAGAGGGGTCGAGAGAGGGATAGACTCCCAAGTCTCTGAGTAAGGAAGCTAAACTTATGGCTGGGTGTTTTCTGTGTCTAGTAATGTGAATTGGGTGGTGAACACACACATGCTTGGGAGCCCAAGTCCTCCCTTTTATAGTCCAAGGTGAGGCTCACAGAAGAGGGCATGTGCGCGTGATTAATCGTGGAGTCACGGTGGGCGAACATCGGGCGTTCCCCGAAGTATCGTGGCGCATTGTAAAGCGCACGTCATCGTCCCTCTTCAGTCTCGTAGCCTTTTCAGGTAAGCAGGGCTATACCTGAACGGGGTCGTGCGTTTTGGTTGACTGTAGGGACTCCCGGGTCAAATGTTGGCCTGTAGGAAGCCGTCCGTGGAGTTGTCGGGCGTGCAGGCTTGATTCCTGACGCTCCTGATCGGTCTTGCGAGATGTGTCTTGGCTCGGTCGCCATCCGCCTGGACGGCCACGGTGTTGGTACGAGCGTCGCTCCTCTATCCGTACCGGCAGGGTCGAGCTACCAGAGACGGGTACGGGGTCCGGCGCTCCTTACGGGAATGCACACACGGGGCTTTTCGCTCGTACTGGACGGTGCATGGGGCTCAAGACCGCACTGTCAGCGAAAGGCGTGGGAACAACGAAATGTCCCCCCGGGTTCCTTGGCGGCCCGTCTCCTTCTCGCCGAGAGGCATACGGCGTATCCCCGTGGACGGCTATGGAACTGGTACGCCGCTGCTGCCCGGCTCGGAGGGAATCTGCACGGTGTGTCCTAGCGCTGGCGCGCTGGGACGGGGTCGGACGCCGACCTCCCCCCGCGACGGGTGGGGGTCGGGCGAATCGTAGCTCGTCCGAGGGGTCGATCCCCTGGCGGTGACCTTTGCCCCGCGGGCTTTGGTTAGCCACCGCGGTTTGGGCCGGAAGCTCTTTAAGCTTTGTGTCATAGGTTTTGGGCCGCTGAGGCTTCGGGCCTTCGACGGTGTTTTTGCTTTTGAAGGCCGTTTTATCCCGGTCCTTAGAGGGCCGTAGTTTTGACCCTCGACAGTAGCCCCCGAGCATGGAGTGGAACTGGATGTTCTTCTTCATGCTGGACTCGTTCTGCCAAGGGAACTTCAGAGGGTATTTTCTGAACGTTTTGCCTCCAGGTGGGTGCGCGCGAGCGCACCCGTCGGGTGTAGCCCCCGAGCCTTCTGCAGGAGTGGTACACTCGTGTAGAGGCTCAGAAAGCGTGGTTGCGTGACCGTGGCCGCATTAGGTGCCAAGAAACCGTGCTGTGTTGTGTGGGTGCAACTCACCGACGCGTCATAAGGGTATTCTGGTCTTTGCCCGTGTCCCTTCTCGGCGCCCGAGGCAAGAGCGTCGAGAGGCTTCGTTGCCTCTGGTCAATGCTGCCTCGGGATACCAGTCGTGGCGGTTGGGCTCTCCTCTGCGACGCGCACTACTCCACGACCGTATCGATGGGCGACGTGGAACGCCAAGGGGCGTTTTTTCGAATCCACACGGGCGTCGGCCATCTATTTAAGGGTGGCGTGGAGTGGTAGATCGATCTAGTCACTCCCTTCGCCTTTACTCAGTACTTTAGCCATCTAATCCTTCTCCTCCTCTTCCTTCAACCGCCGTTCGACCGCCGGGAGGGCGAGAGTAAGAGAGATATGGATCGCGGGAAGCGTCCGGCGGAGGAGGGCTCGTCGGAGGAGGCCCCGCGCGGTCGCCGCCGTATCCCGGGGTGAGTGCATTGCCCGCAAGTGAGAGGAGGGTTTTCCTCCTGCCCCAGTTCCCGCAATGGACAAGGGTTTTTCTCATCTCGTGCCAAATGCTTTGCTCTTACAGGGTGATCTCCTGCGTGCCGGCTCCTCGCCATCCTCCCGCGGCCGACGAGGCTGCGGCCGGCGAGAGGCCGGAGACCGTGGAGGATCTCGCGCCCGCCTTGGTGCGGCCCTTGTCGCGCTGACCCAGGCGGAGAAGGAGACGGAGGACGCACGCGCCAACCTCGAGGAGGCGGATGAGCGCGTGGCGGAGCTCACCGCCGAGCTCCAGGTCATACGCCCGGCGGCGGAGGCCATCGTGGCCTACGTCCCGGCCCCCGGCACCACCTTAGCGGACCGGTTGAGCCGCGTGCTTGGCCGTGTCCGCGACGCGACGTCTCATGGCGTTCGTCGCGGGGCGGCCTCGCCGGGCGGTAGCGCATCGCCGCTCCCGCGTCGACCTCCGGGACTACATCGAGCTCCCGGAGGGCGAGCGCCTCGGGGACTTGGAGCACCTGGTGCGCCAGTATGAGGGTGCCGCTGTGGCCGTCGCCGAGGAGGTGTCGGTGGAGGAGGTGATCCGTGACGCGCCCTGAGGCGCCGTGGGGCTTCCCCGGTCGGTCATGGCCGCGGGTGCAGAGGTGGCAGTGTGGTCCAGAGAACACGCCGCGCCGTCCTCGTCGTCCGTCTCGCGGACGAACACCTCCACCACCGGCGACGGGTCGCAGTGGCCGCGGGATTTTGTTTGGCGCCGCCAGGGCGGCTTTTGTTTTACCTTTGAGGCGTTGCCTCAGTTTGTAATTATGCCCCAAATGAATCAAGTGCTCAATCTCTTCATTCTGCCAAAGCTTATCTTCGTGGCTTTTGATCTGAGTGGTGTTCGAGCCACAGTATCGATTGATCGAGCGAGCCCCTCTTCGTTGGGGTTTTTCCTGTTTTTCGGCGAACAGTAGCTTTAGGGTTTTCTTCACCAAGGGTCTCGAAGCTGACGATGGTTTCGCATCGGTCTGGCCGACCCCGGCGTCATGATTACCCCTTTGCGTAGGCCTTCTCGTAGGTGCGCCGCCCCGCTCCCTCTGAAGTCAGCTCGGGACCCGAGGCTCCCCGAGGAGTCGCTCCGGGACGAGGGTCGCAGTGACCTTGATGGGACAGGACGGTACTGTCAGCACGCGCGGGCTGACGGCCGCACGCCCCTGGGCGAAGTTAATGTGCTCAGAGGGCGTGCGCGTGATTACCGGGCCGTGCGTGGGCCTGGGGCACGTCGCCCACGTCTCGGAGAGCAGCGCAACGGGCGGTTTGTTCTCTTTATAAGGCGTCGGGAGGAAGGAAGGGGGTTTTCCTTAGCCACACCTTGTGCATTTCTTCGTCTTTGTAGCCGGGGAAAAGCCCCCGAGTCCCTTCTCTCCTCCCTGTTTGCTCTTTCCACCGCCGCCGCCGCGCCTTTGCTTTCTTGCCTTCCCCATCCTTCTTCTCACCTCGATGGCGGCCCGGTATACTCCCGTGGCAGCGTAGCGCCTTGACGGCGCTGGAGATGGAGCGCCTCGTCCTCCGTTGGGATACGTCGTCTCTTTTGCGGCGTTTCATGAGCGGGGGCTTGGTGTCCCCGTCCATGACTTCATGCGCGGGATTCTGCACCACTACGGCGTCGAACTCCACCATCTGAATCCCAACGGGATTCTTCATATGGCGGTGTTCGTTGCCCTGTGCGAGGGGTATCTGGGGATCCCTCCTCATTTCGGGCTATGGAGGTACTTCTTCTCCGTGCAGCTGGTGAAGCGGTGGGGGAAGGACGGCGCACCGGATTACGACCTTCCCGCGGGATGCGCCGGCATTGCTCCCCGTGGGGAGCGCGCCAAGCTATACGTGGATGTGAAGACGTCCACGTCGAATCGGGGGTGGCACTCTGGGTGGTTCTGCCTTAAGAACTCGGAGACGGTGCCGCTCCCAGATTTCTCCGATGTGTCGTTCTCCGAGCGCCCATTGAAGTGGTGTGTCGGGGTGAGCTCGAAGGAGATCGAGAAGCTCGAGCACCACCTGGAGGCCATCAAGATCCTGCGAGACCGGGGCTTGACCGGGGCCGGTATTGTGGACGCCTGGCTTCGACGCGGGGTGGCGCCGCTGATGTCGCGCCGCCTCCCACTGTGGGGAATGGTGGTCGGTGCCGACCCCTCAGGCATGGTGCTTAGGGGCGGTCCGTTCTCGACCGCCGCCGCCACCCGTCGACTCCGGAACCTGTTCGCGGCACCGAAGAACTCCGCCGGCGCATTGGTGCCCCTGGAGTCGCCCGTGCCAGGCCAGACCCCAATGAGGCCTGACGCCGGCGCCGTGGCATTCGTGAGTATTCGATTGTTTTAGATTTTTCCTTTCCTTTCCTCCAGAACCGTTCCTGACGTATTTCCACCGCACCCGCCCCCGAGTCTGCCTTTGAAGGAAGACACGGTGCCTCTTCCCCGTACGGCGGCCCAGCGAGCGGCGAACGTGGCCGCCTCTGAGGCTCGCCATACCAGGAAGGAGAGGAGGAAGGCTAGGCGGGCGGAGAATCGCCGCCGCGAGGAGCGCGACCTGACTCCCCTCACTGATACAGAAGAGGAGCTCAGCGTCAGTTCTGACGGGTCCGGCCAGGGCTTCGTCGATCCTTCCCTGGGAGGAGAGAGCAGCGCGGCGGGCTGCTCGAAGAATCCCATCTCCATCGATGGAGGCGGGTCGGATGAGGGGGAGCGCGCTGGGCGCAACCCCCAGGATTTGGATGAGATGGCCCGCACGGTGGGGGCCGTGCTCGTGCTTGGGTCCCAGGGTGCGACCCTGGAGCCGCTGAGCCAGGCGGTAAATTCGAGCGGGCAGGAGTCGGCTCGCTCCGACCTCGCTGGTGTCGACCCCTCCTCCACAGGAGATGCTGGGCCGGTTCGACCCGGCCCTCCCCCTGAGGCCCAGCATACCGTCGAAGGCGCCGAGGTCGTGGTTGCGGGTCGCGCCTCGCGCGAGACAGGCTCAGGGCAGATGCCCCAACGAGACATTCGGGGCAAGGGTAAGCGCCCTTGCCCGGACACTGCAGAGCCATCGTTAGTGGAGCCGGCCTCCAAGATATCGCGCACGACGCCCCGGAGGTACGCCAGTAGTTATTGCTCAATATATTTCGGCCTTGCTTATCTGATCTCGACCCCTTTTGGTTCTGCAGCCAAGTCCGGACCCCTGGTCGCCTCACGCTCGCGCCCCAGAAGGCGCTGAGGAAGCAACAAGAGGTGGCTGGTACTGCGAGCGGGACCCCGTCTTCGGGTGAGGTCCCTCCTCCCCCGCACGACGCGGCCCCTTCTCAAGGGGAATCGACTGGGGCGGCTGTACCGGCGTCGGGGGTCGGAGGAGTCCTGCTTCTGACGCAGGGCTCTCAGGATGAGGGGTCCCGAGGGCTCGAGCCCCCGGGCGCCGTGGCTGAGGCGGCGTCGGAAGAGGCCGCTGCTCCCGGTTTTGAGGAGCAGAGGGCGCGCGGCCCCAACGCTTCTGCGCCTTCCGATCCTCCGCAGCCTATAAGCGATGTGCCTCCACCTTCCGGCACGAGCGGTTCTGCCGGGGTGGCGACTTGGGGCGTCGGAGCCCCTGAGTATTTCTGGGGGGATTCCCGGCTTGCGTTCCCCGATCCGCGTGATCCCTCCTTGGAGCCTCTGGTGGTTGATGACCGCGCCGAGCGGGAGGTGCTCTCTTCTTTCGAGGCGGCGATGGTGGCCATAAGCCAGAACATCTCTGCTCTGTCGTCGCAGATGGGGCCGACGGCGTCGTTCTACCAGGTATTGGCATCTCGCGCTTGCTTCTGTCTTTCCGACTGTTGAGACCGGTGACTCATTCTCTCTTTGCCTTGTGGGCAGTCGGCGCTGCGCATGAGCCGGGTGAAGTCTCGTCTCTTGTACGAGCAGCATCCCCGGTGGGAGGAGGCGACGGAGACGATTGCAGATCTCCGCGCCCGTTTGAGGGACGCCGACTACGACATCAAGGACGTGGAGACGAAATATCTGGACCTCCTGCACCGGCAGGAAGCAGATGACGCGGAGGCGAGGCGTGTCTAGGAGGAGCTCGAACAGCGCAACGCCCATGTCCGGGAGTTGCTCAGTGATGCGGAGCAGCTGCGCAATCGGCTCCAGCGGGTGGAGCAGGATCTGGAGCAGGAGCGCCTCGAGACGGAGCGCCTCCGCCGTGAGCGCGATGACAGTCGTGCGTCCGAGACCCGTATCCGTGGTAAGCGGAACAAGCTACGGGACGAGGTCGCCGCTCTCACGAGCGAGCTAGAGCGCGAGCGGCGCAGGAAGATGGACGCCGAGAACGCGGCCCAGCTGGTGTCCGAGGAGGTGGCAACGCTTCGTGCGTCTACCTCACAGCTGCAGCAGCGGAGCGCGAGTCTGCGCGCTGCCGCCGAACACGTCCTTGACGACATCGGCGTCGACCCTGCCCCTGACGGCTCCCTCACCACGCGGTTATCCTTGCTGCCCCGGCGGATCGGTCACCTGGAGCGCGATGCTCTTCGAACCGGGATCCGGGAGGCGTTCGCCGTTACTTGCTCTCATTACGGTGAGAGTTTTAACTTTGGTGGCGTCAGCGAAGGATACTTCGAGGAGGTTTCTGAGGCCGGTGTCGAAGCTCTTCGCGTGCTGGTGGCGGGTAGTGCCAATGCTCTTGCTGACCGCCTGGCGGACCTGGTGCTCCGTCAGCGGGAGTAAAAACATTTACTTGTTTTCGATTTGTGGGCTTTCTGATGCCCCGAGACTTTGTTATCATGTAATAACTGTGGTTGACTTGTCTTTGCTTAAGTTTTTTGAATTATTTTTCTCCCCCCTTTTTTGAAGAAAGAAAAATAATTCTGGAAAGGATGAGTTGCTTTCGTACTTGGACACCCGCCGGGTGAGACATGCCGCACCCAGCAGGTAGTTACCTTATTTAGGTGCCCACGCACTACTATGCTCGTCCTTCGAGAGATTTTTTTAGGGATTGGGTAAACCGGCTAGCTCTCCCGCCAGCAATGCCCCTTTTACTTAAAAGGTCGTGTTAAAGTCAGATGTGGCTAGCCGACCCTCACCTGACCGTGTCATTAGCCACCGGGGCGTTAGACAAGGCGGTCGGGACGTTTTTTGGGTGCTAGGACCATATCCTTCCTATACACAATCCCTTGAGCAAGAGGACCGCGGTAGGGTTAAAGATTTAGACGGTTTGCCTTTTTGGCTCTTAATAAGAAAAAACAGGTGCTGACCACAGGGGTCGAGAGTTTGTTTTATGAAACGGAGTTTTTTCATATCAAACGTGCTCAATTGATACAAGAAGCATAGCGAAGCATATAGTGCGAATCGTAAAAGAAGATGAAAAAACTTTTAAGGATAAAAAGACGAATCGCCGATGTTCCAGGCGTTTTTTGACGACCTGCCCCTTTGTCATCGTTCAACTTGTATGCCCCGGGTCGGAGAACTTCAGCGATGGTGAAGGGTCCTTCCCATGGTGGCGTTAGCTTGTGACGCCCTTTGGTATCCTGCCGCACACGTAAGACAAGGTCTCCAATGTTAAACGCTCGACCTCGCACCCGCCGAGCATGGTGCCGGCGCAGGGACTGCAGGTACTTAGCAGAGTGAAGCAACGCGACGTCGCGAGCCTCATCGAGCTGGTCCATGGCATCTTCCAGGTAGGTCTGGTTTGCTGGCTCCGTATAAGCCCTGACCCGCGGGGCCCCATACTCTAGGTCGGTAGGCAAAACGGCCTCTGCCCCGTAGACCATGTAGAAGGGGGTATGCCCGGTTGCTCTGCTCGGGGTCGTTCTCAGACTCCACAGCACTGCTGGGAGCTCAGTGAGCCATCGTCGGCCATACTGATTGAGACGATTGAAGATCCGAGACTTCAAGCCCTGGAGGATTAAGCCGTTAGCCCGCTCCACCTGCCCATTAGTGCGAGGGTGCGCGACAGACGCCCAATCGACACGGATGTTGAACTCGTCACAGAACACCAGGAACTTCTTCCCAGTGAACTGCGTGCCATTATCCGTGATGATTGAGTTTGGCACACCGAAGCGATAGATGATGTCAGTAAAAAACAGCACACTCTGGTCAGACTTGACGGTGGCGAGGGGTCGAGCCTCGATCCACTTCGTGAATTTGTCGATCGCGACCAGAACGTGAGTAAAGCCTCCGGGCGCCTTGAGGAGGGGTCCTACTAGATCTAGGCCCCAGACCGCGAACGGCCACGTGAGGGGGATTGTCTGCAGGGCTTGCGCCGGCAAATGTGTTCGCTTGGCATAATACTGACATCCTTCGCAGGACCGGACGATTTTCGTTGCGTCCGCCACCGCCGTGGGCCAGTAAAAACCTTGGCGGTAAGCCTTGGCCACGATCGTCCGTGGCGCGGCGTGATGACCACAAATGCCCGCGTGGATGTCCTCCAACAAGGCGCGTCCGTGGGCGATGGGAAGGCATCGATGAAGGACGCCTGAGTGTCCTTTTTTGTATAACTCCCCATCGATGATAACGAACGACTTGGCTCGGCGAGCCAAGCGCCGAGCTTCCGTCCTTCCTGCGGGCAGGGTTTCTCGAATGAGGCAATCGAGATACGGCGTCCTCCAATCCTCCTCAGGTTCGGGGCCTGAAGAAGTCGACCCTTCCTCTGCTCTCGTGACTACGAAAACGGTAGGTTCAGAAGAGGGGTCGTCCCCTGGGGTCGAGCGCGTCACCCCGGGGTCGGAGGAGGCAGGGCCCGCCTGCGGGGTTGATCGAGCCGCCTTGGGGTCGGAGGTGGGATCGATTCCTCTTTCTCCAACTTTCACCGAGGGCTGGGCAAGATCTCTGGCGAAGATCCCACTGGGGATGTGGTCTCGACTTGAGGCCGTTTTAGCTAGAGTGTCTGCTTCTTCGTTGTCCCGTCGAAGGACGTGGCTTAACTCCAGACCGTCGAAGGCCTCTTCGAGTTTGCGCACCTCTTGGCAGTAGGCTGCCATCTTGGGGTCGTGACAGCTCGACTCCTTCATAACCTGATCAACGACAAGCTGCGAGGCGCCGCGGACCTCGAGGCGTTTCACGCCGAGCTCTTTGGCTATACGCAAGCCGTTTACCAGGGCCTCGTACTCAGCGACATTGTTAGAGGCTTTGAAGTGAAGTCGTAGAGCGTACTTCATCTTGACCCCGAGCGGAGACACAAACACTAGGCCAGCTCCGGCACCGCTCTTCATTAATGATCCGTCAAAGAAGAGCTTCCAGCATTCGTGCTGGATGGGGGCCGGAGGCAGCTGGACTTCGGTCCATTCTGCGATAAAGTCAGCCAGAACCTGCGACTTGATCGCCGTGCGAGCCGCGTAGGTGATTTCATATCCCATTAGCTCGAGCGCCCACTTGGCTATCCGTCCCGTGGCTTCAGGGTTCTGAATGACCTCCCCCAGAGGAAAGGTCGACACCACGGTGACGGGGTGTGCCTCGAAGTAGTGCTTTAGCTTCCTCTTCGTGATGAGGAGGGCATATGCCAACTTTTGGATTTGCGGGTAGCGTGTCTTGGTGTCGGACAAGACTTCGCTAATGAAATAGACTGGGCGCTGCACTTTTCGTGGTGCGTCCCTCTTCGCTTCGCTCTACGATTTAACGCGGTGCTCACCACCGAGTGGTTGCGGCGATGTAGAGAAGCAAAGGCTCCTTCTTCGCGGGAGGAGTAAGGATCGGGGGGGGACGGTTAACAGTTCCTTGAGCTTATCTAACGCCTCTTGAGCCTCGTCAGTCCACGTGAACTGGTCGGCCTTTTTGAGGAGTCGGTACAGGGGCAGACCCGTTCACCTAGGCGTGATCTGAACCGACCGAGTGCGGCGAGGCACCCCGTGATATCTTTGCAACCCCTTGAGGTCCCGAATAGGCTTCATATCGATGATAGCCTTGATTTTATCGGGGTTGGCTTCGATGCCTCGTTGCGAAATGATGAACCCCAGCAACATCCCTCTAGGCACCCCAAAAACGCATTTTTCGGGGTTGAGTTTGACGTGCTTTTTGTTGAGCCGATCGAAGGCCATCTTCAGATCGGCAATGAGATTGCCGGTCTGTTTGGACTTGACAACGATGTCGTCCACGTAAACTTCGACAATCTCTCCGATGAGTTTGTCGAAGACGTTCACCATGCATTTGGAAGGTTGCGCCCGCATTCTTAAGCCCGAATGGCATGGTCACGTAACAGTACGAACCGAATGGGGTGATGAACGAAGTTGTGTGCTGATCGGATTCACGCATCTTGATCTGGTGGTAACCCGAATAGGCATCAAGGAAGCATAAGGTCTCGCACCCAGAGGTGGAGTCGACAACCTGATCTATGCGTGGTAAAGGAAACGGATCCTTAGGACACGCTTTGTTTAGACCGGTGTAGTCAACACACATTCTCCATTTCCCGCCTTTCTTTTGAACAATGACAGGATTAGCTAACCATTCTGGATGATACACTTCCTTAATGAACCCGGCCGCTAACGGTTTATTAACCTCCTCACCGTTACTCGACGCTTTACCTCATCGAAGCGGCGCAGCGCTGTTTCACCGGCTTGAGTCGGGCTTGATCCATAAGGCGTGCTCGGCGACATCCCTCGGAATGCCAGGCATGTCCGAGGGCCTCGACGCCGAAGGTGCTTCGATTCGCGCGGAGGAAGTCGACTAGCGTCTTCCTATTTGGGGTCGAGGCCGGCGCCAATCCGCACCAAATCATCTTTGTCGGAGCTCTTTGGGGGTCGAGATGCACAAGCTTGGTGTCCCCTGTCGGGCGTGAAGGACGCGGTGGCCTTCGGGGACGTCCGGCATGTCCTGGTCGTCGCCGGCGGGGTTGTTGATGATGTAAAGCTCGTGGGAGTTCAGCACCGACTCGCCCACGCCGCCACCGCCGATGTCGCACAGTGCAGCGTCTTTGCACCGACGAGTGCACGGTGATGATCCCTCGGGGCCCCGGCATCTTAAGCTTGAGGTAGGTGTAGTTGGGAACGGCCATGAACTTGGCGTAGCACGGCCGACCCAACACCGCATGGTAAGAGCCGGGAAAGTTCACCACCTGAAATGTCAACACCTCGGTGCGAAAGTTAGTGTGAGTGCCGAACGTTACGGGCAGGTCGATTTGCCCAACCGGAACGGCTCGCTGCCCGGGCACAACTCCATGGAACGGCGCTCCCCTAGGGCGGATCTTGGCACGGTGGACGCCCATGGCATCGATGGTGGTCTGGTACATGATGTTGAGGCCGCTCCCCCCATCCATCAACACCTTGGTGAGGCGCTTGGTGCCGATGATGGGGTCGACGACGAGTGGGTACCGTCCTGGATTTGGCATGTAGTCCGGGTGGTCGGACTGGTCGAAGGTGACGGAGTGTTTTGCCCACTTGGACGGCGTGGGCACGATCGTCTCGACCTGGCAGACCATGCGCTGCTCGAGCTTGCGCTGACGCCTCGTGGCGTAGTAGTCTGGTCCTCCGTAGATCATGAGACAATCAGTGACGTGGGGAAATCCTGATTCGTTCTCCCCCTGCCCATCGTTTTGGGAGGGTGAGTCGGCTTTCCTCTTCGCCTCCGGTTTGCCCTTCTCTCCTCCAAAGAACTTGGGCATGAGGCGACACTCACGGAGAGTGTGCTTCACCACGCCCTCGTGATGAGGGCACGGCTGATCCAGCTTCTTCTCGAAGTAGTCGGTCGGTGGCTTTGCCGGTGCCTTTCTCTTCTCCTTGGAGTCGACCGCAGCAACGAGCTCGCCGCCGTTCTGTTGTCGTCCCTTGCGGCCCTTCTTTTTCTTCGGCCCTTGCGGTCGGAGGGGTCGTCGTCGCCCCTCCTCTCGCTTGGCCTTGCCGCGGGAGTTGAAGATTGCTCCTACTGCGTCTTCCCCTGACGGGAAGCTGGTTGCCACGTCGAGGAGCTCCTTGGTGGTACGAGGGGGTCGGCGCCCGAGCTCGTGCACCAGGGTCTTGCAGGAGGTGCCGGATATGAAGGCCCCAATCACGTCAGCGTCGGTGACGTGAGAGAGGCTTGTGCACTGCTTGGAGAAGCGCTTGATGTAGTCACGCAGGGACTCGTCCGGCTTCTGTCGGCAGCTGCGGAGGTCCCATGGGTTTCCAGGGCGCGAATACGTGCCCTGAAAATTGCCGACAAAGATGTCGACAAGGTCCGCCCAACTGTTTATGCACCCTTCGGGGAGGTGCTCCAGCCAAGTCCGCGCGGAGTCGGCCAGATACAGAGGGAGGTTCCTGATGATGAAGTACTCGTGGTCGGCCCCTCCCGCCTCGCATGCGAGGCGGTAGTCCTCCAACCACGTGCCGGGGTTCGTCTCCCCGCAGTACTTGGTGATGGTGGTGAGCGAAGGATGTGTCGCCCGAACGCCGGCGGCCCCCGGGGAGGCGGGCCGTCCCCCCGTCCTCCTCGGGGTCAAAGCGGCCCCCTCGTCGTGGGCTGTACTCTCGGGCCCGAGCGTTGAGGATGACTCGAGCGTCCCGGACGGGTCCGATGCGTTCTTGTACCGGCGGCAGGCTCTCCGAAGGCGCTCGGGTCGGCTGATGCACGGACGGCTCCCGGTCTCGGCGACCGTCTGCCGTACGGTGGCTTGGTGATGCCTCTCGACGCCGTGATCGTGAGCTTTCCGCTGCGGTAGCGGGGGCCACGATCCAGAAGTTGCCGAATCTCCCGCTGAGTTTTCCACTCAGCGGGTGTCGTCGGGGGTGGCAGCTGTTGGAGCAAGGCCGCCGCCGCCGCGACGTTCTGGCTCGCGCGCGTGAAGAGTGGAGGACCGTCGTCGTCCTCGAGGATCCGCCGATGGACGTCTCGGGCCATGTCGCGTGCCCGCCCGGCTCGGCGGTAAGATGGGGAGCCGTCCTCCCGCCGGTGCTCGCGGTCGTGGCCGGCCTTTCGTCGTTCGCCGTCGGGGTTGGCATTGTGTATTGGCCGCCGCTGTTCGTCGGAGCCTGCCGGAACGTGAGGTCGGTGGAGGCGCAATCGCCGCGGCGACGGTGTGTCTGCCGAGAGCGGGGTTGAGCATGCCTTCCTCCTCAGGGGCAACATTGTCGACCCGGCCTTCAGGAGTTTCCGCCATGAAACATGCCCAAAACGGGTCGAAGCCGGAGCGGTCGTTGTCGCCTGAGTCGGTGTAGCCGTCGGAGTCCGGTATGAACATAGGCCCGGCGTAGGGCCCGTTTGCCGCCGAACCGTCGTCCCCCGAGTCAGGATACTCGTCGGAGTCTGGCATGAAGATGGGCTCGACGAGTGGCCCGGCCGCCGCCACAAGCTCGACATCCTCAGGGGTTGGCGTAACCCCCCTCAAGATGAGGTGTGCCATGGTGGTTATGGCGTTATGATACCCAAACGGAGCCGACTCGGATGCTTGTTGAATAAGGACCGTCCGAGGGATCGGGTCTCCCCCCGTAAGGTACTCCATGATGGCCTCATACCAGTACGAGAGCAATGAGATCTCCTCGAAGCTGGGGTAGGGCCCTAGATAGGGCAAGAGCTGTCGATCCAGCTCCGTGAGCTCCCGTACATCCGCAGCCTGATGATGTCTCCACGACATAGGGGGCCCCTGACGCGCATCTGGTGCTACGGTCGGGGGCGGCGCTCGCGGTCGCTCGGGCCCATGGTCAACCGGCGGCGTCGTCGGCCTAAGACTCACGCTGCCCATGGCAACCGCGAGGTCGTCGATCGCGTCGGGGGTCGGTCTGCGGCTTGCACTGTCCGCCCGTAGCTCCTGCGTTGGTGCAGGGGTGACGCCGTTGGCGTTAGGGAGAGCGACCTGGGGCTCGGGAGCCAGCCAAGTCACGCCGTCCTCCCTAACGACAAAATCCAACTCCCCGAAACGGATTCGGGTGCCGGGAACAAGATTGAGACGGTGCATGGCCATCTCGAGGTTGGTAGAATCGTAGAAGTGCGCTTGCCCCCCTACCTGGCGCGCCAACTGTCGGTGTGTAGAATGAACACCAACGAGTAATCGAAAGAGAGCGCACTTATCCTCGAGATGGTTTCCCGAGTGGACACGATGATGTATACTGGTTCGGGCGATTTACCCTACGTCCAGTGAGAGCGGAGTCGTGTTACTCAGGAGCTTGTATGGGGCAGTACAAGAGGGGTCGAGAGAGGGATAGACTCCCAAGTCTCTGAGTAAGGAAGCTAAACTTACGGCTGGGTGTTTTCTGTGTCTAGTAATGTGAATTGGGTGGTGAACACACACATGCTTGGGAGCCCAAGTCCTCCCTTTTATAGTCCAAGGTGAGGCTCACAGAAGAGGGCATGTGCGCGTGATTAATCGTGGAGTCACGGTGGGCGAACATCGGGGCGTTCCTGGAAGTATCGTGGCGCACTGTAGCAGACGTCATCGTCCCTCTTCCAGGTCTCGTAGCCTTTTCAGGTAAGCAGGGCTATACCTGAACGGGGTCGTGCGTTTTGGTTGACTGTAGGGACTCCCGGGTCAAATGTTGGCCTGTAGGAAGCCGTCCGTGGAGTTGTCGGGCGTGCAGGCTTGATTCCTGACGCGCCTGATCGGTCTTGCGAGATGTGTCTTGGCTCGGTCGCCGTCCGCCTGGACGGCCACGGTGTTGGTACGAGCGTCGCTCCTCTATCCGTACCGGCAGGGTCGAGCTACCAGAGACGGGTACGGGGTCCGGCGCTCCTTACGGGAATGCACACACGGGGCTTCCGCTCGTACCTGGACGGTACAGGGCTCAGCACCGCACCTGTCAGGCGAAAGGCGTGGGAACAACGAAATGTCCCTGGGTTCCTTGGCGGCCCCGTCTCCTTCTGCCGAGAGGCATACGGCGTATCCCCGTGACGGCTACGGAACTGGTACGCCGCTGCTGCCCGGCTCGGAGGGAATCTGCACGGTGTGTCCTAGCGCTGGCGCGCTGGGACGGGGTCGGACGCCGACCTCCCCCCGCGACGGGTGGGGGTCGGGCGAATCGTAGCTCGTCCGAGGGGTCGATCCCCTGGCGGTGACCTTTGCCCCGCGGGCTTTGGTTAGCCGCCGCGGTTTGGGCCGGAAGCTCTTTAAGCTTTGTGTCATAGGTTTTGGGCCGCTGAGGCTTCGGGCCTTCGACGGTGTTTTTGCTTTTGAAGGCCGTTTTATCCCGGTCCTTAGAGGGCCGTGGTTTTGACCCTCGACAGAAAGTTTTAAAATCGTCATATGGTTGACAAGTGACTGCTATAGACTAGGATAACCTAGTTGATAGTTTAAAGTTTAATGGAAATAAAGTAATGAATCTTAATAAGGATCAACATTAGTCGTTTTTCCGCAAAGGTGTCTTTGATTCTTGCTAAAGACATACCTTGAATCCTATTAGCCAGTATTCCTGAGTCTTCTCCCCAATTTTATCATCGGGTAAGACTTGCGGAGTACTTTTAGTACTCAGGGTTTGTTTGACCCCGTTGTAGGTGAACCGCATGAACAAGTGTGCTACGGCCCTTGTTGCATGACGGTTGTGGATGAAGTGTCCGAAGAGGAATAGGTTGAGTGGCCCGTGGGCAGGGCACTTTTGTTGTGTGGCTTGTAATAAAGTTACTTAATGATACTTCCGCTGGTTATGTAATAATGATACACTAGTTTGTATAAGTTTTAAAACTCGGTTTGTAAATTAAGTTATTGTAAGTCTTCCACTACTCTGGTATGTTTGTATAAAAACGTTTTAAGTTATGTGGTGTACAAGCATAGCCGACAGAGGTCTTAGGGACAATGTCAGGTGCTTGTGGGCCATATAATTTAGAAGGTTCTACCACAGAAGAGCAAGACAACGAGCTTAAAAATGCAACTAAGAAAAAGGAAAATATTTTTGGATTTTCTTGATTTTTGGCCTAACTAAAGGAGATCTTTCTTAAGCACATTGGAGAAAGTGGGAGACTAGAATATGAGTAGGAAAGTATGAAGAGCTCTTCATGCTCTTTTAAAGACAAGGGAACAAGGGGACGGGGCGCCCAAGTGGCCGGCCACCACTCCATCCTCCTCACCTTCACACATATTTGAATTTTCAACTTTGAAGATTTTTGGACAAAAAAAGAAGTGTGAAGTGAAAGCGGAAGGATGAAAACAAAGGTGTAAGACTTTACTTTTGATCATCTACTTTTGCTTTTCTTTACTTTGAAACATGTTCTGTCTCCCATGCATGAAAAGTGAGACAGATGTGTAAGACTTTCTCTTTTGCTTTCACTTTCTCTTTTGTCTCCTTTTTACGAAGCATGTCCTCTAACTACCCAATCTATATACACTAACCCTAACTAGAAACCATAGCATCAACAAAAAGTAGAGAAGAATGGTGAATACCTTGAATGGGGCCAGAATGGGGGTGGGGGTGGGGGCGACGGCCAAACCGGTTGAGGATAGTGGCTGAAGGCCTTAAATTTGTGGCAGAACCTTCTAAATTATATGGCCCACAAGCACTTAACCTTGTCCCTAAGACCTCGGTTAACTATGCTTGTACACCATATAACCTAAAATGTCCCGTCGGGTGAAACCCCGATAAACCACACTTCTTCCAGGATCGATACTCACAGAGACATCACAGTATTACAACAGTTTTATACAAAATACCAGAGTAGCGGAAGACTTACAATAACTTAATTTACAAACTGAGTTTCAAACTTATACAAACCAGTGTATCATTATTACAAAACCAGCGGAAGTATCTTTAAGTAACCTTATTACATATCACACAACAAAGGTGCCCTGCCCAAGGGCCACTCAACCTACACCTCACCGGATCCTTCCTCAACAACCGTCATGCAACAAGGGCCATAGCACGCTTGTTCACACGGTCCACCTGCAACGGGGATTTAAACAAACCCTGAGTACAAAAGGTACTCCGCAAGACTTACCCGACCAAAAAGTGGGGAGAAGACTCAGGAATGCTGGCTAATAGGAATCAAGGTGAGACTTTAGCAAGATCAAAGGACACATTTGCGAAAAGCAACTAATGTTGATCCTTACTATAATTCTTTACTTTATTTCCATTAACATTAACCTATCAATCTAGGTTATCCTAGTCTATAGCAATCACTTGTCAACCACGTGACGATTTTAAAACTTTCTTTCCATCAACTTCCATCATTACTACGATGCTGACGCTTGGTCAAGTCTCCCATATCGTGGAGCACCGACGATTCGAATCGCTTTATATACCCAGCTGGGGCTTCCTAGCCACACGATGTATGCAGGACCATCTTACATACATTAACTCAACACTTGGATTTCTCCACACCAAAACGGGTGTACAGTACACCACCTCCCTACGCCGCGGTCCCCTTCCATGGTGCGCCCCGTAGGGTGGGTACACGCTACCTGTCCGTTCTCGTAATGGATAGTACAAGGGAGCTTACCGCCATTAGCATGCGACTAGTACTATCCAATAACCTTCTTGACCACAGGATCACCACAACGGACGGTCCTTAACCGACACAAGTGGACGACACTACACCAGGGCACTAGCCCATCCTGATGCAAGTCACTCCACCCGGTCTCAATTTACTCATCATGTCACTGTTGATTATCCTTGACCCGATCAAAGTAAAGGATAAACAACAAGTACATCAAGTTTTCGAAACTTTCTCAGAGATCATATTGTTATCAAACTTTCGAAAACATTTTCATAAAACCTATGCTATCAGCAGGGCTAAGCATATACTAAGCATTTGATAAATCAAAACAGGTATTCAGGGTAAAGTATCAAGGTACGGTAAATGCATCAAGTAGGATATCACTCAACTCTTACCACCTAATGCATCATATCATAAACATAGAATTATAAAAAAGCTTTTCGAAATACAAGGAAGTGTCTGAATGCATCCGGGGCTTGCCTTGGGGTTCGGGGAAGTTAGGTTCGGCGACAAAGTCAGTAAGATCAGATCCAACCTCTTCCCACTGATCAAACTCTTCAGAAACAGGAGTCGGATCGACTCCCTCCTCAGATTTCACGGCTACACGATAGAGATGCATGATTACAATGCATTCGAAGATAAAAGGATCATGCGATGATGATGCAACGATAGTTAGTCCATCTTGAGTACAATTTTCCTTCACGGTAAAGTTGTACTAAGAGATCGTAGTTAGCGTCGACGACAACATCGGACAGCGCAACGCAATCAACGTAAACGAATTGCCGAAGGTCATTAGGGTTAATGACCTAGGGTCATCACTCAATCTCAAAATCAATCAACCCTAATAGTGATTAACAATTAATTACTAATTTATTAACCATTTTTATAGTCATTAAACAAGATTAATTAAATTAAACTTAATCAAAGGATTAATTAAGCATTTATTAATTAAGGCATAAAATAAACATCAATTAAACTTTATCTAATTAAGCTCAAAATTTTACCAGAGATAGATCATACCTAATTAAGCTTAACCCTAATTTTTCATAATTTTTGGAATTATTAAACACCCTACAAAAATCATGGAAATTACATTTCTTAATTAAAAGAGGCAATTTTAGTTTTCAGAATTTAAACTAAACATGGCAGTTTCATATTTTTCATAAATAGAGCACCTCATAAGAAACACATGACAATTTTTGTTATATTTTTATCTGCCCAAAATATTCAATTATGATTTTCCAAAAATCAGGAAATGAAATTCATTTAAGAAAAAGGAAAACACTTTCTTCTCTCTCGAGACCCTTTTATGCGGCCCATCCGGCTACACAGCCCAAGCCAGCGGCCCGGCCAGGCTCAACCGCCAAGGCTGCCTCCTCCTCTCTCTCTCTCTCTCGCTCATTGACAGGCGGGGCCCGTCGGTCGGCCCCTCACCACGCTGACCGCGGTGGCGCTCGCCTCTGACCGGCGCTTCCTCGCCGACGGCGATCTCACTGGCGACGAGATCTACCCCAGTCCGGTCGACTCCCCACTCTCTCCCGAGCACCTGGTACCTTCCAATCAAACTCTAACGCAGCGCAGCAAGCACGACAGCGACCATGGCGGCTCGACGGCGCGGCGAGACAGCGACCGAGCTCACCGGAGCTTCTCCGGCGAAAGCAAGCACAAGGACATACTCTACGACGCCACGCGAACTTCTTGGATCAACTAATTTGACCTGGCACGCCTCGGACCGAGCCCGACCACACGCGTGGCGGAATGAACACGGTGGAGCTCGTCGGAGCTCGGTGTTCCGACGATTACAAAGCGATAGAGTTAAAACTGAGGGCGGTTTCATCTCCAGGAGCTCACCGAGACTTCAAAACATGGTGACGGCGACCCTAGAGCAGACGAGAAGAAGATCGTCGATGTGACAGCGGCTACGGCGGCGTGAACGCGACGGCGAGACGGTGTTCCGGTGGCTCCGGCGATGCGCTGTGAAAACGGGCGGGCCGATGAGCATCAGCATACAGAGGCAAAGTTAAAGCAAGAAAAAGCAAGGCTTGCGATGCCCCGTGGAGCTCTGGCCACGGTGAGGAGCTCACAGCGGCGACGGTGGACGGAGATGGAGAAGACGACGACACACGAGCAACTCAGGCGGTTACAGCCTGCACTTCTCAGCTCGGATGGTAGAAGAGATGGTGGCGGGCGTGTGTGCAAGCACAATCGGACGGTGATGGTGCATGGAGCGAGAATTTGGTAGAGTGGCGACGGTGGTCGGCGGCGGTGACAGGAAGAAGAAAAGAGAAGAATGACGACGCCGGCGACTTATAAAGGGCAAGGAGAAGATCAAGGAGGCGGCCAGGGTCTTCGCGACGGCGGCTAGGTGGTTGGCAACACGTGAAACCGGGAAAGGCATGGGAATGGCCTTGGCAGATGGCGGCCGGTGGCATGGGCAGAGGAGAAACCCAGTTTCTCCCCCCTTTACACTATAGCAGTGCCACCTCATGATTTTATTTTCAAAATTACTCCAAAAAATTGAACTGAACATGAAAAACTCCCAAAATATGAATTGCACAACTTTTCATGCTCTACAACTTTTATTTAACAAGTTTTGTCAGATTCCAAATATTTTTGAAATTGCATTTCAAATTTGAAAAGAGGGCAAAACCCTAACTTATGAAATTTCAAAATTACTTTCAGAATTTGAATAAAAGATGAAAATCTCCAAAAATAAAAGTTGTTCAACTTTTCAAGCTTTACAACTTTTATTTAAGAAGTTTTTACTGAAACCAAATAAATTTTGAATTGGAGTTTAAAAAGCAAAAAGGGGACAAACCCTTATTTTCTGAACTTTTGAAATTACTTTTAATTTTATTCAAAAACTTGAAAAACTTTATTTACCAAACTTGTAGAGCTCAAAGAGATGTACAATCTGTATTTTTGAAGTTTTCCCAAATTTTGAATATTTTTGAAACTATAGCAAAGGGGGTAAAACACCATTTTGAATTTTAGGGTTTTTGGAAAGGAAAAGGCAAATTGAATCTTTTGGGCAAACAATTAGGGATGTTGTCATGGTTAACCAAGCACTTGTACACATCAAGGTTGCTTTTAGGTTAATGACTTTTATAACCATAATTTAAACATATAAGTGATATTTAAATGGTTGGCACATACACATGATATACAAAAGATTCAAACAACCCTAGAACTTTGTAAACTCATTTTAATATACATGTCAGGGTTCTCTAATCATGAGTGCTTATGAAATGCTTATGATGACATGGCAGGTTTTGGTTAACGTAACACCAGGGGTGTTACAAAATTCCCAGGGTGCAGGCGGGCAGTAGGAAAAGAGTGGCGGGCGGAGGCAGAAGGGAGCAGAGCGGTAGCGCTGGATCTTGACGAGTGTGGAAGAAGGGATATATGAGGGAGAGAAAAGAGAGAGGCCCGCGGGCCCTCAGTACAAGGTGCTCACGCGCCATGCATTATGGCACGACAATAGTTGCCACGTCAGCCGACGCGTCAGGCCCCGCTGTCACGTGGCCCTGCATGGCGCACTAGCGTGGTTTTGCCTCACCATCGGTGATGGCGCTTCCAAAAAGGTTAGTTTTAAAAAGCCAAAACCATGTTAGATTTAAAAATACTTTAAAAAAGGGTTAATTTTTTTGGTAGGGAGAGAGAAGATCGCACGGAGGAATACCTAAAAGCCCAGATTTTTTGTCACACCAACACTACTAGAATCGACGAGTTTACCTAGAGTCAGTATTCATAGGGAAACCCTGAAAAATGGTAAGGAAACAGGTTCACTAGGGTATTTCGTAGGGAAAGGCCCCTAAGGAAGAATTCGACGGGAAAGAAAGCATTCCCCTAGAGTTTTCACTAAAACCATAGGGAAACATTCTTTCCCTAGGGGTTCCACCCCCTAGGGAAACTTCCTCAGGTGGTAAGCAAAAACTAACGTGTACAAGGACGTGGAAAGATGTCAGTATCCTAAGGAATCTTTCCCTAGGAATTACAACTCTAGGGAAGTTATATCATATAGAACAATTTCATAGTTTCATATTTGAATTCAAATCCAGATTCATATTCAAATCAAATATTTCAAATTCAAATTCACACATGTACCATAATTAAGCACTCATTTCATCCAATTCATAACCATAAATCCATACATTTAGATTTATATTATTATCACAAATCCACACATTCAGAGTAGTTGTAATATTATCACAAATCCACAAATTTATAACCACTAATCCACAAACTCAAAAGTGGCTGTCCAGCAGCCGGTGAAAGAGCTGATCAACTACAACTCATGGTTTGACGACAATCAAAAGAACGGATTTGTTCTTCCTCTATAGGAGGAGAGTAAGTGCCTCCACCACTTGTAGTCTCATTCACGCCATTCACTCCAGCACTTGTCCCACTTGGATGGCCACGAAATACTCCACAAGCGATCCTACTTATTGTTTCCTCTGGAGTTTCCGCTCGAACAGAAACTCCAACAGAAAAGCCAAAGGTACCAGCCTGTGAGATTAAGCAAGTCTAAGTTAGAAAAAATGTTGAATTAATTGCATACAAGGGCCATGAAGTGTTGAAGTAGCAGTTAAACATGCTGTACTCAAAATGAAGTCTAAGTAGGATATAATTCAGCAAGTGGAAATTCAGAAGGCAATGTGGTCTATTCAGTAACCAATAAATCTCCTAGCTAAAATTCAGAAGCTTAGCACTTGCCACTCAGTCTATCTGACTTGAAATGACCAAGGACTAGTTCAGCTCCAAACAAATTCCTCAATTGCAGTAGTCTCCGTCACTACTCAAGTCAATTAAATAATTTCTAATTTTGTTTTCACTTAAGTAGGAACACAAACAACACAAAGAAAAGGCAAATTCCCTACTCACCTTGCCCTCCTTTCCTGCAGATGTTTGTTCAGCAAGCAACACACAAACTATCACGGCTTTTTTGTGCAGATATGCTCCTTGCCCTCCTTCTCTGCAAATTGTTTGACGGTACGATCATGACTCTGGTTATTGTACAGGTAGATTTAGGGGGAAATAAAAACCCATCTAGTATTGTTTCCCGTGAGGGAACAGGAGGGAATGTGTGCCTGTAAATTTAGTTCGAAGCGAGCTTTCAGCCCCAAAGTCATGCAAATGATGAAATTGCTGCAAACTGCTGCCTCATTGCAGAAGGTATACAGACCTTTACTCAACCATTCGTACAAGAATACTAATGATACGCAAGCACGACACTATTTTGCAAATTTGGTCAAATTTCCAGCACACAATTTTTCCATCACTAGAAGAAAGCAACTTACTATGTTCCCTGATGGGTCGAGGCGTCGAGCTGCAGAGGAAATAGCAAAGCCCAGTGGAAATGAGGAAGCAAATTATTGCTCACTTTCACCAACAGCAACTTGATTGAATCCGAACCAAAATTCCTAGCCAAAACCAAGGAAAGAAATTAGTGGGGTTCTGAAATCTAAAGCTCTGGCACACGGCGGAGCTAGGTACAGTAGATGGACGGGGCTAGGGTGAACGGGCGGGAGTACCTGGTCTGCGGCGACGGCGCCTGGAGCCCACAGTCGGTGGCGCTGAGGGCGGCGGCGCCAAGGGCCCGCAGTTGATGGCGCGCAGGCGACGGGGCTTGGGGCGGCGGTGCCAGGGGTGCGCAAGCGCCGAGGGCGGCAGCGCCGAGGGCCTGCAATCGGTGGCGCGCGGGCGACGGGGCTTGGGGCAGCGGTGCCAGGGGGTGCGCAGGCGCGAGCAGAAGGCACTCGGACGGCGGCGCCCCTCACGTATCTGGCTGGAGATTTGGCGGCTGGGGGGGAAATCGTGGCTGTGAGGTGATTCTGCGCGGGGGAACGAAGGGGAAAGTTGGCGCCATAGAGATTGGGGTTCTAGGGTTTAGAGACTGAGGATTTGGTTCCCTAGGATTTCTGTTTCATCCGTAGGGGAATACGACACGCAAGCGCCAGCATGGCCAACACTACTGCTTCTCCCGACGAAACCAAAGAAATTCCTAGGGAAATATTTGTATCCCTAAGGTTTTCAGAAAGGACTCTAGAGAAACAAACTTTCCCTACGGTCACAAAAAACGGTAGGAAAACAAATTAACTGTAGGAAAACTCTTGGATTCCAGTAGTGTAAAATGGTATCCACTCTTTAGTTTTTTTAGTTGTGAGAGATGATGAGATGAGAGATTATGAGTTGTGTGAGATTGAATATTGTACAATATATGTGCGTCCCAGTATATCTCTCCACATGTCTACTTGGAAGCAGAAATTTGGCTACGTCTCTCCCCATCGTCATCCCGCGCCGTTGACACGCCACGGCCCACGACCCGTGTCATCGTCAGCACGCCGTGACAACTGGCAAGCATCATCGATAATGCATCGTCCATTTCATTGAGCTGGGTGTACGATGACAACACCAATTCGATCGGGCGCAATATTGACAGACTACTTCGGGCTAGCCATGCTACTTCCGACAATGTCATCGACAAGTACCACCCGAGCAACGTCGGTAGGTTTCCTCAGGACGATCACGATCAACTTCTCATCACGGCTCTCGACCTCCTGCCATGTCTCATTGCGCCGCTCGTGACAGCACTCGACATGTTCACCATCGCCTCCTCGACAACAAAGTCAACAACGCCACCAACATCTTGTTGGATCAGCTAAGTCGCTTCCAAAATTGTTTTCATTATGTTATTTTTGCTCTTACTGTCTAAGTTGGCCCCCAACTTAGCAATGGCCGCACTCTGGTGCATGCCTGCTTTTTCTCTACGATTTAAGTTCCTGCATGATATTTCTATGTGTAAAGCTTTGCTAGCAACTAGCAACAACAACATACAGTACGTCACAACCCAGGCCTTGTTTAGTTACATGCAACTTTCAATAAAAGTTGCAAGTTTTTCCACTCTCTCTCCATCACATCAATTTCTACCCGTATATATGGAGCATTAAATGTTAGTGAAAAAAAATAACTAATTACACAGTTTTGTTGTAAATCACGAGACGAATCTTTTAATCCTAGTTGGGCCACGATTGGACAATATTTGCCACATACAAACGAAATGCTACAGTTGCAACTTTTTCCAACTAAACAAGGCCCCAATAGCGTACGGGTCACATCATCATATTGTATGCATGGGGGCTACGGTCAAGTGCACTAGTACACAAACTATTTCTCTTGACACTAGCGTTTTATTTCTACTGGCGGTTTCTCTTGAGAACAGCCAGTAGAAATCGGACATATTTCTATTGGCGGATTTCTTAAGAAACCGCCCGGTAGAAATACGATTTCTATTGGCGGTTTTCTTAAGGAACCGCCAGTAGAAATCGTGTATTTCTTGGCGGATTTCTTAAGGAACCGCCGGTAGAAATCGATTTCTACAGGCGGTTCCTTATGAAATCCGCCAGTAGAAATAGTTTGAAATTAATTTTTTTGAGTTTTTCAAACTTTCTCGGATGGAGAAACTCCCAAAATAAAAGTTGTAGAACTCGAAAAGTTATGAAACTTTGTAGTTGACAACTTTTTCATTTGAATTCATCTTTTTATGGAAAACTACGTCCGAAATTTATAAATTTGAAATTTAAATTTTGCAAATGACCTCGGATGAAGAAACACTCTAAATGAAAGTTGTAGATCTCGAAAAGTTATGAAACTTTGTAGTTGAACACTTTTTCATTTGAATTTGTTTAGACCCTAAAATATTGAATTTACCATCGGTTTTGGATAATATGTAGGGAACCGAAATGAGATATAGACACAAGTGACTAATGGGTAGAGTGGTAGAGGGGGCTACGCGCGAGGGGGAGGTCGCAGGTTCAAACCCCCACGGCCGCGTAGTGCGCGATTTTACGCGAAAAAAATACGCGACTTGCGACTGACGGAGACGGGCGGGCGGGTGCCTCCCCGGTTTCAAAAGACGGGCGGGCGGGTGCCTCCCCGGTTTCAAAAATATTTTTTGCTGTTTTAAAAATATTTTTTTTCTGTTTTTCACATTTTCTGGGCAGCGATTTCTAGAACCACCTGTAGAAATTAATTTCTACTGGCGGTTTTCTACCAACCGCCAGTGGAAATGGGCTATTTTCACTGGCCTCTCCCACTGGTGGTTGGAAAAAACGCCAGTAGAAATGGCTTCCCAACCGCCTGTACAGACGTTTTCTGTACTAGTGGTGAACAAAGTGCATAACACAAAGAAAAAACAACACCAAGGAGAGAAGGCAACAACCCTTAAAATTGTTTTAAGTACTTTTATGACATATATATGTTCTGTCTCAGTGGTTGATCGTAGGAGAGTCCATTGTGCTGACAAAACACTTGATCTCGAGCGAGTGCAAACTCCAAAGTGCACCGAAGTACCATCATGCGAGTGTCTTATATTGTGCTTGACAGAGAGTGATTGGCCATAAGTGGTCGAAGTACTCATCGACACCGAAGTACCCATCACGCGAGGGTCCATTGTGCTCGACGGAGTCCTTGATCTAAAAAATGATCCAAATACTCATTAATATTGAAGTGCCATCATGAGAGGGACCATTGTGCTTGACGAAATACTCAACCTCAAGTGATTAGGGTACTCGTTAATATTTCCAGAAGTGCTACGATAAGAGGTCCATTATTGCACCTAACGCGGTGCTTGACCTCAAAAGATCAGAGTAGTAAGAGCATCTCGAGCAATACTACCTAAAACGCACCTCATACTTCTATATTTAGGTATCTACCAATTTGTATACTAAAAATTTCATTGTCTTCTCCAGCAACACTATCTAAAATAGACTACTCAAATCCACCATAGGTGAGAAACGTATATAGGACCCGACTTTCATATTCTGCCAGCTTCTTCTTCCTTGCATGCATGAGTAGAGCCAGCGAGGGCGAGGAAGGGAGGATGCCGGTGGCTGGCCTCGCTGGAGCAGGCTACGCCCCGCAGGAAAGGCGGTGCCGTGCCGGAGAGGGGGCCGCCCACGCCATGAGAGCCGCGCCGGCCGAGGCAGGTCGCCATGCACGGGAGCCACGTGTGCCGAGGAGGCGCCACCGTCTTTGGGCAGCGGGGGGGCTAGGCGTGGAGCCATGTGTGTCGTGGTGCCATTGAGGAGGCAGCGTGGGGGCTAGGGCGTCGGGGCAGAGCCACGACACCTGTTGGCAGCGCCCGCACTGCGCGCCAGTGAGGCCCAACACGCCCACAAGCGAGGAGTGGCCGGGGGGAGCTGTCGCGCTGCCGGTGAGCCGCGTCATTAGGGATCGCCTCGCCGGGCATGGCTGTGTCGCTGGGGGAGAAGGTCGTGTCGGTTAGTCGTGGGGAAGAAGACGCGTCTGGAGCAGTCGCAAAAAAAAAGTAGGGGGCTAGCAGAAGTAGAGGGCCAATAGAGAAAAGTAGAGGGCCACCAGAAGTACTGGGTACATTAGGGGTCTACTGGAGCATGTTTTTTACTCCTTCCATCCCAAATTATTGACTCCAAGTTTAACTACTCGTTGTCGGGGACCAAAATAAGGGCCCCTTAAGAAAAGCCCAACAAACGCAAACTTCGGCCCAGCAGGCCTCCCATTTCCTCTATCTAAGCCACAGTGCTGGAGCACGGCCCACGGCCCGTCCGAGCCTACCCCACTGAGGGTTCGGACGAGCGCCGATTCTCCGCCTCGCCCGAGCCCCTAGCGCAGGGCCTCGGACGAGCCTCCACTCTACGCCCCGCCCGAGCCCCCCAACGGCGGGGGCCTCGGACGAAGCCGCCGGCTTCCGTCCGCCCGAGCCCCCGGCAACCAGGCCTCGGGACGGGGACGCGTCGCCTGAAGTCAAAGACCGTACCACCGATTTGACGATATCCACCACCGCCCGTGTCGGGGAGCACTCCATGCTCGACGGGGGATGGGCATCGCCCCGTCACAACCCACGCCGGCAATCATGCTTACGCGGTCTCCACGATGGAGGCCACGCCCGCCCGCGGTGGGGCCTTTGTGCTGCCTAACCCCTCCACCAGGTCCCATCGCCCGGACTCCAGGACGCCGTCTGCCACGCCAAGGCCACGCCGGCCGGCGTCACCCTCGTGCGGGAGTGGACTGGGCGCCCATTCAGTCGAGCCAACAGTCCACCCCCGTGAGCCCCGAGCGCGGGATGGGCAACAACAGCTGCGCCGGCGATCGTCCGCGGTGTTCCACCCACTCCTCGTACGACGACAGGCTCCGAGGCCCCCAAGTCTTGGACCCCAGGCGGGTCAAAGCTACAGGGCTCTGGCGCCCCCT
This sequence comes from Chrysopogon serrulatus, assembly GCA_015844335.1. Classification (NCBI taxonomy): domain Eukaryota; kingdom Viridiplantae; phylum Streptophyta; class Magnoliopsida; order Poales; family Poaceae; genus Chrysopogon; species Chrysopogon serrulatus. Next base: position 152,979 of record JADLZL010006407.1, read on the forward strand.
CCGACGCACTCCACCAACTCCAACAGGGACGTCTGTCATTCCGGACAACAGGGGCAGGGAGGCGACGTCGCACTGCCTCGTCACGGTCCGGGACAGTCAGCCCGCGCCGAAGCCTCGTCCGAGGGAGGACAGAAGCCCATGACCCAGCCACGAGCACGATCACCTCTTGTAAGGCCCAGCCTTCCCCTTGCGGCTATAAAAGGGGAAGGCAGGGTCCCGTAGAGAGCAGGCACACACGAAAGCCCGATATTGGCACTCCACTCAATCACTACGAGACTTGGGACCCCGTCCCTCTCTCACTGCTTGTACACCCTACCTACGAGCACTTCGGTGCAAGATAATACAAGAACCCCTCCCCCCCACTGGACGTAGGGCCTTCTCTTGCCCGAACCAGTATAAATCCTTGTGTTCATCTTGCACACCATCCGAAAGCGGGAGCACGCACCATAAATTCACTCGTCGGTGTTAGGACCGCCAGTTCTAGCACCGACAGTTGGCGCGCCAGGTAGGGGAGCTGTGCGTGTTTCGCCTCTCTTCCCGCCAAACTTCCGGATGGCTAGCAGACATGACGACGCTTTGGGGCGACTTCTCAGCCCCAACTCCTCTCTACTCCAGCCGCTGGAGCCGGGGACCCTGATCCGGTTCGGTGAGCTTGAGTTCTTGTCGACTGGAGTCCAGTACGACATGGAACTCCTCCCGGCCGGAGTTCAGGGGCCTTCCGACGAGTCCCCGGCGGACTCAACACCGGCCCGGCGCAGGAGGCGCCATGGCGCTCGCTCCCGCCGCGCTCGATGGACGCGCACCCGACGCCGGGCGGTCTACGGGGAAGATCTTGCGGCGCTGCGGCTGGACGACACCAGCCATGGGGACGCTCAGCCGCCGTCGCCACCACGCCAGCCATTTGGCATGACCAACGCTGCTGCCACATACATAGCGTTGGTCTCCACCGCCATGGGAGCCCGGAGGAGGCGTCCCCGCCGTCGGCGGCGCTCCACGGAGCACCCCGACGCTGACATCCCCGACGGATCCATCCATGCCTACGAGGATTACCTGATCAGGCAGGAGGAGCAGCGACGCTACTCCGGCACGCGCTACACCCACCCAATCCGGCGCTACCTCGAGGACACGGAACCCGGGGGGTTCATCCCGAACACGCCTTCGCCCGGTTACCACGACTCCGACTCCCGGGGACGACATATGCGATCCGACGCGCGAGTGCTTCCACGTGGAGGTTCGTGATCTCGGCGCCCGGCGGCCGCGCAGCGGCAGGCGGGGATCAGGATCGTAACCCTAGGCACGCCGCTAGGCCCGCCCGGCGGTCGCGACCCGATGGATCCGGGGAGCCTCCCGACCACGAGGGGAGCGGACCCCACCGCTGCGGCTACCCCGAGGGCGGAGGATCCAGCAGCCACGCCTCGGGAGCCACGTCGACCCACCGTCGAGCAGATCCGCGTCCTCGGGGCTAAGCTTGACCACGACCGTCTTCGCTACGGCGAGAAGATAGGCGCGCTCGAGCAAGGCCACCGCGCGGCGCTCAACCCGAGCCCGGCGGCACGGTAGCACGCCCGCGGCGTCCAGCCAGAGGATCATCAACGACGAGGGGGCGAGCATCCTCCTGTCTTCAGCGTGCGAGCCAAAACATCGCTGCTGCGGCCCCTTCGCTCCGATCAATGCGGAGCCCTCCACCCGGGGGGGCGCCCGCATCCGCGGCGAGCTACGAGGCTTCATCGAGACCGCCGCAGCCCAACAGGCCGAGAGCTCGCCCTCACGCCTTCACGCCCGCAAGGACGAGGAACCCGCGGGCGCCCCCCGGGAGGAGCGCGAGGCCTCTCGTCCACCAAGGCTCCCTCGCGAAGGCCGGTTTCGCGTGGCGCATCCAGACAACCGCGGCAGCCTCAACAACGGTGACGCACGCAACATCGTGAGGGAGGCAAGAGCGTGGGGACGAACGCGACCGCCAGCCACGCAGGGGTGGCGGCGCGACAGCGGAGGACCGCGACGACGCGGACCCCCCGGGGCCTCGTGCCTTCAGCCGGGAGATCCGCAGCGCACGGTTCCCCTTCCGGTTCCGCCAGCCCGCCAACCTCACCAAATACTCGGGTGAGACGAACCCCAGGGTTTGGCTCAACGATTACCGCCTCGCCTGCCAGCTGGGCGGGGCGGACGACGACAGGCTCATCATCCGCAACCTTCCCCTTCACCTGGGCGACGCCGCTCGGGCCTGGCTGGAGCACCTTCCCGCCCGCACGATCTTTGACTGGACCGACCTAGTCAAGGTCTTCGTGGGAAACTTCCAGGGCACATATGTGCGCCCTGGGAACTCCTGGGATCTCCGTAGTGGCCGCCGGAAGCCCAATGAGTCACGCCGCGACTTCATCCGCCGCTTCTCCAAGAAGTTCACCGAGCTGCCCAACGTGGCCGACACCGCCATCATCGGCGCATTCCTCGGACGGGACAACCTGCAAGGAGCTGGTCCACGAACCGGGGACGGAAGATGCCCTCCACCGCCAACGAGCTGTTTGAGGTGGCCACAAATTTCGCCTCCGGTGAGGAGGCGGTGGGGGGCCATCTTTTTCGCGGCGCCAACGACAAGGACAAGCGGAAGAATGAAGAAGCCGGAACAAGCAACCCGCAACCAAAAGAAGAACAAGAGGGGCAAGCGGGGGGAAGCAAGGCAAAAGGCGAAAGACTCCGAGGATGATCTCGTCATTGCGGCCGACCGCCAAGGCACCCGAGGCCCCCCGGGGCCCGGGCGTTCGACGACATGCTCAAGAAGCCTTGCCCCTTCCACAAGTTCCCCGTCAAGCACACCATGGGGAGTGTGACTTGGCCTGCCGATTCTAACAAAAGCTGCGCCCCGCCCGAGGACAAGAAGAAGAAGGAGAAGGAGGAAGAGGACAAGGATGACGGGTTCCCGAAGATCCACGATGTCTTCATGATCATCGGGGCCTCCCGCCGAACCTTTCACCACGACGGATCAAGCGCGAGCGCCGAGAGGTATTCTCGGTGCGCCCGCCACGCCCGCCAGATACATACCGTGGTCAGCCGAGGCCATCACCTATGGCCCCGACGACCACCCGCTCTACGTACCAAACCCCGGGAGATACCCACTCGTGGTGGATCCCGTCGTCGGCAACGTTCAGCTCACTAAGGTGCTGATGGATGGCGGCAGCGCCCTCAACATCCTCTACTCCGACACCCTCAGCCTGTTGGGGATGGAGCGCCCGCACCTCCGACCCTCCAACTCTCTCTTTCAGGGCATTGTGCCAGGCAAGCGAGCCTGGCCCCTCGGGCAGATCGACCTCCCCGTCGTCTTCGGGACGCCATCAAACTACCGCAAGGAGATCATTACCTTCGACGTGGTTGACTTCCGAGGAACCTACCACGGCATACTCGGACGTCCCGCGTACGCGAAGTTCATGGCGGTCCCGAACTATACGTACCTCCTCCTCAAGATGCCAGGCCCCAACGGCGTCATCACCGTTGGCTCCTCCTACGAGCACGCGTTCAACTGCGACGTGGAGGCCATCGAGCATGCCGAGGCCATGGCCGTCTCGAGGCTCTCGACTCCAAGCGCCACGCCCGGCACCTTCGAGCCGTCCGATGGGGTAAGGGAAGTCCCGCTCGACCCCTCCACCTCGTCCGGCAAGACGGTGAAGATACGTGACTCCCTCGACCCTAAATAGGAAGCCGTGCTCGCCGACTTTCTCCGCGAACATCGACATCTTGCGCGTGGAGTCCCTCGGACATGCCGGGCATTCCGAGGGATGTCGCCGAGCACTCCCTTGATATCCGGCCGGGTCCGGACCGGTGAAGCAAATGGCTCGCGCCGATTCGACGAGGAGAAGCGCAGGGCCATCGGCGAGGAGGTGAACAAGCTTTTGGTGGCGGATTCATCAAGGAGGTGTTCCACCCCGAGTGGTTATCTAATCCTGTCTTGGTTAGGAAGAAGAGTGGGAAATGGAGGATGTGTGTAGACTATACTAGCTTAAATAAAGCATGTCCGAAAGTCCCTTTTCCCTTACCACGTATCGATCAGATAGTCGACTCCACCTCGGGGTGCGAGCTCTTATCTTTCCTTGATGCTTATTCCGGCTACCACCAAATAAAGATGAAGGAGTCCGACCAGCTCGCAACGTCCTTCATCACCCCGTTCGGCATGTACTGTTACGTGACGATGCCCTTCGGGCTTAGGAATGCAGGGGCCACGTACCAACGGTGCATGCTGGGCGTTTTCGGCGGCCACATCGGCGAAACCGTAGAGGCCTACGTCGACGACATCGTGGTCAAGACTAAGAAGGCTGACGACCTCATCTCTGACCTCAAGATCGCTTTCCAGTGTCTGAAGGCCAAGAGCGTCAAGCTCAACCCCGAGAAGTGCGTCTTCGGGGTTCCCCGAGGCATGCTCCTCGGGTTCATCGTCTCCAAACGCGGCATCGAGCCCAACCCGGAGAAGGTGACTGCGGTGACAAGCATGGGGGCGATCAAGGACCTGAGGGCGCACGGCGAGTCATGGGGCTGTCTGGGCGGCCCTCGGCCGCTTCATCTCACGACTTCGGCGAGAAGGGCCTGCCCCTGTATCGCCTCCTGAGAAAGTCCGAGCGCTTCTCCTGGACCACCGAGGCCCAGGAGGCCCTCGACAAGCTCAAGGCTGCCCTCACCAGTGCCCGATCCTCGTCCCGCCCGCCGAGGGTGAACCCCTCCTCTTGTACGTCGCCACGACCACCCAGGTGGTCAGCGCGGCCATCGTCGTCGAGAGGCAGGAGGAGGGCCACGCCCTGCCGGTCCAAAGGCCAGTCTACTTCATCAGCGAAGTGCTGTCCGAAACCAAGATCCGCTACCCGTAGATCCAGAAGCTGCTCTACGCGGTGGTCCTGACCCGGCGCAAGCTCCGGCACTACTTCGACGCCCACCCCGTGACGGTGGTCTCCTCCTTCCCGTTGGGAGAGATCCTCTAGAATCGGGAGGTCTCGGGGCGGGTTGCCAAGTGGTCCGTCGAGCTCATGGGAGAGACTCTCTCCTACACGCCGAGGAAGGCCATCAAATCTCAAGTCTTGGCCGACTTCCTCGCGGAGTGGACTGATACCCAACTACCGCCGCTCCAGCTCCAGGCGGAATGCTGGACGAGGTACTTCGACGAGTCCCTGATGAAGACCGGAGCCGGCGCCGGCCTCCTCTTCGTCTCTCCCCTCGGGGTGCACATGCGGTACGTGATCCGTCTTCACTTCCCAAAGATCGAACAATATGAACAATACGGGGGTTGGCGCCGTCGAACTTGGCGTCAAGCGCCGAAGGCGTCATCGACCAAGTCATGAAGGACTCAAGCTGCCACGACCTCAAGATGGATGCGTACTGCAAGGCGGTGCGCGCCCTGGAAGACAAGTTCGACGGTCTCAAGCTCAACCACGTCGTCCGGAGGCACAACGAAGCCGCTGACGAACTCGCCAAGATCGCCGCTGTGAGAGCCCCGGTTCCCCCTGACATCTTCACCAAAGACCTCACGGCCCCTTCCGTCACGATTGGGGGGCAAAGGGAGGCCTCGGAGGATCGTTCTGACCCCCCCTCATGGGCTGGAGGCCCGTCCAAGGCCCCCTCGACATCCGAGATCCCCTTGACTTCCGGGGCATCCTCGGCGTCAAATGCCGAGGTCATGGAGATCGACGGGGGGGACCCAAAGGCCGACCCCAAGCCGGACTGGAGAAAGCCATACCTCGACTGGATCATCCGAGGGATCCTCCCCGAGGACTTCAACCAAGCCAGGCGCACCGCAAGAAGAGTGAAATCCTTCGTCGTCATCGGGGACGAGCTCTACAAGCGAAGCCTGTCGGGGGTCCTGCAGCGATGCATCACGGTCGAGGAGGGCCTCGCCCTAGCCCACAAGATCCACGCGCCGGAAACCTGCGGCCACCACGCCTCCCCCGCTCCTCGTCGGCGGCGCTTTCCGGGCAGGGGTTCTACTAGCCGACCGCGGTCGCCGACGCCACCGAGGTAGTACGCACTTTGTGAAGGATGTCGAAGATACGCCGACGCACCTGCCGGCCAGCGCCAGACCATCCCGATCACGTGGCCTTTCACCGTGTGGGGCTTGGATCCGGTAGGACCCCTCAAGAAGGCGCCCGGGGCTTCACTCATCCGCCGTCGCCATCAACAAATTCTCCAAATGGATCGAGGCGCGCCCGTCACCAACATTCGGTCCGAGCAGGCGGTGCTTTTCTTCACCGACATCATCCACCGCTTTGGAGTCCCGAACTCTATCATCACCGACCACGGCACCCGGTTCACGGGGCGAAGTTTCAAACTTCTGCGATAAGCACGATACGCATCGTTTGGTCCTCGGTCGCGCACCCCCGGACAAACAGGCAGGTAGAGCGGGCCAACGGGATGATACTGCAGGGGCTCAAGCCTCGAATCTTCAACAAGCTCGACAAGTTTAGCAAAAGGTGGCTCGAGGAACTCCCCTCGGTCCTCTGGAGCCTCAGGACGACGACCAGCAGAGCCACGGGTTTCACGCCCTTCTTCCTAGTATCCAAGGCTGAAGCCATTTTGCCTACCGACTTGGAATTCGGATCCCCGAGGCTAAAAGCCTACGACGAGGCCCGCAACCAAGTGGCTCGGGAGGACTCGCTGGACATGCTTGAGGAAGCCAGGGGACGCCGCCCCTCCTACACTCGGCAAGATACCGCCAGACCCTTCGATGCTACCAAGATCGGCAGGTCGGACCCGAGACCTCGTGGAAGGCGATCTCGGTGCTCCGTCTCCGCCAAGACAACAAAGGACGCCACAAGCTCACGCCGCCTTGGGAGGGGCCCTTCATCGTCGCCGAAGTCCTCAAGCCGAGCACGTACAAGCTCACCAACGATTTGGCGAGATCCTCAACAATGCTTGGAACATCCAATGGCTACGTCGCTTCTACCCCTCGAAATTCCAAGCATTGTACATACGCTTTGTACCTTTGGATAAATAAAGCTAAGTCTCACCCAAGTCACAGCATTTCGTCCTCAATAGGACTCAGTGAGACTCGGTTTCGGCTTACCAAAACCAAGCCTCCCTCGGGGGCTAGAAAGGGGGAGTCCCCTCCTAGAAAGCACCCCTCAAAAAACCTTTTTTCGTTTCTCCGGCTATTTTTCGTAAACTCTACGTTCCCGAAAGTTCCGCGTACTTAGGAAAAGGCACGACCGAGTTCGTCCCAAGGCCAAAGATGGCCAAGCCACGAGGCCACCCATGCCCGAGCGCTACGGCGCCTCCGCTTGGCGCCCTTAGCCGAGGGATAACTCCAAGTGCCGCGGGGAGGCCGCTCAATACAATAAGGTAACGGAGCCGTGATAGCTACTCACGCAGTCCTTACCTCTGGGTAAAGAGCGACCCTCGGCTGCAAAGTATCCTCGCATGACTAAGTAACGAGTCAAACGGATGGGAAAAATGAAGAGATAACGAAAGAGCCAGCACAAAAAACACAAGGCCTCGACGGGCCGATTCACAAAGTGTTTCATAAACACAAAATCAACATAAACTTTTATTTACATGAGCACTTGGGCCCAGCCTGCAGGGTCTACTGGGGGCGTTCGGGCCACCAACGTCTTGGGTGGCGACATCCATGGCCTCGGGGCCTCGGCCCCACGGCATCCGTGACCTCGGCGTCTCCGGCACAAAGCATCCGCGACCTCGGCGGACACGACCTCGGCGACCGCAGCCTCGGCGTCACTAGCTTCCTCCGGAGGATGGGCGATGGCGGGCGCAAAAGTAACCACCGGTGCGGCGGGAGCCCCGCTCTTCTCGGCCTCCTCGATGAAATTTGGGCCAGCACATCGGTCGTGCCCCATCTCCTCTTCGACCCACGGCAGGCCCCTCGGCGATCCGAGGGAGGTCGGCCGATAGTGGGACATGGTCGGCGCGGCGTGTGTGACACGCCGACTTCGGAGGGCCTCAGCGCCGCAGCGCCTCCACCAGCTTGCAGCACCGTCGCCGGCCCGCGACACCAAGTTACCCATGCACCGGTTTCCTCGGCCTCCACATGAGGGCGCTGACATTGTGGCCTCCAGCGTCAGTCTCAAGCTCGCCTGCTTGGCGAGAGTTATAGGCGGCTTGCGACACGGAGAGGCTCTCTGCGGCTCCTGTCACCTGCCCAGTCTGCAAGAACCGAGAGTTAGGCTCTCGGGCGGTGTAGCTACGAGCACGAAGGCAGGTCATAGCTCTTACCTGTGGTGGCCGCGGAGGGTCTCGTTCTCGCCGATCCCACAAGGCTGCGTCCCTTTAGCTTGGAGTACTCCTCGCCTAGGGCCGCCGGGCTCAGCCTCCGAGGCCTCCAAATTTGTCGGACGGGGACTTGATGGAGTCCACCGGCGCGAGGCCTCGGCGACCATCGCCTCCCTTCTCCGTCCAGAGCTAGTCAAGGCTCCTAGCGTGGCCCGCCGCGACGTCCACGGCAAGGGTGGCATCCTCGCGTGCCGTCGCGGCCTCGGCCTCCTGGGAGGGAGAGCCAGAAGAAGCTTCTCGAGCTCGGCGCGTCCTTCTCGACACGGCCGCCGTTACCGGGCGACCAGGCCCTTCCGCTGAAGGTACCGGGATCGTGAAGGCCGGCCGACGCGTGGAGAACCTCGACTTCCCACTCGACGTCTCGCGCCAAATCCTGCAACACGCGTCGGCCGGGTCGATCCATTGGGAAGACGCTCCCGAGGGAAAGAGGGCGAAAGCTCACTCACCCGGAAGCAAGGGGGAGCTCACAGCTTCCACGACACAATGGTCAGGCGGCCTTCGTAGCGGTCGGCCTTGATCCGCCCGCGCTCACGAATCCTCCCCTCCTTGGCGTCATACGGCGCAAAGGCCTCGCCTCTCCGGGGGCCCCGGGCGCTCTCGGACAAGGTGGGCTCCCGAGGCGGCTGCTCACGGGCCGCTCCGGCCGAGGCCGTGGCACCCACGGTGGGTGCCTCGGTCACCTGCGCCTCAGCGGCTCCTCCCTCGCCGAGTGGCACCCGCCTCGGTGGCCACGGCAGTGAAGGGCCGAGGGCTGGCTCCGCCTCGGTCATAGCAGCGTCGGCGGTAGCAACCACCGCGGGCTCCTCCACCGCTACCTCGGGCGACACCGAGGAGGTCTACCGGGCCGACACGGCCAGGATCCCACGTCGTCCTCCTCGCCGGGCGCCTCCGCCCGTCGGCGGTACCCCAACAGGCCACGGGCACGCCCCGGTCTCCGGCGGGCGCCTGCGCCGCCTCTACTTCCGCCGCCGAGGGGCCGCTCCGTGGACGGCGGCTCCAGCGGCCTTCTCCCTCTCCTCGGTCCCGACCGTCGCCTCGGCGGCGGAACCCAGGTTCGCGCTCCCGACCCCCCGCTTTTAGCTGTTTCCGGGGCAAGGGGGCCGCGTCCACAGCGGCCGTGCGCTTCAAGTCGTGGATGAGGACAAGACAGAAGTGAGAGGCGGAAAAAAGAGCCCGAACGTCAAGACCGGCGACAAGGTGTGAACACCACTTATCCGCGCACTTTAATCCTAGCTCCAGACCCGGGACCCGCCCGATGGCGGGAATGTCGAGCGCTGGGCGGTGCTCGCCTGCCAGCGAGGCGTCACTGCGGGCCTCCGACCAGCTTCTCGGCCGGCAGCGGGCCGCTGTGGGGGACGAGCCTCTGCGGGGGGAGGGCTTGGCGACCTCCTTCCCCCGTGACGTCACGCCTCCTCTCCGGGGCGTCCCAGCGCTAAGGACATCGCGGCCACCCACGAAGTCCGCAACGCCGAGACGAACCTCTCCCCCGCAGCCCTTCCGGACGGCGGCACCGGCGACGAACTACCGCCCGCCTGGCACGCGACGTCACCTCCGGGGATCCAACCCAGGCAGCGGCTCAGCCTCGTCCTCGTCCACTCCTCCTCACCATCGCCGTGTCGTCGTCAGGTGCTCGGTGGTGTCCGGCGGCGTCCCCGCTAGAGGGAACCCTTCCGCTCCCATGGCGCGCCGCCGCAGCCGAGACAGGTCCTCCCTCTCTTTTTGCTTGCGGGCGTTGCGCGCGCGGCACTCTCCTTCTTACGCTTCTCCGCCTCCGGCGCGCCGCGTTGGCCGCCTTCTCCTTGGCGATCGGGGGCCAGCTACTTTAGCCTCTCCATGCCCCGCAAGCGGCGACCCCGGGATCAGCGTGGGGAAGAAGAAGAAGAAGCGGGCGCACTGACGGGCGGAGAGGAACGGGTCTTACCAGATCGATATGATCCTTGTCCGGCCGCGCCGGGATTACGAGCAGCTGCGAATGCTCCACCGATGCCGCTGCTTCGTCCGGTCAAGGACCTCGGCGAACCCTAGGTCCTCGGCCGCCATACGGGTCCCCCCCGAGGGGTTGCCGGGCCGCATGTCATCTGGCCCAGCGTACCGCCCGATGCATGGCGGCGGTCTGGCGCGCCGCTTGTGGAAGCCCGGCGATCACCGCCCGGCGTCAGACCCTCCTTGGTCGGGGCGCCCGAGGGCGGTAAACACCTTCCTCAGCGGGGTCACCCTCTGCAGGATCAGCTCCTTCCGCCACGACGGTATTTCGGAGTCGAACACCTTCCGGTGTAGGCGGGCAGGTGGCCACCGTCGTTGCGAAGGTAGAACCACTTGCTATGCCAACCCGCAGGTTAATTTTGGGCGAGCCTCGCGGGATATAGTCCCCACGGTTCTGGATCGCAGCCGCAACGTGAAGCTGCCGGCCCCGGACGGCCAACCTCTTCCCCTCTCTTTCTCCTTCTCCTTCCCTTCTCTTTCTCCGCCCCAGGCGGAGATTTCAAGCTAAAAGTGGCCTCGAAGAAGTAGAGCCATTGTGGGTCGGTGGGCGTCAATGCCGAGGAAGCCCTCGCAAGGCGCCACGAAGGCGGCTGCGTGGGTGATGCGGTTAAGGGGCAGGTTGTGGAGCTCAAGCCGTAGTGCTCGGGGGCGCCCGCAGAAACGCCCCACCGGCATCGAACCCAGCTCGTGGGCGGCGTGAAGCTCACGACGCATACCCGGCGGAGGGCTGGCAATCGATCATCCGGCGACAGCCACGATCCACTCCGGCCCGGCGGAAGTCGTTCAGTGCTCAGAGCCCCTTCCACCAACACCACCAGCTCACGCCTCCGTCACGGAGCGGGGACTCCCAATCCGCCACGCCAACAACAGCGGCCATGGGTGCCGCCGCAAGCGGGATCAAGCGAGAAAGAGGCGGGCGGGGAAGCTCTCTTCCTTTCCCCCTCCGGCGAGCTCAAGAGATCTTTTCGGCGGCGGAGAAGGCAAAAGCAAAGAGTGGCGGCGAATCACGAAGGAAAGGCCAACACGGCCGCCGTGAGATATTTATACCGATGCGCCTTCGTCCTTCCCCCTCTTCGCATTAAATGTGTATCGGCCCACGATACGCCTACTCGACACGCACGCCGCGCCCGACCCGAGACCCGCACGGGTGGCCGCCGCAGCCACACGGGCTCGGCGCGCCACACGCGCGTTACACGGCACGCCTCCCGCAAGCGATCCCTAAACCCACGGCCAGGGCCCTGCCACCGCGTGTGGCCGTAGCGGAACGAGCGCCGCACATCACATCCTCCATGGGACCAGCAGGCTAGCAGCGCGGCAACTGCAGCAACCCGGAGAAAAGTGTGGCCCGCCACCGCCGCCCGGGCGCTCCGCATCCCGCTAGCGCTCAAAAGACGCGCCACGCCCCGTTAAGGCAAGCAGGTTCCTTCCCCACGGAAGGAGCCAAAGGCGATGGCCCACCTAAGGTCCAGGGGTTCGCGGGCTGGCCCATCTAAGGGTTCGGCAAGACCACCCCCAGGCTTACGCAGGAAGTCGTGGGCAGCTCGGACGGCCTCACATACGGGCCCGGCCCTTGGGGCCGTGAGCCCCCTGCAAGCATCCGAGGCCCGCATGGCAGCCGGGAGTAGGGGGATCCCGCGTGGGAGAAGCGAGCCCGAGCCCTCGGGACCCGCCGACGGGACCCGAGCCCCACCTCGCATACTGCGAGCTCTTATGAACCGCCTCGGGGCCCAGCCAACCCCTAGCGAGCGGGGCACGGGCGGTTCACTTGGATTCTCCCGCTGCTGACTCACCGGATCTAGTCGTGTTCGACACTCGTCGGCGATAGCACGACCAGTCCACCCCTCCTCCCTGCGGAAGGGAAGCCGAGGTGCGCAAGAACCGGCCACGAGTCCCATTAGGTTCCCCCGTCGTTCACGAGGGGCTGGGGGCTTCCCAACGCGCCGAACCAATTTGGGAAGACGCCCTAAAAACCCAAACGAACCCATTTGGGCGAGCCCGGCGGGCCCGGGGCTCGGCGGCCTGGGCTGCTCCTGGCCCACCAAAAAACGCGCTAGCCCTCGGATGAGTGCCCTCACTCGTCCAAGGCCTCGGGGGCTACACCCGGGGTGCGCTCGCGCCCTCGCCCGGGAGAACACGACTCTCGAGACAAGCCTCAAAGCCACGTCGTGCGAGCTAAATACAAGCCTTCCGGAGGAGTCCCCAAACTCCTCCGAAGCCTCGGGAACTACACCCGCCGAGGCGCCACAAGCACCTCATGAAAGTATCGATGGCAACCAAGGAAGCACGACCTCGGCCTGCGAGCGAGTGCTCCCATTCCTCGAGAGGCTCGGGGCTACTTATCGGGGACCAAAATAAGGGCCCCTTAAGGAAAGCCCAACAACGCATAAACTCGCCCAAAGCCCGAGGCCTCCCATTTCCTCTATCTAAGCCACGGTCTTTGGAGCATGGCCCACGGCCCGTCCGTCCGAGCCTACCCCAAGGAGGGTTCGAGACGGCCTTGGATTCTCACGCCTCGTTAGAGCCCAGTAGCGGGGGCCTCGGAGGAAAAACCTCCCACTCTCGTCACTTAGGAGGCCCCCCAGCGGCGGGGCCACCGGACGAGCCCGCCCGGCTCCGTCCCGCCCGAGCCCACGGCAACCAGGCCTCGAGGACGGGGCCAGCGTCCAGAGTCAAAAGACCGTACCAGCGATTTGGCGCATATCCACCACCGCCCAGGTAATGGAGCACTCCATGCTCGGCGGGGGATGGGCATCGCCCGTCCACGACTACGCCGGCAATCATGCTACGCGGTCTCCACGATGGGGGGCAGCATGCCCTAACCCCTCCGCGGAGGTCCCATCACGGGACTCGGGACGCCGTACGCCACGCCAAAGGCCACGCCCGGCCGGCGTCACCTCATGCGGGGAGGTGGGCCGCCCATTCAATCAACCAACGATCCACCCGTGAGCAGCGCTTGGGATGGAGCAACAGCTGCGCCGGCGATCGTCGCGGCTATTCCACCCACTCCTCGTGACGACGACAAGCTCCGAGGCCCCGAGCCTTGGACTCGAGGCGGGTCAAAGCTACAGGGCTACGGCGCCCCCTCCGCACTCCACCAACTCCAACAGGGACGTCCGTCATTCCGGACAGGGGGGCGGGGGAGGCGGCGTCGCCACCGCTCGTCACGGTCCGGGGACGGTCAGCCAGCGCCGAAGCCTCGTCCAGGAGGGCGGAAGCCCATGACCCACCCACGAGCACGATCACCTCTTGTAAGGCCCTGCCTTCCCCTTGCGGCTATAAAAGGGGAAGGCAGGGTCCCATAAGAGTGTGCACACACGAAAGCCCGATATTGGCACTCCACTCAATCACTACGAGACTTGGGACCCCATCCCTCTCTCCTCAACGCTTGTACACCCTACCTACGCAGCACTTCGGTGCAAGATAATACAAGAACCCCTCCCCACTAGGCGTAGGGCCTTCTCTTGCCCGAACTAGTATAAATCCTTGTGTTCATCTTGCACACCATCCTAAGCGGGAGCACGCACCATAAATTCACTCGTCGGTGTTAGGACCGCCGGGTTCTAGCACCGACACTGCCTTATTCAAAAAATGCACAAATATTGTCAAGTTTAAGTTATTCTTAAAGAACTTTTTATTAATAAAGCAAGCTACGAAAAGAAGTGATATTTTACATAAATTTTTAAATAAGAGAGTGGTCAAACTTAGTGTCAAAAAAATCAAACATCTTATAATTTGGGATGGAGGAAGTACCTCACTACCTAAATTAGAAGTAGGGGGTCAAATAGGGTGTCTTTGCTAGAGATGCTCTAAGGGGATGTTGGCTCCACACACCCCCAAATGCAAATTGCGTGATCGTTTCACGAGGAAATGAATCGTGAACGCTTCTAATGGACAATGTGTCTTAACTGGGTGGCTCCTCTCCCCTTGTGTGGTTTTTGCATGTAGTGACATTAACATTTATTTTAAATTGCTATAACTTCCGAACGGAACATCCATCGACAATTTCTATGAGTTTTGCATATTCTATATTTTTCAGGGATTATTCCAGAAAAGCATAAAAGAAGGGATTATAGTGCATAATCATCACGAAACTTATCCACGACGGCGCCCTCCTGTGGCCTCTGGCCGCCGCCTTCTAGAGTCTTCCTCCCACGCGTCCTTGGAAGCCAAGCAAAGCATCCGTCCGTCGATCTAAGATCGGTTTGATTCGACGGTGCACACAAGATGAAGACGCGGATCGATGACGTGGCGGTTCCTTGCCCTCTACTCTACCTCGGCCTATATAATGACGCCCCAAGGCTCCCCCTAGAAGCATTCTATACCCCAGTGCTTCATATTCTCCACATAAATTAGGGTTAGGGTCCCTCTAGTTGATCTAGTTCTAGTTCATCTAGTTCTAGTTCATCTAGATGTAGCAATTAGGAGAGACTAGTTCTTCTAGATCTAATCTTATTTACAGATTAGAGAGATTAAGTAGAGGAGTAGCGATCATGGAGGAGTTCCGGCCTGTCGGTGCTTCTTCGTGGCTGTATTCTTCTGGATTCAGCTCCCTCGCCCGGAGCTGCGTTCTGAGGTATTTTTGTATTCGCCATTCCGATTCAAATAAGCAGTTGTTCTTATTTGTTCTTAAGTTCACAGCTCATATTGAGTGCTTTGATCTTGGTCATTACTTGGTTGAAGTAGTATTTTGTAGTGTAGGCGTGGTGCCTAGGCTAGGTTTACTTGTGGATGTCCCCTGATTAGCCGGATAGTGGTAGCTCGCGAAAGTGACTTTATAGCTTCGTTGAATCCTCTATAGTCCACTTTCCGTTGATAGGACTGAAAGGCTTATAGGTGCTTGGTAGGAGATTACTCTGTTTCTTCTCCTATTCGGGTTACTTGCCCAGTTAGAACGGTATTATACAAAGTTTACCGGTTGTCAGAACTAGAGTTCAATAGCTATTTCCTCTTTCTTGATATTATCTAGCCTAATTGTAGGGTTAAGTCTATATACTTTGTCGTCATCATAACTGTTCCCTGTGGATACGATATTTAAAACATCCGGGTAAAATGTGACACTGGTATGATATCTGTGCACTTGCGGATAATCCTACTTAAAAACTTATTTAATAGAGTGCAGTTAATTTATACCAACAAGCATTTTTGACGCCGTTGCCGAGGAGCGGTTTGCTGATTTTAACTTAGTTTAGCTTAATCTTGTATTGTACTTTTATCTTTTCTTATTTTATCCCATTCTCTTCATTATTTTTGTGTTCATCCTTATGGATGCTTTTAATTCTATTCCTATATCTGTCGTTATGGCATCTTGAAAGCTTTGGGCCACCAAAATCTATAAAACCTATCATAAAACCCGGCTATGAGTGTGTCCATGTCCAATTAATATGATTCGGGATAACTTATCATCCGAACTGTACACCTAAAGTCTTGGTAGCTAAAATGCAATCATTTCATTTTCAAGATTTAGCTATCGATCCTAAATATTTGAAATTCCACTTTGATGATTTAGACTTCCAGTTAGCTAAGATGCTCGTAAATCAATACACATCAAATGTTCTCAGAAGAGCATCTTGAAAGTGTCGTCAACTTCCTTTCCCTCCTGAAAGACACTGGGGAGAGTTCAAGGATGGCATGTCGAGTGATGCCATAGAAGGAGAGCCAAGCCACTTAGGAGTAAATTCTATCTTCTCCCTTTCTATGCCCACAGTAAATGTCTCTAAACCCATCTCTAAACCCATCCTTGACCCCAATAAATCTTTTTATGCTCTTTCTACTAAACTTCATAATGACCCCAGAAATCCATCAAGACATCTCAAGAATAAAAGTCATAGAAATACCCAAGAAGAGCAACGACAATGGCAGGATAACGTAGAACATACTAGAAATACATATGCTATTGTAAAAGAATGGATGGAAGAGGATGAAGCTTTAGCACTAGCATCTAAACTGGTTTAAATTCAAATAGTGAGCTTAAATCAATTTCTTTAATAAACAGAACTCATCTAAGTTTAGAGAAAGCTTTAGAGACCAACCTTAGGGATATCAATTTATGGGAAATTTTAGAAAATAAAACATCCAATAAATATCATAGGCATGAAATAATAGAGGCAAATTTATTACCTATAGACATCCATGAAGAAACGCCCTTAGAGTTCGAAAAAGAGATCACATTGATGAGCATGGGAATTATTTCATTAACACCCTATCGGATCCATGGTCATATAAGAAATCTCCCGAATCTTTTGGTCTCTCTAATATTACTACACACGAGATCTTTAACCCCCCTCTTTATACCTATTCATAAAATCATTGAAAAGATAGTTGTAGACGTATATGTTTATCATAAATATTATAGATCTCGTTGTAATCTTGATATAGGTGCACCAAGGCTAATGTTCTAAAGGAGCCCCCATCACCAATCTGGATAATTAGAACGTTTTTCCAAGAACAACTTTGTGTCCCAAAATTACCACTCTTAAAAAATGAATTAAGCTTGCACCTTTAGCATAGAAAAATAATTGTCAAAATATTCTTTTGGTATTTTTTTTGTCACTAACCATTTCAGGTTTGAAATGAGAAAATAACTAATGGCAGCGCCATGTATGACTAACCAATCATTATGTAACAGTATATCCATTCAAACTTAATTTTGCTTTGCAAAATTCCAGCTTGGGGGAATGGTCTTATTCAGAAAATTCTATATTGCTAATATTGGTTATCTCTACCTTTATTCAATTTGTTAATCATGCTCTTTCATCTCCGTTCGAATAACACTCTATAAACTTTCATGTTACCTTTGTTTGCTATAGTATGCTTAAGGTTTGGAGAAATTTCATACACCTTTTGAATTAGGCATGGTGCTTAGTTTAAATTGTGTTGATTTGACTTCCAAAGGCTTTTAAATTAAGCGTGGTGCTTAGGTTAGAATACCTTCTAAATCAAATTAGACGTGGTGTCTAGGTTAATTTTTGAACTGATAATATCTTGTAGTAGACATTGAATATTTTGTGGACTAGCCCCTCAGAGAAAATTTTTTAAAATTAATTTAGGTAAGTCATGAGATGAATTCGAATTAGAGATAAGACAGGGCACATGCTGAATTTTAATAACTTTATAGAAGAAGACATAGCTTATTCATCATGAATAAAAGAACTGTGGGCATTAATGATTCATTCACTTTATCTTCTATCTGCGAGTTACTTTGCCTCAAGCCATGTCTCGTATAAAACATGATTGTAATGTAACCGACCAATTTATAAAAGCATAAGTGAAAAATCACTTTCGCTAAGCAAGTAATCGTCACACTTAAGCCATTATAAACCCGGTAGTCCGGAAATCTCGAAGGATTTCAAACCAAACATCATCAACCAAGATCGTACAAGTTTAGCGTCACCATTCGCACGTTACAATATTTCACAAATAGTTTGACAACATCAGAGTGCGGAATAAAGTTATTACAAACCAAGTTCTTAAAATTGAAGTAAGCGAAAGCAAGTAGTTTTGAAAGCTCAACCCAATTCACGTATTTTTAAAGATTAATACAGTGCCAGTCCAGAGTCTATCCATCAAAAACAGTTTGGGAGAATATTAAGATTAACCTTGCCCAAGGTCTTCTAGTCCATGGGAAAAGACAGTAGCACAAGCACCCGTGGAAGGTATGTCCGTCGCACAAAACAACAAGCGGGAAAAACCCCGAGTACGAGAAGGTACTCGCCTAGACTTACCCGACCGACTCAAAATAAAAGACTCAAGGAGTATGACAGGCTTTATCGGGGATAGCTTGACTCTTTTTTAAAAAAGACGGTAATAACATTTAAAGTGGTAGCTCGGCTTAACCATTCCTATTTATGCTAGGTGAGCACCTATACTATGCATCATTATAATATATTAGTCATGATTAAGCAAGCAAGTAGTAACCATGATCATAAACACTAGCTTAACCCATCATCATCATTAACCATATTTTATAATCATTACTACGATCTTTGCAGCTCAAGTCAAGGTGTTCACCGTCGAGGAACGATGGCGATTCGAATCGATTACCGAGCTCGGGGGTATTCCTCACACAAACCACACTCACCCGTCGGTGAGCTACGGATCACCGTGGCACGTATCCGGGTAAAACAAGTACGCGGACTCGCATAGAACCACCGTACCCGAGGGACCGCCCGACTACCTTAGCCCGACCATTTGGACCTCGGACTTACTCTTGGCGCCCCCGCGTGGTCCCCTATCCATCTCCAATACGGTGCGAACGGATCGAGAACCGGCCTGGATAGTGTTAGGCTTCGCGGTCGGAAGTGCTTATCCGGCCCGGCTAAATGTGAGGCATGCGTTCAATATGACTTGGGGTACAACAACGGTGCGGTCCTTAATCGACACGAGACGGAATCGCCGTGGTCCAACCACCCCCACAAGACTCCGCCCGGTCTCCGTTTATCACAACCATAACCATCAACCGGATGATATCAACATAAGCCTTCCATCAATCATAAGTAACCACCTATACTCGCGGATGACAGGAAATCACCCGACTTCTACCGTCTAAGCAAGCTAAGCATAATACTCGCCCTAGACTAGCAGGATATATCAAGGTGGGTAATTCAATGGTAAAGCAAGGATATAATGCATCAACGGTTGCACACAACTCCTATACTTAATGCAACAATCATAAAGCATAATTAGACTGTTAGAAAGCATAGGTAAGTAGATGTTCCGGTCCTAGTTATTTGGACCGGACCGGACCGGCGGTTGGACCGCTAAAAAACCGAACCAGAACTCTAACCGGTCCGGTTCACTTAAAAGACCGTCTGTGCAATTAGACCGGTAAAAACCGGTTGAACCGGCCGGTTTTTAATAGAACCGGTGAACCGGCCGGTTCCTTTTGAACCGCTCCGGTCCGTAAAATGGTGTGCAAAACTGCAAATCCTGCTGTGCGGCGGAGCGTGTCTACTGGAGTACTAGAGTGCATGCACCTGGCATTGATGGCCCGCCTGACAGCTCTTCACTTTTTTTTTGGAATTTGACGCTAGTGGATGCATGGCTGCATGCACCAGCCATCGATTGGCCCGCCTGCCTGTTGGAGTTCGAATGTTGCATGCGTGCTGGTGCTGCACCGTTGACTTTTGGTAGTGCTAGGATCAGCATTATCTTTTAAATTTTACATTTTTTTCAGATGGACTCCAAATTAGATAAATAATAATATATCTATTTTGATCATCACAATGAGGTGTTTGCAATGATTCACTTCATTTTAGTATCCGAGGTTGTTTTTCAATAGTGAATAATGAATAATATGTCTATTGTGTATTTGTGTTGTTCACTATCTATCAATTATTAATTATATCTTTTATATATATACGGTTCAATATATTTGTGACCGGTTCGATTTAACCAGGTCTAAACTAATCGAACCGGCGGTTCAACCGGTTCTAAACGGTTGGACCAGTGAACCATTGAACCGACGCTCTCACCGATTCGATCTCCGGTCCGGTCCTAATAACTTGGGTTCCGGTGCTTGCCTTGCTCGAAGTCACTAGCGAAGTGGTTCGGGCACTCAGGTAAGTCTTCCTCGTCTCCTCCTCCTGCTGGTACCTCCTGCTGGAACTCCTCCCGAGGGTTCTCCTCGATCTCCGAAGGTTGGGGTTCCTCCTACGAACTTTGTATGATGCGATGCACATTCTTAAGAAATACAGTGAATGCATACACGTATGATGCTCATGAATGAAGATGATTAACAGATCATTTGATAGAGTAGGTGCATATCTCCTCTCTACTAACAACTTAACTTATTTACTGAGTATGTGCATACCTCTTCTCTAAACACTTATAGGAGTGTATAAAGAAGGGAGGTGTGTAGAGGCACACACACACATACTCACAACACATAAATAAGGAGAAGTACACTAATCATGGATACACATCACACTTCAGTTATGGTGCTGCATAACAAGACCAGCAAGCAAAACATAACTAAAAGTGCACAAGAAGTAATTTTAGAACCTACTAAAGCAATTAAATCAAAGCCTTATCATTTCATGTGAAACAATAGGCTTGAACTGTGATCTCTATCTAAACAGTCCAGAAAAATCTATAAAAATTACAAGAGCTACATCATACTATAACAAGGCCATGATAAAATTTTCATCACATTTCATCAAGCACAACAACCTACACAAAAAGATAAAGCCATAGGACAGAATTGCACATTTAATAACTTTGTACTGTGAAAAGTGTCAAACAACAGATTTCATATTTTTAACTAGAACTTCTTAGGACAAGAGCAGTCATCAAAAATTACCAAGGCATAATTCCTCATAATTAATTTATTAAAAATCATACAAGAATCAGCCCAGAATTGAATTTAAATCATATTCCAATATTTTTTATACAGGAACTACATGATACATATTTTTTCCAGAAACTACATCACCTAACAAGTCTAACAAAATAAGAATAACATTTTTCAGAGCATTCTACAATTTACCATGCATTTATCCATATTTTAGCCATTTAAGCATTTAAATAAATCTACACAGTAAATTATCTCAAAAATTGCAATACATATTTTTACTGGATAGATCTACACAGTAGAAGTCTAACAAAACAAGTCTCACTCAAATTGGATCTCATTTGCCATAGATACAAATTAAAAACGATTTAAAACAAAATCTGGAAATCATTTTAAATCAAAAGCCCAGGCCCACCCGGGTCCATGGACTCGGTCCAGTGGACCTGAATCACAGGTGGCCGGGACCCTCGGTCCATGGCCCTACCCGTCGGTAGGCCGAAAGGGGGGAGGTACGCCGGCCGGGCGTTTATCGCCGACGGCGAGCCCCCTCCGGTAACGGCGGCACCGACGTGCTTCCAGCCGGACGGCGCACCCCATGACGTGCTTGGTTGGACCGGCAGCAAGCCCTAACGGCGGCGGGCTACGCAAGGCGGCCGACGGCGGCGCTGACGGGCGGCGCTCACCGTCTCCGGCCACGACACGGCTCGGGCGAGGTAAGAGCAAGCTCGCGAGCCAAACGAACCCCTCAGCGGCAACTATGCTTGAAAATCGCCTCGTATTCGAACAAGAACGGCGGCGGAGCACGTGCATCGCCACGACGGCGACGAGCACGGTGCGGATCCGGTGTCGTTCCGGTGAACCCGAGCCCTAATCGGCTCAACCGATTCGACCTACGCCACGAGCGACCTCTAAGGCACGTGAAAACGCGGCGACGGCGTTGAGGGAGAAATGGAAGAGGGCCGGCGGTAGCGCGAGCGCCAACTCCATGAGCTCGGCCGTCACGGCGGGGAAGGAATGCGGCCCAAAATTGGCCCTTACCACGGCGCCTCGTCGGCGACTAAGCGGTTCTAGGAGGCGGAGGTGGGCGAGGCGGCTCTAGTGGCGTGAGTTGGTGGGTGGCGGAGCTCGATGCGAGCTCAACCGGGCCGGCGGCGGAGCTTGGAATGGCGGCGGCGAGTGCGCTCTCCTCTTTCTCCCGCTCGGACAGAGCGAGAGAGAGTGAGGGAGCGGAATGGGAGCGCAGGCGGAAGTGGGAGGCGTGGTGGCGCGGGCGGGGTGTAGGCGCGCCGGCCGCATTGGAGCCCATGGTGAGCTTCGCCCGGCCACGCGGGCGTTCGCGGCAAGCGACGCCCGTGGCGTGCTGGTGGCTGCCTTTTTGGCGCTGGGCGCCGGGCGGGGAGCAGCCGGGCCGCATTGGGCCGAATTGGGCCCGGCCGCTCGCGTTATTTGGTGGTTTTCTTTTTTTTGAAATTTACAACTGAAACAAAAGGTCCCTTTTTGACCAATTTGCAAACATTTTCAAGAGGTGAGCCAAAAATAAAAGTTGTAGAACTTTTTGAAATGAACAACTTTCATTTAAGGCTCAACTCAAAATTCCCAATAAATTTTGAATCACAAATTCATTTTGAATTTAGGGCATAAAAAGGATTTTTCTAATTATTTTTCTTTTGCTCCAAATTCCACCAGTGGATCCAACCTTGATCAAGTCATTTGCATAAAGATTAAATGCACTAATTAACAATCAAGCAAGTACTTAATTAACAACAAATGCAACACATGAAATGACAATGCATTTAGGGTTAAATGCTTGATAGTGCTCATGTCATGCTAATGAATGATTTAGGTTAATTAATTAAGTGCCTAATGCATGCTTAACACAGAGGTGTTACAATGATCTATGCTAAAATAATATCAATACTATCTTTTCATTAGCATAGACAGAACAAAATGAAATACTGGACAAGCAACCTATGTTTAAAATTTGTATACTCCTTCGGGTATGTATTGTCCACTAATCCGTTGTAGGCATAATAATGACTGAAGTGAAAAGAGTTAAAAGATCAAAAAAATAAAAGATGATAAAAGAATGAGTGCAATAGAGAAGACAAGATGTCCATGAACAACTCAAGATGCAAGAGAAAGGACCACAGTCATTTACCCTTCATCACTTAGTGTCATCACGCTCTAATAATGAAGGTAATATCCTAAGGTAAGTGGTCACTGCTCTTCTCCTGATCTTGGTACACATAAATACACAAATATGTTAGAGTCACAACTTAAATTGATTAACCTAATTAACTCAATATGCTTTATTCTTTAAGATTGTTCATGGCACCGTTCTCTTAATCTCGGTCTTAACCAAATAAGCTAAAACATTATATTCGATCTTAGGAAGATGATAGTCATACTCATGTGAAAACTTATATAGAGATAGACAATCCTTTAATTGGTTAAGTAATTTTAGACTTTTATGCCATGTGAATTTAAATACAACAATCCTTTGCTTAATCTTTTGATCTTACCACTCATGTCACAAATAAACAATTTATGTAACACCAACTTTATCTTGTTCAATGTGCCTAAGGATGGAGAAATAATAAATAAAGAAATAAATTTGGTTCTGTTGGTGTTTCTCCACCAGCAGAGCCCATGCACTTGATCTACGCCTTGGTTTTACAAACAGGACAACGCATTGAGCAAAGTTTATTAATTCTACAAGTAAATGTTACGTGAACATGCACACCGAAAGCAAGATGCTTCGCCAGCTACTATTAAAGCTCTACTTCAACCTATGGGCCAAAACCAAAGATCAAAAGCGACATCATCATCACTAGAGGTATGCAACTATCAAGACCTCCATCTCTCAAGATAGAGAGATACACAATAGTGGAAGAAGAAGACCTATCGGTAAACTTTAAATTTGCACCTTTGTCATAAGGTAATATGATAGTTATCTAATTAATTAGTATTTCTGTCTACATTAATAAATTTACCTTAACATATTCATCTTTATAAATATTCAAAAGAAAATAAAATAAAATAAAAATCTTTATTGCTTCATTTCTTGCATTATAAAATATTAAAAGTCCCACATGAATAAACTTGTGGTAACCTCAGTAGGAATATTTATCTGCGGTGGCATAAAAAAAAAAAATAATAATAATAGCTTCTATATTTACTTTCTTGTATTATGAAAAAGCCTAAGCCCCATAAGAATAAATATTCTCTGTGGAGGCATAAAAATACAACTATACATCGTGCACACATATTTAATTTCTGCATAACTAGAAAATCCTAAAAAAAAAGAGAATCTGCTAGAACTTGTCAATTTGAAATCAACTCATAGGAATAATCAATTACATAATGGCTAATCGCTAACCTCTTATTAAATTCGAGCCTCGAGTTTTGGTTTTTTTGTTGGAGTATAATTATGCAGGAACAACATTATGACAAGGAGAGAATCTATTAACGGCACCTACCAGGAGCGCTGCTGGTTAGCTCACTCTAAAGATCATCAACACCAGGTATTGCAACATCTAGCTTGGGGGGGGAGCATCCCCTAGTTATCAGGTAACTATACCTAGACGATTATCGAGTCTATTTTATATAGTCATAAAATACCAAAAAAATATATAGGCTCATGAAGGTCCATGTCTTTAGAGTCTTGTGAGTCCAATAGAAATAAAAAGATGAATAACAAATTAAAACCAAACAAAATACTTATCTATATATTAAGGTATGATCATAGAGTATGTCTACAGTCAGTCTAGTTTAGAGTCAAATAAAAACTGAAGAACATTAAAATTTTATCTTGGAGATGATGAATAGTTGCTCTACAGTAATTCTTTTCAAGTGCCTAGTTTTTAACCATGAATTCTCCTGAGTTTTGGACATGATTGCTTTGATATAAGAATTTACTCTGAACACCGAAACTTGTGGAGGCATATGCTTGAGCTAAGTCTAGGTGATTGATTGATATGATACATAAAGGTCTAAGCTGCTATTTATCTTATTCCTAGCATTACTAAGTTCGGAGATTTATTTTGAAAACCTAAAATCTTATATGATGAGATCTTGTATGATAAAGTTTGAATTCCTACCAAAGCCATATAATACATTTAGCGTTAGAAAAATATTTGCGCATTCATGCTGCTCGCTTTACATTGAATTCAGTCAACCTTTGTTGTATATCTTATGAGAGTCATGTCATACTTTTAAAATCAAGATCACTTACGTACTCCACTCACATATGCATTACTCCTACTCTGGGGTGTAAGTGCAGTCATTCTCACTTTTATCCAGATCCACCTTAAAAATATTTTTTCTCCTACCCTGGAAGTAACACACATAAAAATATACCCTATAGGACAGCCCTCATTTAATTGCTCTAAATTCTTATCATTATCTCTCCAATTATTTATATTCAAAGGATGCATGTGGCTATGCAAAAGTAAAAAAAAAAAGAGAGTAGAAGAAAAAAGGAGTAAAAGATGGACAAGTATCCAATAATTAAAACAATGGGTACATAGATGTCCGCCTCCCAGATTTAAAAAAAAAAGAGAAAAAAAGAGAGAATAAAGATAGCCCATGTTTCCCGCGAAAAGTTCTAAGGAGGGAGTTATCTTCAAAGAGCAAAAGTAGAATTAGGATTAGCCACTAAATACCATATATACACCTATCCACCATATTCCATACACATGCACATCTTGATTTGATTGTATGCCTCGATTCTCTGTGGATCAATTGTTTGACTTTACAACATATGAATTGCAAGTATGCTCATCCTTATTATTGCCACTCCTGTAAGCTCCACTATACATCCTTAGTTGTAGGAAGGCATAACATTATTAATGCCTCAGTGAGATCCATAAATACTATATATTAAGAGACTTGAGGGTGTTATACAATTATGCTCTGAGTTTTATTTCGAAAACTTACAAAACTCTGGAATATTGGTACTGTGAAGAATTTGAGACATAGTGCTTGACTTGATTGTTCTATCTTTCAATTGCTCAAGACTTATGCAAAAGTTGTAAAGCTCCATGGTTAAAGGTAAAATGGGTTAGTTTGAAAGTTAGAGCAGTTTTGTCTTAACCGAAGGAAAATTTATGTTTCAAAGCGAGTGTGCTTAAAAGAAATAAAAGTATTGCAGCAACTCCTAATCCAAATATTTTAAGAATTAGGCTTAGGTTGTTTGCCAAGGGACTGGCAAAAGGTAAGCTTGGGGGAGTTGTTGACGGTGGATAACGTCAATATTTATTAAAACTTTAGACATAAAAGGATACATGAATACATACTAGTCTAGGGTTTTAACTGACAATTTCCATGAGTTTTGCATATTCTATATTTTTCAGGAATTATTTCGAAAAAGCATAAAAGAAGGGATTATAGTGCATAATCATCACGAAACTTATCCGCGATGGAAAACATCGTCATCAGGCTCAGGAAGGGTCTAGAAGACACCGAAGTAGCGGGACCCCTGGGGAGTCCAGGTGGGGCCGGCCGGCCCCACCCTGGCTCCAGCCGGCGCCCCCCTTTGGCCTCTGGCCGCCGCCTTCTGGAGTCTTCCTCCCACGCGTCCTTGGAAGCCAAGCAAAGCATCCCTCCGTCGATCTAAGGTCGGTTTGATCCGACGGTGCACACAAGATGAAGACGCGGATCGATGACGTGGCGGTTTCTTGCCCCCTACTCCACCTCGGCCTATATAATGACGCCCCAAGGCTCCCCCTAGAGGCATTCTACACCCCGGTGCTTCATATTCTCCACATAAATTAGGGTTAGGGTCCCTCTAGTTGATCTAGTTCTAGTTCATCTAGATATAGCAATTAGGAGAGACTAGTTCTTCTAGATCTAGTCTTGTTTAGAGATTAGAGAGATTGCGTAGAGGAGTAGAGATCATGGAGGAGTTCCGTCCTGTCGGTGCTTCTTCGTGGTCAGTATTCTTTCGGATTCAGACTCCCTCGCCCGGGAGGCTGCGTTCGAGGTACTTTTGTATTCACCATTCCGATTCAAGTAAGCGGTTGTTCTTATTTGTTATTAAGTTCACAGCTCATATTGAGTGCTTTGATCTTGGTCATTACTTGGTTGAAGTAGTATTTTGTAGTGTAAGCGTGGTGCCTAGGCTAGGTTTACTTGTGGATGTCCCCTGATTAGCTGGATAGTGGTAGCTCGCGAAGATGATTTTATAGCTTCGTTGAATCCTCTGTAGTCCACTTCCCGTTGATAGGACTGATAGGCTTATAGGTGCTTGGTAGGAGATTACTCTGTTTCTTCTCCTATTCGGGTTACTTGCCCAGTTAGAACGGTATTATATAAAGCTTACCGGTTGTTAGAACTAGAGTTCAATAGCTATTTCCTCTTTCTTGATATTATCTAGCCTAATTGTAGGGTTAAGTCTATATACTTTGTCATCATCACAACTGTTCCCTGTGGATACGATATTTAAAACCTCCGGGTAAAATATGACACTGGTATGATATCTGTGCACTTGCGGATAATTCTACTTAAAAACTTATTTAATGGAGTGCAGTTAATTTATACCAACACCTCGCCCTCTCATGCCCCTGCGATCCCTCGCTGCCATGTTTTTACCACCCATCCATCGTCGCCATCAGTGCGATCCCAGCGCAATAGATAGATTGAAGGAATTAATTTTTAGTTTCTCACCTAGCAATAGATGGAAGTATCACGCCACCAAGCGAGCACACCAAGGGTCGATTGCATGCAGGACCAAGAAGGAGATTACCAATCTTGAATCGTTGATTACCTTCCATCAAAAAGCAGTGTCTTCTCGCGGATCGATAGGAACTCGGAACACGCCATGGTGCCAGGAGTATGTTGTTGTCTCCGATTGCAGTTAGTAACCGCGACCACCGTTCACGCCGTCGCCCAACGCAGGCTCGTCGCCTCTGCGCACACCGTCGCTCAATGCAGTCTCCCCACTGCCCAGGCACACCGTTGCCCAAAGCATGTCGCCCGCAGCACTGCATACTTCCAGGTTTTTTCCCTCCCACTTACTGTTCATGATCCGGCAAATTCAAAGTTCATCCGATCCGCGTGGACGATGTTGGCCTCCTCCACGATCTCCGATGCACGATCTCACATTAGGTTGAACTGCATCTGGGTGCCGTTTCGCCCGGGGATCGTCATCACAGGCACAGCTCTCGTGTACGACCCTACGGTGCTCTTGGTGAGATTAGGGATCACCAACTCCATGTGTATATGCCCTTTGACAGGTTGAAACTACTGCATTTATGACCTAATTTCATTGATGCTGAGGAGTGATGGCTGAGGATGCAGCTTTCAAGCTCTATGCTCTATGTTGTCGATGCATCTATGGGTAGGACTGACTCCCTGGCTAGGACACGTTCTTAGTGTTAAGTAGTTTAGAAGGTCAGTATGAAACATAGATTATTACAGTCACTAGCCGTGATCGATCCAACTGAGATGGCTGAACTGTGTCTTCTTAGGTTCCCAGTAAATCATCTACGACCTCTTAGACCAATATAGTTTAATTTGTTGGAGTTAATCTGCTTTGATGATTCAAATAATTGGGTTAGCAGACTGATTCTCATCACTTCGAATAGGTTAACTGTCATTATTATTTCCCTTTTTAGTTGCAGGCAAATTAACGGTTTACTTGCATCATAACTTTTTAGTTGCAGGCAAGTCAATCGCTGGGTGCTGCACTCGGTCCCCAGCCTGCTTCCCTGCATGGTTCTGTGCTCCGCTGCAGGCCGCGGCATGCTCCTGCGTTGCATGCCAGGAGCTCGTGTTGTCATTAGTCCCTTCGCCATTGGGCCCTTCACTGACGACGAGCACCGAACAGGTATGCCCACTGCCCCACCCTTCGCCACGCGCGCTGCAGTTCCGTGTTTCGCCATCGCCAGCCTCCATCACCCTCGTCCTCACCCTGGACCCGGCGGTGCGCACTGCACTTGTCGAGTTATCAGCCTTCAGTTTTTGCTATTGTCAGTTTTTGCTATTGTCGGATTGCTACAGGCATTCTAAACGGACAGGCACAGCAAGACGAGTGAATACCCGAAGAGCAGGTCCTCACCACGTTCTGCAGTTGCCGCGTCGTCATCGTCGTCCAGGTCCGACCTCTCCTCCTCCTGTCGAGTTATCAACTTTCAATCTTGGCTATTATCGGATTGCTACAGGTTTTTAGTTCTTCTATAGTTTTAGTAGTCCGGTTAGTCCATTTTTGTAGGGAGCTAAGTTCACAGTAAATCCTAGAAAAGCTACATGAATTTTTATTTTTGCACACTATAGTAAAGGTTTTCACACCTGTAAAAGCTCATACAAGAGTGCAGAAAGCTCATTCGGTGAATCAAGAGCAAGAATGCTAGCACTGTACAATTGTAGGTTCACTGAAGTAGGCAAGTAGAACACTCATCGTTAGGGATCCAAACTACCTACTTTATGAGTTTTTGATCTTGCTACCTATATATGCGGTTCAATTCTCTCAGTATAGATTTAGATGTTCGTGTGATTTCAATGTGGTATTATAGAGGCTCTTAGAGAAGGCATAATAGTTTCTCATGCAGGGATCAGTCTGATATTTACTTCACTTTCTCAGCACTGACTTACCTTATATATTCCTGAATATGGTCAATCTTGATCACTAACTCAGAATTCAGATTTTTGTTTACTGCAGGTAATTATTCATGAATTACAAGTGGGAATCAAGATAATATAGGTATATGGTCCGATTCTAGAAATATTTCAGTTCAGTAATAGTTCAGTTCATTAATAGTTTCCATTTTCAGACTGAATACCTAATAGACAGAAAACTAGAAATCTGTTGCATAGTTTCTTGATTGTTTCTAAAACTGGACATCTCTTGCCACAAAACAGTTGAGAATGCAGTCTTTTCAATCTAATTTATAAAGGTTAATTCTGTCTAAACACTAAATAATAGTTAGTGTCTGAGCTAATTCAGTAAGGAACTATGTGCACTCTTTAGCTGGTCTTCTATTTATCCAAGATGGCTAACTTGCTGGACATTGTACAACTTGGATATTCAGAGAGTTCACCTATTCTAATTGATATATGCTACCAACTTTTTTTGCCCATTAATCCATAAAGAACACACTGTCAATAGACTTGGCATTTGGTCTACTTCACGTCCATTTTCAGACTGAATACCTAATAATAGACAAAAAAGATGATATACTGTAAGCATGGTCCCAGGCGTGCATTCCTGTTTCCTAATGCTACATGATGGGTCAACAGGTCCAGATGTTGTGATGGTTAGGGTGAAAATATGATGTACTGTTACCTGCATGTGGACTGAGTTGTTGCAGTAAAAATACTAAAAACACCCTATTTTGCTTGCTGTACACTATAACATATTTACTTTTTCTTATTAGAGATTCCTAGGAGAAGTAGTGATATGTGCATATCAAGAGCATTGAAGTTTTTGATGCTCTGAGATTTCCTATATTTTGAACGGGTGAACTCAAACATATTTTTCCTCTTAATCAGTAAAGATGTTTCTAAATGTAATTTTGAAAGGAAGAGACTTCATTGGCAGTAGTTGATTGGTGTATATATCACCATGCATGATCTTTCATCTCTTTTATCTGCATCTGCCTAGGAGGTGCCCACATCTGACTGGGATAAGGGCACGGCTGGCTGGAGGCGGCCACCGCCAGCTGTAGAGCCTTTAATTAACCATTTTTATCATTAATTAACCATTTCCATCTGGAGACATCTATTCAAGCTAATAAGCATTTCATGCCATTGCAGATTAAGCATTATACAGGCCTGGGGCTCAGGAGGCTAATTTTCCTTTACCCACCTTAATTAGAAAGGTATTTTATGATTTGCACACACTTTTGATTTTCATGTGCTGATTTATGATACGAATCTCTTGGCTGCTGATCAACGGCGGGTGTACAATGATTTATAGTATCTGTAGTGTATTTCATATATTATTTTGCAAGAAAAAAGTTGTATATTTAAGCTGGCGGACACTAATATTTCAAGGTTCGGTGATAGATTTTCCATGACAGAGTGTTATCTATATGATGGACACTAATATTTACATATATACTCGAACATATATACATGATGGTATGGAAATGTGGCGGAATTTATTCATGGATTATTGGCGCATGAAAAAATAGATATCAAAAAAATGGATATCACAAATATCTTCCTATCGATACAAATCATTATCTTAGACAATATGTGAGCTATGACACTGCTATCATGACTACTAATTTCACGATCTTTGCTTTTACAATTAAATGTCACTTTAGCAACAATATTTAGTTTTACAGTATACGATCGTTATTTTATCGTGCGATCTGTGTGTTTTTAGAACAAAAGTAGTAATCCCGTAGCAACGCACGGGCATGCTGCCTAGTCCTAACAATAACTTTAGAAAAAGATAAGAGATTTACGGCTGTATATAGGACACCTATAGACATGCATGAGGCAAAACTTTAAACTGTGCAACGCGTCCGTCAGCACAAAACAGCAGGGGCGCGTCTTACGCCGAGCTGCACAGCGCCATTTCTGTTGCGAATGAGTCCATGACGTGTGCAACAGACCCCCCGTAAGGCACCTGCATCTCAAGCAAGATTTAAACTAAATTCGGCACGTAGCCACGCGAACTCGAGTACATATATAGACAGCGTGCACGGCATTGTGCACGCAGCTGGAAGCCACAGCCGAAAGCCAGCCCCTTGGGAATTCTAGTCACTTGTTTCTTCGCACTTGACTAATTTACCCTTGGAGCTCACGGTGTACGGTACTGCCACATTTGGCTTGAGCGGGCACAGAGGACAATTGCCACTGGAGTGGGAATGAGAGAGCTTTGTCAGTACTCAGTGAACACGGCACCTGATGATGATGAGCAGTGAGGACTGAGGACTGAGCAATGGCTATAAAAGGCCCCCCTCCCCCAACATGGCTCAAGAACAAGGGAAAGGCAGGCCATCTCTTCATCAAGAGGGCATCAGATTGAGCTTCCTTACTCGAGGTAACAATAATTCTTAGTTTGTTGCTTGCCCTTTCAAACCTTATGATGTCTCATATAAGAATAATTACATGCACTGCTACTTACATTGTCATGGTATTTTTTTTTTTCAAGCAAAGGATCGGACTTGCTCTGAATTGATCACCCATGGCGGCGACAATGGCAGTGACGACGATGGTGACCAGGAGCAAGGTGGAGAGCTGGTCATCCTTGCAGGTCCCGGCGGTTGCGTTCCCTTGGAAGCCACGAGGCGCCAAGAACGGCCTCGAGTTCCCCCGTCGGGCGATGTTCGCCAGCGTCGGCCTCAACGTGTGCCCGGGCGTCCCGGCGGGGCACGACCCGCGGGAGCCCGATCCCAAGGCTCGGCCCATCGACAACTGCGACATCGCGTGCCAGCTTGGCGCCACCGTGCCCGGGGAGGAGGAGGAGGCTACGAAGAAGAAGCAGAAGAAGTGCGGCGGCGGCGGCGGCAAGAAGCAGCAGCTGGTGGGCAATCTGAGGAAGGTGATGAGGGTGAAGATCGCCAACCCGCACCTGCGGCGCCTGGTTAGCGGCGCCATCGCCGGCGCCGTGTCGAGGACGTTCGTGGCGCCGCTGGAGACGATCCGGACGCACCTGATGGTCGGCAGCATCGGCGTCGACTCCATGGCCGGGGTGTTCCGGTGGATCATGCGGAACGAGGGGTGGACCGGCCTGTTCCGCGGCAACGCCGTCAACGTCCTCCGCGTCGCTCCGAGCAAGGCCATCGAGGTAACCCAAGTTCCTGGAACGTCCAGAATCCATGGCGGTCGATCGTGTGCATCAGTGATTACGTACTACACCTTCCTCTGTGAGCTCTGACGATGTTTTGTTTCCATGGTGGTGGCGCACAGCATTTCACCTATGACACAACCAAGAAGTTGCTAACCCCCAAGGGCGACGAGCCGCCCAAGATCCCGATCCCGACGCCGCTGGTCGCCGGAGCTCTGGCCGGATTCGCCTCTACCTTGTGCACCTATCCCATGGAGCTGATCAAGACCAGGATCACCATTGAGGTGAGTAGTACAGCAACCACAATAGCTCGCAAAATTTTGCAATGGTGTCACTACTAATAACTACACCAATCTCATGCGTGATTGGCATGCAGAAGGACGCATACGACAACGTGGCGCACGCGTTCGTGAAGATCCTGCGCGACGAGGGCCCGTCGGAGCTGTACCGTGGGCTGGCACCCAGCCTGATCGGCGTGGTGCCGTACGCGGCCTGCAACTTCTACGCCTACGAGACGCTGAAGCGGCTCTACCGCCGCGCCACCGGGCGGCGGCCCGGCGCCGACGTGGGCGCCGTGGCGACGCTGCTCATCGGGTCGGCGGCGGGCGCCATCGCCAGCACGGCCACGTTCCCGCTGGAGGTGGCCCGCAAGCAGATGCAGGTGGGCGCCGTGGGCGGGAGGCAGGTGTACCAGAACGTCTTCCACGCCATCTACTGCATCCTCAAGAAGGAGGGCGCCGCCGGCCTGTACCGGGGCCTCGGCCCTAGCTGCATCAAGCTCATGCCCGCCGCCGGCATCGCCTTCATGTGCTACGAGGCGTGCAAGAGGATCCTCGTCGACAAGGAGGACGAGGAGGAGGAGGAGGAGGAGGAGGAGGAAGACGAGGATGAAGCCGGCGCCGGAGACGAGGACAAGAAGAAGGTTGAATGATAAAAGTTCGCGACCAATGCAAGAAGACGGCAATGTCGTGAAGAATGGAACTGTAAACGAATGGGCAAGTGTATTTGGAGTTTGATGTGGCGTTTTCGGGTCGTGTTTGTCTAAAAACATTGCTATGTTTGTAGTTGAATTAAGTTAATGTCTCTCATGTTGCCTGTTTCGTCTTACTACACTTTGACTATCTGGAGCTCAAATTGTTCGTTGTCGTGTTGCATGTCTCTGCCTACTTCCTTTGAACCCCCTGTCTCTGCCTACCTCCTTTGAACCCCACCTTACATGCTTCATAGTGTAACGCTACACTTTCCTATTTACAAAACATATAACAAAACTAGGAAGACCCATAGTTCACGGGGAACCGGAGCTTAGTGGTAGCATCTTTACTGTAGCCAGGCTCTGGTTCGTGGTGGCAACCACAGAGAACCACTTTAAACAAACAAAGCCACCAAGGGCATATTAACCACCTGACTGTTTACATCCGTAATTGCTTACAACTGCCGGAAATCAACAAAAGCACCTGCTGGGTACTGACCTAATAACCTGCCTTTAGTAGTAAGAAAAGTCAGTGCATTTCAATTCATAGTAGAGCCAACGGATAAACCAAATTGGGCTTAAAATGAGTATACAACTAGCTTACCTATTAAGCACATTTCTGAAGTTTGACATCTACCTATAAATAAATGGGAGATTTTGCCTCAGGATACCGCAAAAATACATAATATGCTGATGGACACCGCAACGAGCGAAATTTGCCCAATACCATTTTAAATTTAGAGTTCTTTGCCGTAACACACCGCAACCAATATTTTATTCATTTCTCATATTCGTGGAGAGAGAAGCGGGATAAATGACTTTGTTGCCCTCGTCTTCAACCTCCGGCTGTGCACAAATTTTTCCCATAACACACCGTCACCACCCTGTCTTCTCCGGCAAGGTCGCGCCTGCGGACTAGTCAGGGAAGTTCGGGGAGGCCACGTCGCCACCGTGGGAGGCCAGGGAGGCCATGGCGCTGTGTGCTGGGCACTAGGCAGGTTGTGCCACCATCACGTGAGGTTGGGGAGGCTGAGCCGCCACCACGCCACAAGAGGCCGAGGAGGCCGTGCCGCCGCTGCAGGATTTGGGGGTGGCCGTGGCGCCACTATGCGAGGCAGGCTGCCAAAGCGCTGGCCGAGCCTACCCAAGCCGGAGCACCGAAGTCCGCCGCCGTCCTTCGCGAGGCCGCCGCCATCGTTACCGTGCTCGCGAACGACGCCCACCGCGAGGTAAAAGCCAGTAAGCTGCCTCCTTCGCAGTCCGCACCACCCTGTCACAACCCAGCCCTCGGTCATCTCCGCCATGCTCCAAATCTTGAGGCGCTCCACTCTTCCGGCCGCCCGGCCGTCCCGGCCACCGCTATTGCGTCACCGCCGCTCGACACCTTTGCTCGTCTACTCGCGCGCGTGGCAAAGGGAGCCGTCGGTGCTTCTAGCCGGATCCGCAGCGAGGGCGCCCGCCGGCTGTGCGTGCCCGCTCGGCCGGGAACACAAGCGCCTCCCCCACCGCCCGCCCGTGTCTCTCCCTCTCTCCCTCGACTCCGCCTCCCTCCTCCTGTGGTGGCGTCGGTCGTCTTCGCGGGCCGCACGCCGTTTAGGAGTTTGCCATGCCTAGGAGGTTGCATCGTTGCTCCTAGGAGACAATGCCGCCGTGTGAGGTCACACCGCCTCATCGGGGAGGCCAAGGAGCTCACGCCATATCGCATTGGGAGCAGGTCAGTCGCCGCCGCCGCCACTGGGAGAAGAACGGCGAGATGAATTTACATAGTTTGTGACGGCAAATACCAGTGAAGAGTCGGAGGTTGAAAACAAGGGTAGTTTGGACATTTCCCTCACCCTCTCTCCACGAATCTGAGAAATGAATAAATATTGGTTGCGGTGTGTTATGGTAAAGAACTCCAAATTTATAATGGTACTCGGCAAATTTCGCTCGTTGCGGTGTCCATTAGTATAATATGTTTTTTTAGTGTCCAGGAGCAAAATCTCCCGAAATACACCTGAACATAGTGATCTTGAAACCTGAAAAACACACGACGGTACATTTTATTGCTCTAGCATCCATTTAAAGAGAAAACATGGTGTCTAATCAGCAAACCAATTTAGATACTATAATAAGTATATTCAACTCAACTAATAACCTGCCAACTCCTAATCTCCTAGATGAACTGCAAACTCCAAGTAATTCATACTACGGAGTACGGACCTACGGAGAATACGATTTTTGGGGCGAAATATGGGCGCGCTTGGCCGCGCCGTGCTGAAGCGAGACACGGACCCTATTTTAGGCAAAAATAACGGGAGACCCCTGAGGCCCCGCCGTAACCCTACCCCGTATAAAACGCGGCAGCGATAGGGCTTCCCTTCCAATTCCTTCCATCGCCGCCGAAATCCCGTTGCCTCTTCTCTCGCGCGTCACCAAGCTCTCAAATTTCCTCGCGGCGACGGCGATGGAGGAGGTCACCGAGGCCGTGAACAACCTCAGCATCTCGGGCGGAGGAGCCGCGGCCGGTGCCGGTGCCGGGGCGGAAGGGCACAAGAAGAACCGCATCCAAGTCTCCAACACCAAGAAGCCCCTCTTCTTCTATGTCAACCTCGCCAAGGTGAGGAGGGGGGAGATAATCCCAATCTTCTCTTTCGACGCAATAGTTTGCGGTTATTTGGGATTTCTTATGGTTATTAGGATTTCGATTTGTTCGCGGGGTTTATATAAATAAAGCTAAATTAAAGGCTTCCTTCAGTTGGTCTTACTTGACGAGATGTATTTGCCGGCGATTTGACTGGATTTGACCGTGTTCCCGAGTATAGAGAATGCAAACGGAGGCCTAATCTGCTGTTTGATGTTGTTCTTGTGCAGAGATACATGCAGCTGCACAACGAAGTGGAGCTGTCGGCCCTCGGCATGGGTAAATCTTTTGTCCCCTGAAGCTTTTCCGTTTATTTGTTATATATAAAAACACCTTTTCCCGTTCATTAATCTCCTCAGAGCTATGCCTGCGAGTTGTTGAGATTTTGTAGTAGGTTTGTGGAAAGATGTATATCGATGATTCATTATTCCATCCTGTGTACATGATTGTCAATGTGTGGTATCTTTGTACTTGCCAAATGTTGTAGATGATTATTTTGGTACTTGTTTACTAGTTTAGTGCTTGTCTTTCTTTTTTTGATTAGCATTGTATATCCTCATGTACAGGTGTATTTATGTATATGTCCACAGCTCAACTTTCCTTTACATCTGTAGGAAGATAGCTCATTGCAGTATTATTCTTTACCTAGAGAACAAGTGGCAGATACAGAATAAATGTCAAGCAACTAACGCTCAGATAACCCTACTCCATATTCGCACAATCCGTGGCAGGTGTTTCTTCATGGTGTGAGAGTGTATCCACACGATGACAGCGGTGAGCTTGTCTGGGAACTAATGTGGCATGCAGTAGATGGTACGGGACTGAGCACAGAAGTGGGTGGTGAATCTGAGCCATATGGTAGTGCGAGGTGGCATTAATTAAACCCTTATATAGTATAATGGGGCATTTGTGTGCCTTTAAAAAGCTTGGTTCAGGGCTGGGATTCATGAATTCATTCGTTCTTGGGCCTAGAATCCTCTGAATAAATCAGTATTGCCTCCCAAGGCCACGGTTCAAACATACTCCCTCCGTCCCTTTTTATTTGTCGTCCCGCTTCCAGCCCAGGACACAAATGTATGTATGGCAATTTTAATAAATAATAAATATCATCGATTAGTATCATAATTAATATCATCGGAAAGATCTTTGGATCTAGTTTTTTAACAAAATTATTTGGAGATATAAATATTGTGACCCAAATAAATTTTTTATAAATCAGGTCAAACTTGTGTCACGCATCCCACGGCGACAAATAAAAAGGGACAGAGGGGTTCAAAGTAACCACGGTTCAAACATAAGAAGTAACTTTGGTTTTTAATTAGGTTTGGTTGGCTGCTCTGATATAACATGGAAGAGTGTTCCTGACAATCGTTAGATCAATTGTGTGGGGTGGTTGTTTCTCTAAAATTAATTGAATTGTTTTACAGTTCTGGAACACTAGTGCCCTCCTTGATGAGAGTTGTGGTTGAAGTCTTATCCTCTGTTGTGCAATCCACCATTCTACTTTGGCGACAACTTGATTTAGTCATCATGTGCAGCATGTTGCCATCCATTTTGTTGCAAACAATTTCTAAGTTCAAATTTGCATCAATACATGTTATGTTAATTTACACTCGAGGCATTGTGTTACGTATCATTTTTCTATTGCGTATGCTCTTTTTGCACTACTGAACCTGCTAACTTTGTTGTCTTTTACTCTATTCAGCCATTGCAACGGTAGTGACAGTAGCAGAAATTCTGAAAAATAATGGCCTTGCTGTCGAGAAAAGTGAGTCCTGTTTGTAATAATAAAGTAAATGCTCATAGAGTTATGTTCTCTTTTCATCCTAACCTTGTCGAGAATCACATGCAGAGATCATGACATCTACTGTTGATGTCAAAGATGAAACTAGGCCCCGACCTATCCAGAAGGCCAAGGTAAATGTGCTTCCCATGGTCAATGGTTGCACGTGTTAAGTTTATTTGTTGGACTCCTTTCTTATACTCTTATATTATAATTATAATGCGCAGATTGAAATATTGCTTGGCAAAACGGACAAATTTGATGAGCTGATGGCAGCGGCTGCAGAAGAGAGGGAAGCTAATGAGGCCGAGGAACAAAGCTGAATACCTGCAAGGGCCCTGTTGTAGCTTACTGTTCTTCAGCTAGATTTGTCCTCTTCATAGTTTGTCGAGTCGCAAGAGACGATTTGATTGTATAATCAATTAAGGGCGCAGGTTATTAGTGTGCTTTTACTTGATTCATTTAGGTTGGAATGGTACAAGTTGTGTTCAGTATGATACTCTTGGTTCATCACTATTTTCCATTTAGAAGATATCCAGTTGCTTCTGCATCTTCTGTTTGGTGGGGGTGGTGTTGCGATGCTTCCCCACATCTCCTATGTACCTATATGTGTGCCTGAAATCGAGATCGATTTCAAGTGCTACTGTGCACCAACCAACACCAAAGCATTTGGGTTTTTTTTTTTTTTTTTTTGATAAGCATGTATCTGTATTAACAGATAAGGAAAATGTACAAGTACACATACGAACACAGATACATACGAAGAGGATACATGGATAGCTGTCCCACCCATCTTACACTCAGGCCCCTAAAAAAATAAAAATTACAACAAGGTCCTTGGAACACGAGAATCCCGAACACGCTTAGAAGACTCCCCTTCTTTTTCCTCCGTCGATCCATCGCCGACCACCGCCGTCGGAGAGAACTCCATGGCCAAGAACGAGCTTTGGGGAAGGCGCAAGCCGCAGGAGTGGAGGGTTTCAAGCGGCAGGGCCTAATGGAAGCCCTGCAATGCTACTGTGCAAACCATAACAGCGGCGAGCCCACAGTAGGTTAGGCCTTCGTGAGCAACATCACAGCTAGCAAGGCATAGTCTTCGGCCTTTGTACTAAGGAGTCTGATAATGTTATACCGTAGTTTATTTTTTACACCTTAATTAATCCTTTATTTTTCACATCTTATTTAATCCTAGTCATTTATCTATTTTCGCGGACTATCCCACCTCTCATATCCTTTTATCCAAACACACCGCCTGATTGAGAATCTCATCCTGTATAAATAAACAACCCTTATTAATTTTGGGTGTTGGATAAGATTATTGTTGGAGTTTCTTTTTTCATATATATAAACCCTTTTTTTTTTACTTTATATAAGATGTTAAGTATGGAGACTCTTGCATAGTTGTATACTTTTTTTTAGATAAAGGAAAACCCGAAGCGCCACCATCAAATGCATCGGCCAAATTATTACAATAGGAAATTAAAAAAAAAAGCCCCGCGGAAGAGCACCATCCCCAACAAGGGGCTCGAGAAAGTCCTAGCTCCACCATCAACGATGGTGAGCAAAGAATAAGACCCTAAGAAGACACCTACCTA
Source organism: Chrysopogon serrulatus (assembly GCA_015844335.1). NCBI lineage: Eukaryota > Viridiplantae > Streptophyta > Magnoliopsida > Poales > Poaceae > Chrysopogon > Chrysopogon serrulatus. Next base: position 192,214 of record JADLZL010006407.1, read on the forward strand.
CTACTCGGACCAAGAAGGACGGCGAAATTTCCCGACCCCCTCCATTCTCTGGGCATTGCCGCTGGCGTAGCACGAAGCCCCTGGTGGAACTGCAGGAAGCGATCCTTCAAAGGGTCTTCCAAAAGCGGCGCCTCCAACGAGAAAATTGACATCCATCCGCCTCGGTCGCTCCCTTGTGCAACGGAGATGGGTTTTCAAGGGGAAAACGAACATGGAAGAACGAGCATTCCACAAAGCATTTGGGTTTTGGTTTAGGCTCTGCGGGCTTAGAAAGGGCTTTGGGGAGGCAGGCGCGGCAGGGGTGGAGTGGTTAGGAGTCCAGCGGCAGGGCCCAGTTGGCCAGCCCTGCGATGCTACTGTGCAAACTGTAGGTGTAGGTAACAGCGGCGAGCCCACAGTAGATTCGGCCTTAGGCCTTCGTGAGCAACATCACAGCTGGCAAGGCATAGTCTCCGGCCTTTGCACTGAGGAGTCGTTTGGCCATCCAAAGGATAATGTTATATTGTAGTCGTTTATCTTTCACATCTCATTTAATTCTAGTTATTTATTTATTTTCTTTCTCTATCCCACCTCTCATATCCTTTTATCCAAACACCACCAACTACACCTCATTTAATCCTAGTCATTTATCTATTTTCTTTTCTCTACCCTACCTCTCATATCCTTTTATCCGAACACCGCCTGATTGAGAATCTCATCCCGTATAAATAAATAAACCTTATTTTTAGAGTGCCAATAAATTTTGGGTGTTGGATAAGATTATTGTTGGAGTTTCTTTTCGTATAAACCTTATTTTTTTTACTTTATATAAGATGTTAAGTATGGAGACTCTTGTAGATAGTTGTATCCAAAGCAACAATTCACCACCCGCTTGATTGAGTAGCAATTTTTTTTAGCGTCCTAGCCACTGTTCACACTCCCTCAATCACTAAAAATGTCATTATATGAAAATATATTTTCATAATAAATCTAATAAAACTTAGCTAATACTATTTTTTTTTTTCTTAATAAACTTAGTCAAATGTAAGATTGTTTGAAACTAGAATGACATTCTTTTGGGGCAGATGAGAGCGAGCAATTGCCACTCGAAGATTGTCATAATGCATAAACATTTTCGTTTTCCAAATACATATCCACTTAAAAGGGCACTCATGAAGTATGAACAAGTACCATCAACATACAGATTAGGGCAGGGAATTATTACATGGAAACTATAAACAACTGAAGAATTTTCGCAATCCTAGTATCCAGTAATTTCCACGCTATTACATCACAAAAACAAACATTCAAGCATCTACAGTCCAACCAGTTAGTCTAAAGATCAAAGTTTCAGTACGAGTTCCCTGCAATTTCAGTTGACCAGAACATCCTAGAATCTGAACAGCCTCCTACATAGTAAGAGACGGGGGGAAAAATTTATGGTATACCTGTGTGCAACAACCGTGCTACCATATACTTTAACACTTGGATGTGAAAAATACAATGAGATTCTTTCAGCAGATGTCAATGCTGAATCTGCTTTAGCTTTTCTTCTTGGTTTTCATAATCTTCAAGCCTCTTCAACCACCGCAAACCGAGATCACAGCCTGCCTCAGCTGCAATTTGAAATTGTTCTTTTGCTAGCTTAATTGGATCCTGCTGCTTGGTCCTTTTCCGCATTTTCCCAGTTGATGGACTCTTGCCTGAGTTGAATCTCGTAATCACTTCAGGTATTTCCGCACCTGAAAACAATTGCAATTGGTGGAACAAATAATTAATTTGTAATATGATGTTACATGCTTTAGAATGCCAAAAACAACCAAAATATTCCACAATCAATGATACAATAATGCCAAAAACTAAGTTACCCAGACACTATAGTAGTATAGTTATCTCACAAACCTTTAAGAAGCAAGGATCCATATGCAATAGCAGCACCAGCATGTCCCTGGTGATGGTCAGAGTTCAAGTCTCAGAACACAAACCACAATCAAGTTATGTATAGGATAAACTGAACTTTGAGCATGTAATTCATATCATACTATCAATTATTTAGTTTTGTTAGAAAAAACTTGACACCTTTTCTGAAGCTCTATGAAAACACCACAACGCGGAAGCTATATCTCTCTTAACACAGTCCCCAGTTAGATATACAGCACCGAGAAGATATAAAGCGCCAGGGTGCAGCTGCAATCAAGGACTCAATGTCAAAATAAAATAGTACTAACAAATGGCACATCAGAAAGCACAGGATCAGCATTCAGGTAAGCAGCATACTACATACCTGATCAACAGCTTGCTCAATGTAATGGAAAGCCTGTTGATCTGACTGAACATAGTCATTCTACAAGAGCAACAGAGAAAAACCATCAATTAAAATAAACACAAACTCCCATTCCGTAACCAAAAAACTAGGTGATTGAACCCAATGAGCAGAAGGGATAGGGGGGTATGAACAGGGAAAACCTCGATTCTTAGTCGACACCCAAGTTCATACTGTGCATCTGGATCACCCATATTTGCAGCTTCAACCAACAAAGCAGCACCACTGCACACATGAAAAGGGAGCAGAATTTATTCACATGGAATTCAATTGAGTCCACATCATGTATCATGAGATGGCAGCAACAAAAACAAATGTTCCAAAAAGAAGACAGACATAGGGAAGGTCGATTTTACTCCGTATAGTATTTTGTGGATTAATCGCGTGAGCAGATTTTAAGATGATCCAGCTTCAGCCCCTTCTTTTGCAATGTTTTTTTTTTTATGTCGAGTTGCTCCCAACACATTTGTCTCCCAATGCAATTCGATTGAATGCTGAGGCAGCAAATTTGAAGCAACTAAATGGTGCATAATACTATTCTTACTTACATGTTCAACAGAAATATATTGTTCAGCAGTGACCTCCAACAGCCAAATCTCAACCATTTCAAACAGACTAAACAATAGTGAATGGTGATTGCTGATTACTATTGAGGCTTCTCACAGCTTGCGGGTTTCTACTGATGAGATTTAAACCACTAACTATTTCTCTGATGTTACCCTATAGCTTGTAACCATTGATCAACATCCTTAAGCATAGTTGCATCACAGTACAAAACTCAGCTAAAAGAGGGTATCCTGAGCAATTGCAAGAATGGGTTCATTGATATTATACACTAAACTTTCAATTGCAGTGACACTTTTTGGATGGAAATAGGACACAGATAGTTGTCTAGCATAAACCATGTGCTGCTCAGCACACCAGCTATATTGATAACAAAATCAGTACGTGAATGCATGGCTTAAAGAAATTGTGTGGCCTTAAAAAAGAAATTAACTAATTATAACACTGTGCTATATTTTGAATTATGAAAGTTTTGTTAACTAAGTCTGATAGATATTAGGCACATATGAATCAGTTGCCAACTCTGCTAGCTAATTCACAAACCTAGAAAATTATACATAGTGATACATATGGCACAAAACATATGATGAGCAACATGCCTGCTAATGTAGGATTCATAATCAATACCAAGTTTCTGAAACCATAGCACTGATAATTGTTCTACCATGCACTCATCAATGGTTTTGGACTCAAATCAACTTAAAACAAATATGTAAAAGACTTGTCAAAACAACAAAAGGCATTGATGAAACTATTTTCGTGCATTTCCATGTTACTAGAAGCAACAGAACAAAAGATAGCAGCAACATAGTTTACATGACAAAAAAATCAACACTACATTAGAATTACAAGAAGTAAAGTTACTCACACTGCCTTACAAGCTCCAGGAACATGATACTTGAAATGCATTTTGCCCAGCCAATACCTCGCATGTGTATTATCATTGTCAATCTCCAAAGCCAGCTCAAAGTTTTCCTTAGCGCCCTTTACACATGAAGGAAGTTTTGTAAAATGAGATATTAAGACCATTAGTTAAAAAACTAAAGCAGTGTCAATCAGGTGGCCATGAGAAATACACTTAGGAGGTTAAAGCGGATTAAAGAACATGGTCAGTGTGATCATCTGGTGGAATATCTCCATTCCTCAACTCCAGCTGATTAATTCACGGAATATCCTGCCTGGAGATATCACAAATTTCACCTACTAGGCTACAATCAATGAACCTTTTTGTGTGGATTAGGTGCTCACTCATCTTATTGTGGAGAAATGGGGGCAGAAAGGAAGATAAACCCTAAGCCATACCCTTAGAAGCGGGATGAGGCGCTTGTCGTTGCGGTCGGCGTAGTCGATGACGCGGTCGACCTCCTGGAGCGCACTCCATCCCTTGGCCACCAGCTCCATCGCCTTCTTGTTCCTGTCGTGCATCCACCTCTGCGACCAGACACCAAAATAAGAAGTAATAAAACCGCATCAGCATTTCTGCTCGCCACCAGTATAAAAGATGGCAATCAGATGAGATCCACCCACGGCCCGCTCGACGCGCCCTAACCTGTGGGTTCAGTGCGGCGGCGAGCTGGCTGGCGCGCATGGAAGAAGACGAAGACGAGGCGGCGGCGGACAGCCGCCGCGCCGACGCGGCGAGCATGAAGGGGTGTTGGTCGGGGCGAGTGGCACGGAGGCCTAGCCGCGAGCTACAGCTGGTGCTCTGGCGGCGACGCCACTCCCCGACTCCCCGTCGTCTTCGTCTTCCAGCGGCTGCGGCCGGGGGAGCGTGGAGGCGGTGGCGGCCGCTCCGGCCATCGACAGTCCGAGTCGCTGACCGGTGGACCCCACTTGAGGAGGCTTCAAAACCATAAAGTTCGCCGGATTCATGGGCCGGGCTGAGCTTACTCCATGCCCGATATTGTACAGTGACACTGGGCTGGTCATACGGGCCTTTGGCACCTTCCGTTTTTCCTTTTTTTATTGAAAAAATCCACATTTTATCCAACTATTGTCATGGTGTGATTTTTCTACTCGAACTCCAAAATTGAACATCTTACATCTCAACTCTCAAAAATGTTTAAAATTTCGCTCTACCAGGGTTAGAAGTGGTTTGAGGCGGTTTCATTTTTTTTAAAAATCTTACAAATACCTAATAAGGTTTTTAAATCACGAAAATGACTATAACTTTCTAAAAAACTCAATAAAATTCTAGAGATATATTGGGATATGATAAGCCTAATAAAACATTTATAGCATGTTTAAATGTTTAAATGGAGGTAGATAGCTTTTCCCTTTTTATTTAGATGGGCACAAAATTTCAAATTGTGTTCACATGTTTAAAAATAAATTTATAGTGTGGTTCTCACTTTCAAGAACCTTTAAATATAAATATACTTAAATTTGATGAAAAAAATCAGTATACACAATACATAATTAGTATTATTTAATAGATCATTGAATTTATTTTGATATAAATTATCTAGAGATACAAATGTTTCTAGTATTTTTTATAAATCTAATTAAACTTAAGAAACTTTCACTTGCATGCTTTTCATAGGACAATTCATAAAGGATAGAGGGAGTATGATACATGTCACATCATTAGTCATGTCTAGTCCCCAAAAGTAACATCCAATCTCATAGTACTTATCTTTCATAAACCAATAACACACGTTGTCATGGTATGGAAAACTACAAAGTTGCTCCCCTAGAATCGATCATGTATCATTGTAGTATTATAATCATATAAGATTAGACAAACATGTAGCTTTTATACAAGATTTTTGTTTTCGTTGTCAAGATTGAAGCCTATAGTATTGATTTTGTTTAACTTTATTTTTTTAAAGATTTAATTGGACTTATTGACATTATTTTTGACACAAATATTTTAAAAGTGATCTATATATATTATTATGTACTGCTACTAGGATCAAAGGCTTAGAATACTATATAAGATTCATCTATCACTAAAAATATTTAGTCAATTATCTTGGCACCATATAATGACTTTATTAAAGCTAATAAAGACTATACTCCCTCGGTTTCAAAATAATTGTATATAATATTTATATAGTCAAATTTTTCAAGTTTAACTAGATTTTATAAAAATATTAATAACATTTATATTTTTAAATAAATTTATTATAAAAATAGATTCAACAATCTATCTAATAATACTAATTATGTATTTAAATATTAATATTTTTTTCTTGTATAGTCAAAATTAAAAATATTAGTATTTAATTTCTCGAGAAACCAGAACGACAATTATTTATGAACTAATCATTGACCGCTGAAGCTAGCGGCCTTTACCTGTCTATATAAAGTCGTCATTTTGGTGATGTGATATCGAGTTAGCAAATACTAGTAGCAATGGAGGAGAGTCCGTAGAAGGATGGCCACATTGGCATGTCACATGCCCACATATGCAAGCATATGATAATTATTATTGGATATTTGGAGCTTGCATACCGCAGTTACTTTCTCCGTCCAAAAATAATGGAAGTCTCGTTTATCGACGATTCAAACAATTTTAAGTTTAACTAGGTTTATTAAAAATAGTATTAATATTTGTATATTTAAATAGGTTTATTTTGAAAACTATATTTCATGATTACTCTTGTGAGATAGTTATTATATATCATAACTATTAGTACTTTTTTTTTATAAATATTTGGTTAAATTTAGGGTTGTTTGAGTCATTGGAAAGCTAGATTTCTGTTCTTGTTGGATAGAGAAAGTAGGTTTGCAAATTAATTAATGGTTTCTAGGAGACACCTTTGAACCAGTTTGGGGTTTGTTGGTGCACCGTGCACTTTGCTTCTTCTGTTATAATATGCTCACAAAAAGTATATTTATGTTAATCTTATGGATATGGATTCTCTGTTGGCACAATCTTCTTCAATATCAGAGTGGTTAACTGCTCGAATTTTCTATTTGTTATCTTCTCCTATTTGAATTGTCCTTACGATAACACTTGTCCAACCGCTCCACTCTCTACAGTGATATGGACTGCAGTACCAATGTCAAGGAAAGGTATTTTTTTTGAGTATTGCTTTTATCAGAAGAAAAATGCAAGATGATTATTCTCAGATGTGAGGGCATGAGAATGACACCAGAAGATCCATGGCTGCACCTAATTCCGGACGCTGACCTAGGACAACTTGTCAGGTCGATAACACAGGTTTTAATGGGCAATTATCAGGTCAAGTCTTCTCTCAAAGATACAGCGACCGATTGGGGGAAAAAAACCCAAATAGTTCTGAAGAACGAATACAAGAAAAAAAAAATGTGTAATGTGATCATATCAATCTCTATACCGTAATAAACTGTATTTGTACAACGATCACATCCTTCAGATGCCTTTAATTCTCTTTTTTTCAGTACTCTTGACCAGACATGGAGATTTCTCACGAACTTTTTCAGTGTGTGATTCTTCTAGTAACTTCTAAGCATAACTCATCGGCAGCAAGTCAGCTAGGCCTCAAGAACTTGGCAATGGAGGATGCTGTTCTTGGCGCGGCTACGGCCAGCGAGGTTGAACAACAGGCCCGTGACGAAGCTCTTGGCATGCGCTTTGCCGGCGAGGGTCTGCCACCGCTGGTTTCCTGCCCCGTCCGCGACCTCGACGGCCGAGACGCTCATGTCGTTGCGGACGACGCAGAGCCTTCCGTGGAGGGCGACAATGGCGGCCGCCTCCGCCGCCTGGGAGCTCCCTCGGTGCTGCTTGCTGTCGACGCAGGTGGTCCACGCGTCCGCGACCTCGTCGTAGGCCCTCAGCCGGCATCCATCCTTGCAGTCGGCGGCGTAGAGCCGGCCGTCGAGGCACGCGCTGGGGCTCCGCCAGCCGGTGACCATGCCGTCGAGGACGACGGACCACGCGTCGGCCTCCGGGGAGTACGCCTGGCTTATCACCTGCTGCTGCTCGCCGATACCCTTGACGTACCACCGCCCGCCGTGCACCGCGCTGACGAACGGCGCCATCGGCGCGGCCATCTCGGCCACGAACGACCACCGGTTCTTGACCGGGTCGAACACCTCGGCGGACCTGAGCCCGCCGCCGCCGCCGCCGCCGCCGCCGCTCTCGCCGCCCGCGACGTACAGGCGGTTGCCCATCACGCACACGTCGAAGCACTGGCGGCGGCGCAGCATGTCCGGCGCGCGGTGCCACCGGTTGCTCCGGGCGCTGTAGAACACGACCCGCCGCATGGCGCCGCCCCTGCGCGGGTCCCTGCCGCCGAGCAGGTACAGGTGGCAGCCGCCGAGCACGGCGCAGCCGAACCCGTCGGCCTCCGCGTACTCGCGCGCGGCACGGGCGGCAGCGCGCGCCACGCGCCGCGGGACGGGTCCAGCACGTCCCACGACACGCGCCCGTCCCTGCCGTCGCGCTTCACGGCGTACAGCCACTGCTCCGCGAGCCCGAGCCGGCGGCGGAGGCCGTAGAAGTAGTTGCCGGCGAGCAGGCGGCACCACTTCCGGCACACCAGCCTCAGCTTCCAGTGCTCAGCTCTGGGCACCCGGATGAGACAGGCAATGGCGAGGTCGTCAGGAAGGCCCGGGATCAGCGGGCACGGCGGCCCTCCGCGGCTCCGGTCTGCGGCGGCGCTCGGCCGCGGCTTCAGCGGGTGGATGGACGCCTTGACGCTCGGTTGCTTGCACGCCTTCGACGCCGCGATTCGCCTCGCCGCGGCGGCGGCGGCGGATGCTCTGTCCACCCGGCAAAGGCATGCAGAGCTGTCAACCTGCGGCGAACCACCACAAGAAACACAAACTGTTAGGTAGTTCAACAAATTATCTAGAGGTAGGCCAAATCATAAAAAAAAAAAAAGATTTTTATGAACTAGAAGCACCATAATTGGTGTTGTTGGGAATTAAATTGAGTGTGTTAATTTTCCGACAGACTTTGATTGGTTCATGAAACTTTAGAGTGATGAGACAAGAGCATGAGACAGACACTGATGAATGGTGTCATGAAACAGCAACTACTTACAGAAGTAGTAGTTGAACAACTACCTTCTGCTGGGGGACCAAGTTTGATGGCATCGCCATGCAAGTTTCACCATGAAGGCATTAGCAACGGCGCCGATGATACGTTTACATTACTAACTATATACATTTTCTCTAGAAAAGAAGTGATGAGCGTATTATTATTTATTATGCAACTATGCAACTCAAAGAATTTTCGACAGGTCCAATGATTTAAAAAGCAGAACTCTACTTGTTCAACTCCACCCAGAATCATGTGCAGTTATATATTATGTAAAAGCATAATCTTTTCTAGAAGAACGTCAACAATTTCAGATGGAAAAGTCGCCGTAGGAAAACATCTAGATTCTCATACTGACAGACGCTAGCAGACTCCATCTGAGTTCAGAACAAGATTGCTTGGCGTTTGTTTCTTCTGAATTAGGATTCGAATTCTATGAAAGGCCAACCGATCACAACACTTTCAAAGTGATCGGTCCATGGGAAAATACAGTACGATGAACTGGTGCTCTGTCTGACTAAGAACAGCAGGCTTACAGGCCAGAACCCAGAATCATCGTCAGAGATTTCCAAGAACCAGCTCAACTAAAGCAATCCAACGATGGCAGGTATGCAAGTAGGCAAGGAATATGCAAAATCCAGGACGCGAACAGTAGCATAAGAGGAGAGAAACAGAGAGAAGGAAAGGAAAGAGGGACTCACCAACGGAGCTGCTGCTCGGTTCCTTCTGTCATCCATGGCTGTTCCTGAAGCAACAACGAATCGAGAAGCTGTCTGCAGCTGCAAGAATCCACCACCGATCACCAACCGGACATCACACCATTGCTCTCCTCATCCTCTCCGTTCGCCTAACGAACCGCACCGTTGGATGCAGCTGGGAAATGGCAGCCTCTCAAGTGGAGTCTCCCAACCAGAAACTCCTTCCCGTACCCTGCTGCCTTTCTGCAACTGCAACTCCGAGAAAGAAGTAGCGCGACTGGCGATTGGTGACACCAAATGGAGACCCGCCCCTCGCATTAAAGCCTGGCTTGTGTGTCTGCTGGTGGACCCGGTCCGCAGCTGCGTCACACACAGAGCACTCGGCAGCACAGGACAGGGCAGGGCAGGGCGCCATCAGGCCCCTCCTTGCCATTGCTGTCATTTTTCGTCTCCTTCTCACTCAGTCAACCAACCACTCCTGTTCGTCTCGTCTGCATGGCTGATCACTGATTGCCAGAAGAAGATTGGTCTATCGTCCAGATTCCAGATCAATTGGGTGCTTTGGCAGCAGCTGATCAGCTGTTATCCTTCTGTTGCTGAAAGATGAACTCTTAATAAGTGCTGCAATGCAACAAACTGCTTTTGTTTCTCCTGCTGTTTGTTCCTTTGTTTGCCTGCTGCTCTGAATAGATCATCAGATGGCATTGTTTAGCACAAAATCGACGTGACGACGACGTACTCATGCTTAGCAGCTTTAATCTCTCTGGAGACAGCTAAGTTACAGACGCAGAACTTTCGTTCCATATGTAAGTTTTACGCGTGGTGTGACAACAAAGCGAGAACAGAAGAAGGTCGACGTTATCCTTTATCTAAAAAAAAAAAGAAGAAGGTCGACGTCGACCACGGCCACTACGTAACAGAACCACTAAAAGCAGGAAAACAGACAAGGGGCAACGGCAAGCGACAGCGTCAATAGTCAGGATCAGGCCTAGGCCAATGCAGAGTCGAATACTTCCTCCGTCTCAAATTATAAGTTGAATGCAAGTAAACTGAGCTGGAGTTCCTTGTAATCAAAACAATGGGAAAGGGGTAAGGTGTGATCCGTGGCATCACATCGCCGAGAGTTGATTGGTCAATTTATAGAGGCAATCATAATTCATAGGATAGGGTGGCACGCCTGCACTGCCAGCATATGATCGAGGACAGTGTGCACCATATTTATTTATTTATTTTCTTTGAAAAAAAAAAAGAGGCCAAAGAAAGATGCCTTTCAACTAGTAGGGATGTCAGTAGCATGACTGCATGAACTTTCACCTATTCGAGGAAAACCTTGTAGACGCCATGTGTTTCTGTAGGTTCGTGGACCAGGTAAATGTGATCATAATTGTATTACAGGATAGCAACAATGTAGGGCAGCCACAGCCCAACAGTTGGTAACACACATGCAGCTGCTGCAGCAGCAGCTGGAACTGCGGACAGCCACCGAACAGGTGACGTTTTTCACCATCAATATTCCCAAACTACTGGTCTCTAGCAGTGAGATCCGTCCCATCTTATATGTGTCGTGTTCGTCACCATCAATTTTCATGGTGGGTGGGAATAAACCTCGTTAAAAAGGTGATGTTTTTGTTTTTGCTTTTGCTTTTTTCCTCTCTAAAAAATAAACCTTTTGCACACAGTTGCTTCATCTATTTATCGACGGGGAGGTAGTAGGGTCGTAGGGACTATGGAGGGGGAGGCACACAGCGACCAACAATTTTGTCACAACGCCTTCTAGTCGCGTTCTGGAGTACACACCAAAGCTATTGTCTTTCATTTGATGAAGGCGCACGTGCCTTGATGTCAAGGCAAAATGACGTTTACTGCGTGGGGAGACCGGCGATCGATCGATCGATCGTCGTCTTGCTGAAAAGTACAGCAGTCTCGTCACTGATCGATACTTGGAGACAGGAATGCTTACCGAGCTCATGTGTGTTAGTTCAAAGAAAACTTGATGGACTATACGTGCGGTTGGAGCCATATGCGTTAAGGTGAGTGCTGATCTGGTGAAATGTAATAATCCCCTTGCTATCTATCACGTCAGTGTGGTGCCTCAGCGTGGAGAAGAAACTGAAAGACAGACATTGACGTGGAATACAGACGACTTTGTTTCAGTAGTTTTTAGTTTTTCTTACTGAAAAGCCAGGCGAGCCACGGGAGACTTGGTGGATTTTTGATCTGTATCTTTCCTATGGAAAATTATTGTTACCTGTTGGACTTTCAGAGCTACTGAACTTGAAGGCAAATTAAACACATGGTAGGCTTTGTCAGACTGCTTAAGGCTCCATTCGGTTAGAGCAAATCTGGCCGTGCTCGTTCGTTTCCTACGGATTCATGACCCGGATTTGTTCTTACCTGGATCGTAGTACTAAATTACATAGCATCTCATCGACAGGAACGATTCCAGGTGGATTTCTATCTAAACAAACAGGGCCTTATGTAACGAATCCGGCTAGAAATCTATATCTATACCTAATAATAAAGAGGCAAAACTTTCAGCTAATTTTTTTGGTTCAACTTTTTTCGTCCAGCTTTTCCGGTTGTATGCATATCTGTCTCTCCAGTCCTCCTCTGTATCTATGTCTTATTCCTTCCTTGCGCATATATGGTTGAAAAAAACTGCACCCGGTAACTCATCTTAGCAGAGAAAACATTGATTAAACAAAGGTCCGTGCTGGGCTCACGTCGGCCTAGGTATATCCAATCACGATACGTAGTCTGATTACATAACATTTTGTAACAGATGGTTTTCTCTTTCCACCACAAGTTCTGTACGTGACTTCTCTTTTTAGTCCCCTAAATTCTCTTATATAATAAAAAATAACAAAAAACAAATATATTATGAACCTACTATTTCTTTTACTGCCTAAATAAACTTCCATTTGTACCATCCCAATCTGAAATCAAATAAAATTAGCAAGCAAGGTCTCAAGAGCCTAGGACCAAACTGAGACTGAATAAAAAATAATCCTCACAGCAATTAAAATCCAAACCCAAATCAAACTAGCTCTAAAACGACAACCACTTATAAAATCAAATCAATTATTCTTTTTGTTTCTTCCATCAACCATGGCGAGCGGAATGTAGCCAGCCCAGTGGCTTGCTGCTCAGCCAGGGAGTGTCGAGGCGTGCTTGCTACCACGCAAGCCGTTCGACGGCGTGGTAACATTGGTATCCAGTGCTGCAAGGATAGTCGTGTGGTCAACCTAGATGGCACGGAGCTGGCGTAAATGCGGAGGAAGCGTGGGGTAAAGGTGCTCGAGCCACTAAAGCCTGGTGTTGACGGCATCGGTGATGCGGGGCTGTGGCATAGCAGAGGAAGCGTGGATCTGAGTGCTCAATATGCTAGAGGCCTCACACGTGTTCCTTGGGATTTTTTATATATTTTAATCCTTTTTTAATTAATATTCCAAAAATAACCGCACCAAAAAAAAATATTTGCGATAGCCCTTTTGGTATCGTTGTCGCGCCACATGCATTGGCGCGGCAAGATCGACACTTTGGACGCCGTTTCCGACGTGGAAAAGCTTGTCGCGCCACATGCATTGGCGCGACAAGTACTATCTTGTCGCGCCAGCGGAACGGGCGCGACAAGACTGAATTTTCAAAAAATCACAACTCTTCAATACTACATCGGATGGAAATGATTTTTATATGAAAATTGTAGCTTTCGACGAGATCTACAACTTTCTAGTTTTGAGTTTTTTCATTTGAAGCCGTTAAGATGCTTAAAAAATTATATAAAGTTTCAGCACCAAAATAATCGCGTATTAGCGCTTGATTTTTAAAAAATCATAACTCTTCAATACTATGTCGGATGGAGATGATTTTTATATGAAAATTGTAGCTCTCGACGAGATCTACAATTTTGTTGTTTTGAGTTTTTTCATTTGAAGCCGTTAAGATGCTCAAAAAAATTATATAAAGTTTCAGCACCAAAATAATCGCGGTTTGTCGCGTCATACAAATAATATCTTGTGCCGGGCGATCAACGTGTCGACGCGTGCACGGAGGGCTCGGGCGCCGGCCTCCACCGCTGCTGCTCGCTGCCCAGGGTGAGGATCTCGTAGGGACTGTTTTGTGCTCGGTCGGCGTGTAGACGGAGGATCTTGTGCTCCCCTCGCCGGGGGACGTGCCGAACAACGCCACGACGCCTCGTTGCCGCTTCGCGCACGCCGGGATGCCGGTGACGTCACCCGTGGTCGTGCCTCAGCGTGAGAAGAAACTGAAGCCGACCGTCGCGCCCGGTCGACGCCTACGAGCTTGTGGTCGACGTGGGGAGATCTTGGCATTAGCGGTGGCGACTTTTTGCTTGGCCGCCCCCACGGTGCGCAGGCAGCCGAGGAGCGTAGGGCGGGTGCAGCTGCCCGCCGTCGTCGGCATCCGGGGGGAGGACGGTGCCGACGCTGTTGTTGGGCGGTGCCGCTAGCAGATATGTCATTTCAAGAAAATAATATAAGTTTTAAACAGAATATGCTATATTATTTCCCGAGCTTTTTAACGACCTCAAATATAAAAACTCAGAACTACAAAGTAGTAGGTCTCATTGAGAGCTACAATTTTTGTATAAAAAAGTATTTTCATTTAAATCCATATAAAAAGATATTATTTGTATGACGCGACAAAGCGCTAATACGCGATTATTTTGGTGCTGAAATTTTATATAATTTTTTGAGCATCTTAACGGCTTCAAATGAAAAAACTCAAAACAAGAAAGTTGTAGATCTCATCGAGAGCTACAATTTTCATATAAAAATCATCTCCATCCGACGTAGTATTGAAGAGTTATGATTTTTTGAAAATCAAGCGCTAATACGCGATTATTTTGGTGCTGAAACTTTATATAAATTTTTTGAGCATCTTAATGGCTTCAAATGAAAAAAACTCAAAACTAGAAAGTTGTAGATCTCGTCGAGAGCTACAATTTTCATATAACAATCATCTCCATCCGACGTAGTATTGAAGAGTTATGATTTTTTGAAAATTTAGTCTTGTCGCGCTGTTGCCCGCTGGCGCGACAAGATATACTGTCGCGCCAATGCATGTGGCGCGACAAGCTTTTCCACGTCGGAAACGGCGTCCGGTGCCGTATCTTGCCGCGCCAATCATGTGGCGCGACAAATTTGTCGGACATTGGCGGACCAAAAGGGCTATGTGCAAATATTTTTTGGGTGCGGTTATTTTTGGAATATTAATTAAAAAAGATTAAAATATATAAAAATCCGTTGCCATCAATTGGCGACGACTGAGTGGCAACAATGAGGAGGATTCGGATCTGACCAGCAGTGGAGGCATAGACAATGGCTGTTGCTCGATGGAGTGCCTACCTGGATCGTAGGCCTGCTACTGGGCAGGCCGACGCGGGAGAGAACCGCAATTGCGACTGCATCAGCAGTGAAGAGGAGCGACAACAAGCGAATATGGATGGATGACACCTCGCCCAGGTGTTTTTTGGCAAGCAGAAACATAGTTGCCGTGCACATGAGCACACCGGGAAGGTCTAGGAATTGTGTGTGACGGATGAGATGGGAGGAGTGTGAACTTTGAAGACCGAGGAATATTTATTGGGCTGGGCTATTTTGTATGGGCGAATGGCACAATGGTTGCATGCCTCAGTGTCGAACGCATCGACTATTATTTTTAATTGTATGTATGTATATATAACATATTTTATTTGTGCCAAAATATTTGAATTTACTTCTCTCTACTTCTATAATCCGGCAATTGTTTATTTCAATCGAATGTGGCAATTTATTTAATTAAGTTATAGCCATTAATTTCAAAGACGTCCACAAGAATTTAATTATTTGCTTCAAGCCGACATCACATATGTCCAACTATAACATTTATTATGACTAATTATGCGATCATAAATCTTTGAGCTATAAATTATTTTTTAGCTACGTATGATGTAGTCCCGTTGCAACGCACGGGCATTTTTCCTAGTGGTTCCTTATAAGGCTATGTAACGGATCCGGCCGGGAATCCAGGAATGGTTTCTTGGGGTCAATCCCTTGACCCCCAGGAAGCGAACGGGGCAAGGAAAGCCACTCTTAGGAGCTTCTCCCCCATTACGTGTGCAGCTGACAAGATGTACTTAGTATAGTTGATCAGTGATCACTGATCATTACACAACCATGGAAGCACATCCTGCAGCTTTTGTTCTGCAAGTTTTGCCCAACAGTCGTTGAACTGATATTGATTACTCCTATTCACAATCTCATCCACAGACATCAGTCTAAGAAAACTAGCAGCAGATGATGGTGTGGAAAGTATGTTGATATGATATATGTGAAATGCATTCCATAAGTTTTTTTAAAAAAAAACTTCGTACTAATACACTGAGATACTATATATGGCTGTCTGCACAACTCCTTAACCCCAGTTTTTGGGGTTCCCTCCTTTGGCCACAAAGCAAACTGACCTAATCCACTCCACATAAACATATGTCTTAGTATAAGTGCATTACTATTTTCCTGTCATCCTGTGCTATTGGCCCTCTCCACTAGCAGTGCTTCCTGAACCTCTTCTGCTTACAGTGGTGTTCTTCAGTATCTGCAAAAAGGTGAATAGCTCCAATCAGAATGTTCGTTTTATTCCTGCATCACCCTACTAGACTAGAGTACTACTGGTAGTGGCCAACATTTTGTCATAAACAAAAACATTGCAACCCAACATAACTCCAAATTCCATGGCAACATAGAATACAATCCATTAACCAGCAAATCCTTTTGGTGCACTGCCAGCTACTAAAGCAGCAGTACAACGAATGTTGCGAATATGAGACAATGGTTTCAGTTCTGATGGTACAGCAGTATATGTAGAATAAATACAGCGTTATAGTATCCATGATCGATGAAGCATAGCAATTACTAAACAAATTTGACAAGATGATAAATAATGAAACAGTGCACAAATTTGTATGTGCCAATACATAGCCAAACGAACGTAAAATGAAATGTACCTGTCGGAGCATCTGGTTCTCGTTCTGCAGGGTGGATAGCCTCTCTTCCATCTCTGAGTTCTTCTTCTCCAGGTCCCTCACCTTCACCTCCAGATCAGTCAAATAAGCCTTCTTCCTCTCTCTTGCCTGTTGAGCTGACACCCGGTTCCTCAGTAATCTTCACAAGTCACGAACATAGCAAATCAAGACAACTTCCAGACCCAACACTGGATTAACCATAGTATATATACATTGCAATTTAATGCAGTAAATTGAGAGAGAGAAAAAAGAGAAGGTTGAGACATTCTTAACTGGTAAAATAGAGAATAAGTCAGATCACGACAAATATGACAATTCCCCAGAATTCATTTTTAGTGTAACACCAATTCACCTAAGAGTTCAAATTGCACACAAACAATGCTTTCCATAATTTGAGATCATATAAAGTAATTCCCATCCCTGATTGCATTTGCATACCAGCTAAACTCTCAATAAGGATATAATATTTTATACGCTCTAATGGCACCAGCATTGCTTCTTTAGGGAAGCATTAGCATTAATGTGCTAACAATTGATACGGCTGTGCTATATTGTACTTCTGCAAAGTATCATACACAAACCCTGAAACGCCACCACTAGTGTCCAAAGGTATCGCTGGTGTCAAACAAACGACACCACTCCAACGTCGCCATCACAAGAGCGAGGTGCGGGACCAACACAGATGCTATAAGCATAAAGGAACCACATGATATGCCCAAAACCTGTTATCTGCTGCTCTTCTCTTCTCCCACACCACTTGCATTGCATTCCACCAAACTATCTAGATGAGCAAATAACACATCAGCCTACGTGCACAGAGACACATTTATATAGCCTAAAACATTGATTTGATTTATTTCAGCAGGTGTCTTCAATGCTATTAATTTGTTTAGACCACCTTTTCCTACTGTTGCCCCAAGAAAGGCCCAAAGCAAAATTCCAACAAAATCTCCAAAAACAGCACAATCCCAACAAATTAGGAGTTGAGCATCACAGTTTAACGATCTTACTTAGCAACCAATCCCGGCAATTACATATTCATGTTTCTGAAAAACATAGTCTCCCAACCACCTTAGCTCCACAGGCACTCGTTTCTTATCTAAACCCCACAAAGGGACCTAGTTTTTTTTTTATGAAAAAGCTAGTTCTGATGTGGATACAATCATACAATATTGTCCACTACTAACACTAAATCCAAACATGCATGGCTCATGAAAGATATTTTATTTTGTCAACAAATGAGCTAGCTCGTGAGGCCGTGACGCGGTCACTCATCCCCTTCATCCAAACAAACTGAATTCCGTACTACCAACTTTGCTGTGTTCTCTTTCTCTAGCAGCAAAGAAAAAAAAATGAACTAACTTTGCTGTATATATGCTACTATTACTAGGAATAGGATTACAGGATATCTCTCTCACATGACACACCTTTTGAGGCGCTTGTGCTCCTTGTCGGCCGGGCTGCGGACGCGGCGGCGCGCGCTGGCCTGCGCCGTGGACGACTGGGCCAGCTGGGCGCGGTCCGTGCCGGCGGCGCCCGGGCCAGCCTCCCTGCCCGACGTGGAAGCGCCAGGAAGCTCCAGGCCCAGCTCTGGCACTCTCCTTATCTCCTCGTCGCTCTCCATCCCTGCAACAACTCAATCGCAACACCATACACATGGCTCAGTTCAGCAAACAAGTAAAGGTCTTGGACCAAGAACTCGCGAGTCGACTTGCTCGACATGGCTTGAAGTCGCACGAAAAGGAAACGAGAATCAAGCGAGCGTTGGAACGTTCTAAAAAGAATGAATCAAAGAGCTAGCCGAGAGTGTTGTGAAGATCCAAGAACTGTGAGAGTGGTTATAAAGACAAACTAAAACATGAAACAGGAAACGAAGAAGATGCGATGGCATGGGGTGGCAGAGGTATGTAGGGGACTTGCCTTCCTTGATCTCCATGTCCATGTGGTGCGCGGAGCTGGACGACCTCTCGCTGCTGGAAGGCCGCGAGCTCGCCGCCTGCTCCTGCATTCTGCTGGCCCTCTCTCTCGCTCCGCCTCCGCCTCAGGCGCTGTTGCAGATTTGCCGCCCGCGCGCACTCCGCTTCTTCTCCTTCCCTATCTCCCCCGGTCCTCCCCTGCCTGCCGCGATCCTTCCTGTCTGTCCCCCTCGTCGCTTGCGTTGCAGACTTGCAGTTGTATGGACCAAGACTGCTTTTTGACGCCACACGAGTTTCTACGACCCAGCTCCTCAACATCTCCGAGAATTCCAAATCAACCCTTCCTATTTTACATCCAGGTCCATGTGAACGAACCGTAGGGAGGTTTATGTCATGGTTTCCAGACGGCAAGGTCCTTCCTGAAAAAACTGATCCAGCGACAGCATTGATTGCCAGACAGGGTTTGGGGGTTTTAGAGGCCGCGACCCAGCCGTCCAGCCTTCACAAATCGCACGGCGGGGACACAGCGCGCGTGGCCGCCGCCGAGACCACGCATTCGCCGGCGCCATCTCGAGGCGCGCAGCCCCGCTACGTGGCCGCGCGCGCCCCTCGCGCTTCCCGCCCGCCTCGCCGACGCGCGGGCCACCCGCGTCGCCCGGGCCCGCGCGTCGGTGACGGTAGCCGCTCCGCGGCGGCGAGGGACGCGCGTCCGTTTCTGTGGACCGGCCGCGCGCGCGGCGCTTTCGCGTGCCGTCCGTGAGGCGCCCCGGCGCTCGGAAGCCTGAGAGGCCGAGCGCGCTGGCCCGTCGTCGGCCACGCGAAAAAAACCCCACACGGACGGCCGTGTGTGTGAGGTGGACGGCATGCGGGCGGACGGCGCGCGCCGTGTGCTGCTCTGCTGGCTGCCGCTGCCCACTTTGCCGGCCGGCCGGTCACCACCTGCGTCGGCGCCGATCGGCAGATGCTCGGTCGGTCGACGCCGTGCAGCGCTGCGCCGATGAAGATGACGGGGTTTTGGCTCCGCGACAAAATTATCAACTACTGATGGAACATTGTTGTATAGTGGCAGCACCATAGCACAGGGAGTCAAAGATTTAAAACGGTTACCCTCCCTTGGAATCAAATCTATTTTTGAAAATAAAATCTATAATCAGCTAATTTATGTTCAATTTGCAAATGTGTATACATATCCTCACATAATCTAGCTATATAACCTATATATATATAGGCCACTAAAATTATTTATTACTATAAATCTGCTCTCACAACGAACCACCATCACGAATTTACATCCATTCTAATAAATCGGCTCACTTCCATCTCACTGATAAACTGTACAGTCTGTCCTAAACTCTTCCCCTTCCCCTATCAAAACCATCAATTAAATGGCACATTCCGCACCTCCACTTCTCATCGACGCATCATTCTACCACCTTCCGAATTCCTTTCTCAAATAAATCCAGAGAAAACGGGTCTTAAGTGGAAACACTCACATTAGCCAACCATTTGAAGAATTGTTGTAGGAACCTAATTCGCCAACGAGGATGAATGTACGGTTTGTGTGTAGACAAGGCTTGCCTTGCCCGTCCGAGAGAGCCGAATATGCTCTCTTAGTTGAGCAAGCTCCTCATACTCCGCACCAGTCAAACAAGGTATGGCTAGGGAAAGCAGACCCATACAACATGTTAGGTCTATTTTTCACCAACCTTATCTCACCTTGCCTTGTCCACCCTAGACAAGATAGGCAAGTCATTTTGGTTCTCCTATTTTGGCAATAAAAACCTTGCCTGACAAGTCCTGAGGCGATTTTGCTGGTTCTTCCTTGGTAGGCGATTTGGCTAGTTCTTCCTTGGTAGAGTGACAGCCTTGATGATCGAAGGTTCCAAACACGTTCATACTACTTGATATAGATAGATATAAAATCCTATTACATATATACTTCCTCCGTCTATAAAAAAAGGTGATTCCTAGAAACCCCTGTCACCAAACTTTTTAATTTTAATCAACTTTATAGAAAAAATTAACAATATTTATGATATAAATGAGCATATTATAAAAATATATTCTATAGAAATCTAATTATACTAATTTAATAATATAAATCTTAATATTTTTTATAAATTCGATTAAAGTTTAAAAATTTTAACTTAGGACAACTCTAAAAATCATTTCTTTCAGGGACCGAAGGAGTATGTCAGCAAACAACGGTTATTTTTCACGATTAACTGTTTACAGCCAAGACAACCCAAGGAAACAGCACGTCATTAAGGACATAATAATCCCTCTCCGCGGATGCCGTTGAATCTTCAAACATTTAAAGTTGGTGAAAAGGTTTATTGCTGGATAAAGCTAGTTGCGCATCTCCAACGCGCGCGCTGATGCTTGATGACTTGGCCCTGATGTCAGCCGACCAGACTTCCTTGCCATGTGGACGTTCGGACGTTCGGTGCTGGTAGGAGAGCGAGAGAGATTCAGAGAAGGACGAATGGTAGGGTAGTATTAAATGTCGTCTAAAAAAATAATTAATTATCTTGAACAGTTGAACTTGCAATCAAATCCAAGAGAGAGAAGAGGAATCGGTTATCTTAAGGGTGGTTCAAAATTTAGTAGACTATGGATTTGGATAAAAATTGGTGCTACAGTAAACATTGACTAATGATGTATTAAAAAAATATTAAAAAAAATTTTGTCAAAACATGAATTACTAGATACATATATATGGATGTAGTAGATAATTTGTTTTTTTATTAGATTATTGTAAACCAAATCCATCCGACATTTGGAGGATCATATGTAATCTATGTGATATGCAGTTTTTGCTAGATTTTCCCTTACAAACGGCTTAAAACGGTTTAAATTTTTCCAAAAATACCATCGAAAAATATTCATGTGGGATCTTGTTTTGAAGAGTTTCAACGAGGAACACTATGGTGCAATTACGATTTTAATGACAATATTTGGTTTAGGGCCCTGATGTCAGCCGACCAGACTTCCTTGCCATGTGGACGTTCGGACGTTCGGTGCTGGTAGGAGAGCGAGAGAGATAAAAGATTGAGAAGGACGAATGGTCAGGGTAATGGAAAAGTTTGCCTGTCGCTTAAGCGTCCCGGATGTGAGATCACGTCTTGAACAGTTGAACTTGCAAGTTTCCAAGATGAGAAGAGGAATCGGTTATTTTAGGATGTTGGTTCAAAACTATACAGTAGACTATGGCTATTCAGATGGGCTTTATTAAAAATTGGCAAATCAAAGCACAAAGAAACTATTTCTTGGCCGACAACACCGTATAAATAAATCATTTGTATTTGGTTCGGCCGTTTGCAGTCATCGAATGAAGGCCTTGTTTGGTTCCATGCAACTTTCAATAGGAATTGCAAGTTTTTTTCTCCATCACGTGACACTAAGAATGCATTAAATAAAAATAAAAAATAACTAATTGCACAGTTTAAATCGAGATGAACAGTTTTATAAGATGCTTTTAGCATTTAATTAATATATTTTTAGGATGTTGACTGTATCACATTGCAGTTCTTGGTTGCTATCTGTATCAAATTGCAGAGAAACGGAAGCCGCTTTATTACAAAGCTTGCGCGAAAATCAAAGCACAAAGAAACTATTTCTTGGCCGACAACACCGTATAAATAAATCATTTGTATTCGGTTCGGCCGTTTGCAGAAATAAATCGAATGAAATACTTGCAGGCATCGAAGTCGACACCGCAGGTGAAGAACTTGGAGCCGACGCGTGCGAGGAAGTTTGGCGGCGCAGTTGAAGAAATCGGCGCCTGCTGGCTAAACATATTATTCATCACGCAGTACAAATTTATTCAGAATCAGAGAAAGATTTTATGAGCCTCCAATAGTACTCGTACGTACGCACAAACCACTTGATCACGAATCACGATCACCGCTCGGTGACACTTCGGCTCGAAGATTATTTGATGATCGTGAAGAAAAAAGACAAAAAAAACATGTGGTCTTCCTACCGCTTCTTGGCCCGCCGCGGCAACGCCGACGAGCCACGGGCACCGGCGCCAGCGGCGGCGTCCCGGAAGATGGCGCAGGGCGCGCAGCAGCCGGCGGGCACCCTCGGCGACGGCGGCTCGGCGGCGGGGGCCACGTCCCTCGTCCGGAACCCCTTCCTGCTGCCATTCACCACCACCAGCTCCTCCTCCTGCTTCTGGTGGTGGTGGTGGTGGTGGCTCTTCTGATTCGGCTTGGCCAGCACCGGCAGCTTCCTCTTCTTATCGTCGTCGCGATCCGCTTCGCCGCCGCCGAGCCGCAGCATGGCGGCGACGCTGCCGACGCTCCTCGAGTGCCGCAGCTCCGGCTGCTGCTGCTGCTGCTGGCGTCGTGCGCCGGCGGCGGCCTCCTCGGTGAGGAAGCGCTCGTCCCAGACCAGCCCCGACGAGCCCGACCGCCTGAAGGTCAGCGCCGACCTCTGCAGCCCGGCCATCGATCGATCGGGCTCGTCCGATGTCTCCGACGAACAAGTGAAGGACAGAGCAATATATAGCGCAGAAAGGGGCGGTGGATTTTCGAGAAAGTTGGCGGAGTGGCAGACATGGGAGCAGTCGAATGATGGTGTCCGTGGAAAGCAAGCAAGGCAAGGCAAGGAAGTGCTTGCCTGGAAACCACTAACCGGTCGACGATTTTTTTTTTCTTTTTTGGAAAAAAAAAAAGAGTTGGTAGGAAAGGGAATTTTGGGCGAGCGCACACGTTCGGCCCATTCGATTCGACGGAGTCGTCGAAACCCAACGTGCTCCTGGGCTTTCAAACGCGGGGCTCAAACCCGTTTTCGAATCCCGCCAACTCTGAGACGTGGGCTGTGGTGTGATTTACTTGAGCAGGCTTCCCGTTGGGCTGGAGAGAGAAACGATGTGTGGGACTAATACTGTTTCTCAAAAGAAAAAAAAGAAGGGACACTGAAAAAAGTGCTTGTGATTTGTGAAGCTGTCTGTCCAGTGTCACGTAATATGTACTCCTCCCTTCCGACATTTGACTCCTTTAATCCTAAGTTTAAGTTATTTTTGAAGAATTTTTATTAATAAAGCAAGACACAATAAAAAGAAGTGATATTTTGATATTTTTTTTAAATAAAATTTCAAATTTGAAAAAAATTAAACATCTTATAATTTGGAACAGATTTAGTATGTAATTCTACTGTCCCATCTGATCTGGCTTGCTCTCTGCCTTGCCCCAACTGTCCGTTTCGATTTGCATTTGAAACGGCGAGCGGTCATGATGATTATAAATTTTGTTATTTATTTACTCCCCACCACCCGTTGCTCCCTCCATCCCTGAATATAGAACACGTTTTAACTTGATGTAGTTTCAAAGAAAAATATTTTAACCTATAATTTCTCTTATAATATATTTATAGGAATAAAAGTTTAATCGTTAGAAAGCATTTCTAAATACAAATCTAATGTAAGTATATTAATATAATTAAACTAACTGTTAGTTAAAAATAACAAATTTTAAAATATGTGCATGACCTATATTCGTAGACCAAGGGAGTATATCTCAACAATCTTTAATCAAAGGGGAAAAAAAAAAACGGTGGTGGTTGGTCATCTAGGTGAGCAGAGCGCCTAGTCAACCCCTCCGACCACCACCTGCAATCCGCCTTTTTAGCCTGTTTCTGCTTGGCAGGAAAGCAATACAGTGGTATCAAGCGTTCCTCGCGCACTGAAGGCTGACCGTGCAGATACATACGTGTCTACATGTTTTTTTACATGTGGTGCAGATACTTGTGGTGTGTGGTTTGAGTGTGGGTCGTGTGCCTCCAGTTGTACCCAATCAATAGGACTAAACTAACAGGGAACACGGGGCAAGACAAGAGTATACCTGAACATGGGATACGAGTCACAAGAACCATTCAGTGACTAGATGAGGTGGGTTCTTTTGCCAATGGCGAGTAATACGTCTTTCAGTCCTGCATCTTCTTTGCATATCACTCGGTTCCATTCATGACCCACATCTGACAAAAGACCAACGCCAGATGCCAAGGTCATCAAGAATTATCAGCGTATATAGAACATTCCAGAGACCTATTTACATCAATGAGCGATTATCATTACTGCTGAAATGCGCAGCAAAATGGTTATTTCTTTTTCCTACTGCTACTGGCTCCTCTGGAGCCTTCAGCGATGGAGGCCTCCACAGAAGCAACTAGGCTGGCCTCCAGCTTATGACCTCTCGCTGCTGATCGCACCTTCCTCAGAATATGCTGCTTCATCACCGCTCTCTCAGCAGTCTGGAGTTTCTTGCTCATGTTCAATCCCTGGATGTACCTTGACACGGCGCCGCTGAAAGGATCGCCAGCATTCTCAAGGGCCACGAGCTTCTCGACGATTTGAGAAGCGAGCATCCTCTCAATGCAGGGCTTGGTTCCAGCCTCCGCAATGTCCACCAGAAATTGCAGGGCTAGATCCTTGGTCTTCAAAGACTTGCGGTCGAGCAAGTTCACCAGTTTTTCTATGGTTCCAAGTTGCAGAAATCTTTGCAAGACAAGGGATCCACCCTTTGCAAAGACGATCTGATGGAGAGCGTAGTATGCTGAATCCTGGAGCTCATCGATGTTGCACTGCATGATGTCAACGAGCTCGTGAACAATATTAAGCTCCAGGAACCTATGTACATATGGCTCTCCTCCAGTGCAGGCCAATTTCATCACCAAAAAGGCGGTCTGAGACCTCACTTGGTTGTTTTCAGTCTCTCTGCGTTGTAGCAGCAAAGCCAACCTATCAAACAGATTGCTTCCCAAAAGGAGATCTTGCACCCTTGTATCATTTGCCCTCTCAGCAAGAGATAATAAACCTTGGATGGCTTCAATGATATCTTTGTTGTCTCTCTGAAGAATCTTATGAAGAATCACCTCAAATGATTGCTGAGGCTTTGGTGATGGAGATACGTTTTTGTCAAATAAAACAAATCTTTCCAAACTGATCCGAGCATGCCAGGGCAAATGAAGCAGCACTGCAGGCCCCATGCACCCTTGAAGTGGAGCACCAAGTTCACAGAATGTTTTTAGCATAATAATCGCGTGGTGCTGTGAGATCTCAGAACCATTGCCCAGAAGCACAAGAAGTTTCTTGTCAATTCCGGATTCAATCATGGTCTCAACAGCCTTCAATTTTCCAACCTTTGTCAGAGATGCAAGTGTTGTAAAGACAATTTCATGCCACTGCTCATTTTCTACAGACAACAGATCTGCAATTCGATCCATGGGAATTCTTGACAAAATTTCATCAGCAATTGTGGCATCAACGTGCTCAGATATCTTGGCCAGAACAAAAGACAAGTTGGCTAGACTTGAAGTATCTTTGCAAGCACCAAGAAGGTCAATTAATTTATCTATAGAACTTGCTGTTTCAAGGGACCGAGCAAGGTTTATGTAGTCTGCTTGGAAAAATATAACTGCAATTGCCGCAGCGACTGCAAAAATAAGATCTGGTGACCCCACTGAAATTATCTCTGCTATTCGAGGGCCAAGTATTTTGCTCAACCCAAGTCTGCTTTCCTCAAATTCAGATAGGGATCTGCATGCCATGAGAGCTTGAGTTGTGTTTACCAACAAAATCTCGATCTCTGTGAATTCTAGAAGAGAAAAAAATGATCCCATCTTCTGTTCGGCTGGCCTTTTCACACACTCTTTGCCAAAAACAAAAAGCCAAGGAGCCACTAATGCCGCATAATAAGAAATCGATTCAGATAAAAGAGCACGAGCAACATCATTTGTTTTGTTCTCAAGGTAAAGTGAAACCATGTCATGCATATGATACAATGGTTGGTCCTCCAGTTTGATAATGAGTGATCCTTCTACTAATTTTGAAACCACGAGGGAGAATAGGCCTCCCTGCTCAAGCGCTGACCAGATGGATTCCAGACAAGCCTCTGGAACAGGTTCTTCCCAAGAGATAGCTGCAAAAGCCATGAAAAAACTTCTTGAATTTTCTGGCATTGCTTCTAAGCTGAACTCAAAAGATCCAAATATGGTCAACGTAGTCTCCACGTCTTTCTCATTGACGTACGAAACTGGACCAGGTGCACAAGTGGCATATGTTGAGAGGTTGGATATGGCTTTCTCCCATTTTTCCACTCTGGTCTCCTTCCTGAGAGCCTTGCCCATGACAGCAACTGTAAGGGGATGGTGACCACAACGATCCAGCAAGACTTCTGCAACAGGCTGTGAAGTATGCAGAAGTTAAACACCCAAAAGCCATGGTGTTTGGAATGTTTAGTTATTCTAATTTTTATGATGTATCTTTTTCTAACATGCCTTACTTTGCAAGTATTGGCATAACTACTAATTGAAAACATATATGTATGTAAAAAATACTGAGCATATTTTCGAAGATGTTGCTTAAGAAAATATGTTGTTAACAGAATAAGACTAATCTCAAAATGAAAATATATGTACAAGTAGAGATTTTTGCAGCAGGGATACCTTTGTTAAAGCAGCAGATGAACATATGCAAATTAGTATCAACAAAGAAAGCTAAGAGGTGTGATATGCAGCTGAAACTAATGAAGGGCCAATCAAGGCAAAGAGTAAAGCATACCGGAAGCTCTCCAATACTGAGAAGGCTGTGATAGAGAAGAATTTCCTTGCTGATCTCCTTGATGTCATCTTTGGATATTTCTACCTTTTCAGCTTCTGCTATCTCATAGATAGCTTCATCTCTTGTTGTCACGAGATACCGGCAATCATTATCATATAGCCTTGTGAAGCGATCAACTATGTCTTGCTCCCAAACATCATCAAGTAGGATCAGCATGCTCCTTCCGACCAATGATGTCTGGAGCAAGCAACAGACATCATCAAGATCCTTTCCAATCTCCTCCTTGACAGTCATGGAGCCAATCTGCACAAGGAACGTGCAGATCTTCCTAGCAAGGCGCTTATGGTATTCGCTTCTGCTCCCATTACATGCTGCCCTGCTGCACCACCGCCCAAAACAAATCTCAATGGCACCATCCACAAAACTAAAAGGCGGATCAGAAGCGATTTGCCGCGCAAGGCATGACTTTCCGATGCCAGAGAGACCGACTATGAGGACGACTCGATGAGCCCCGTCCCTCTCCAACAGCTCCCTGACATAGTTGCACTTCTTGGAAACCGGGTATCCATGCTCCGACTTAACCCTCACCAACGCCGGCGTGCTCTTGGCGGTCGACGCTATGACCTTGCCGACGCTCTGGGTCAGCTCCTGCAGCTCCAGCCACTGGTTGAGGTCTTCCCTGATGAGCCTGACGTACTTCATGAGCGGGTCACCCGTCACGGAGCTCCGCACCAGCCTGGCGAACCCCTTCCCTTTGCCCTTGCCGCCGCCGAGGACCTTCCTGGCCTTGGCGATGTTCCCGCGCAGCTGGTCCATGAGCCTGCCCAGGCTCTGGAACTGGCGGTCCAGCTGCGGGGCGTGCAGCTTGCTCGCGTGCCGCTGCCTCGCCTGCTCCGTCAGCGCGTCTAGGTCGGACACGAAGTCCTCCAGCGCCTGCAGCCTCCGCGGAGCCTCCGCGAGGTCGGACGCCGCCTGCTCCAGCGCCGCCACCGCGGACACCATCGCCGACACCAGCTGGGCCGCCGAGGCGAGGGTCTGAACCACGTCCATGCTTCGAGAACCCGCTTCAGATCACGGCCGCAAAGGCAGCTTTCCTCCCTTGCAGGATCAGGAAGACTCAGCGCAGGCCGCCGCAATTCCACAAACACATGGCGTGCATCCTCGTGGCCGCCGCCGCCGCCGCCGCCGCGAACACGGGCAGCGCAATTCTCCGCTCCATCGATTCAGCGACGAGCAAGCAATCAAGCAGCCGATCGCTCAACCCCCACACGCACCAATCTGAATCCCAAACTCCGCACGCATCAGTACTGCCAGCACTCCACCCGCAGCTGAGCTACCCCGATTGACCGTCGGAGTCAGAGAGTTGATGGTACGGGTGCTTGTGCACGAAGTCAGGGACCCAAGAGCGACAAAAGGCAGTGGTCCATGGCGGGGCCGGAGCGCATCACCGGTGGCGGGCGTCGTGGGCTCGTGGCCAATCGAGGAAGCTTCAGCGAAGGAGGCCGAGGCTCGCCATGCCCAGTGCCCGGCACGCCTCCTTTTGGCGATACGGTCAACACGACGATGAGTGAGTTGGAGGCGTCCGGTGTGCCGTCTCCACCCGGCTGACTGATTGGCATCGGCCGGCAGGCGACGGACGGACACCACGACGGGCTTCACGCGTACTGGGCCGACGTTGCTGAAGGGTTATTTCACGGCCCACCAAAGAGGCCAGTGGGCCGCTAGGCATGCTTCTGTTTTGCTCGCATGGCCTTCTTCCGGTAACAGCACACAGGCCCAATATCATACGGCAATAGCTGGCAACCCTACATGATTTGCTCCATTTTTAGGAACATTTTTTATAGTATATATATAAACTTTTTCTCCTCCTGTAAAACTATAGTTCCACCTGAAGAAAACTATTGTTGTCAAGCAGGCTAGAGAGTGAAAAACGTTCTGGACAAAACCTTTTTCTGTTTTGGGCAAAATCACTGAGCCCTTGCTAGGGTCCACGTTGCCGCCGGCTTGAATGAATCATACCATTTGTGTTGTGAAATGCACGCAAGCTCCGTCGACTGTCGTGCCATGACGGATGGTTATTTTTTTTTCGCCCCTTTCGGAAAGCTGCCCGTGGGCAACAAGGCCCTCATGGATTATGCCGGTAGACGCGCGCAGGCGGGGGGATACCGGCGGCAAGCTAAGGCGACGCAGCCCCCGGCCCCCTGGTGGCGCCTGTGGACTGTGGTGGTGTGGTCACCGTCACCCGAAAGACGAAAAGCCAGCCTCGGCGACCCAGGCCTCCGCCTCCTCGCGGTCTCCTCCCATCATCTTGAAAATCCGTGCAATGTGTGGTGTGCTCGTGGTCGTGGGTGGGGGGAACGGAAAGCGCACAAGAGACAAGACCACCGGGCTCCGGGCACGGCCAGAGGCCACAGCCGCCGTCCTCCTCTGTCCTCTCCAAAGAAAGGCAGGCAGGCAGCGAGCAGAAACAAGCGCCTTTAGTTACCTGCGGGCCGCGGCCGCGCTTTGTTTGGTGTGGATGGATGCGCTACCTGCCGCCATGCCCCCAGGGTTCTCGCCACGATAAAAGGCGGCCAGGGGGCAGGCAGAGGCAGAGGCAGAGGGCGCGGGGGAAAAGAAGCCGCCGGCCGCGCGGCGCGGGCAAAGCTACTCGTAGTACTCAGTGTAGCCAAAGCGGAGCGCTGCCAGTGCCAGTGCCAGTGCATTGCATGTATAAAGGAAGGAAAGGGCTCGCTCAAAGGAGCCGTCGAGGCGATCGAAGAAGGGAATCTCGTCTCTCCCTCAGGCAAGGCCGAGAGCCGGCCCCTGCCAATGCCCCGACGCGGCGGCGACGTGGCCCTCGCCGCCGCGCTTTAATTTGCTGCTGATGATGCTGCCGACCATGATTTGGGTCTGGCATTTGGGACGATTAATTATACTTAAAAAATTTATCTTATGATTTTTGACTGGGATGGGATGGGATCTGATTGCTGCCGACCTCTTTTGACTGGGATGGGATGGGATCTTTTCTCTCAGCCGGTCAGCTCAGGCTCAGGCTCAGGATGATGCGCTCGCCACGCCGCGCCTTTATCTATCTGCCGGCACCCGGCAGCAAATCACTTGGCCTTGGGAGGGGCGGGCGGCACATGCGTCCGAATGAATGCGTCGTGCAGTGGAAGCTCATGCACCAGCACCACCGGCCTTTCTTTAGCTGCAAAGAGCTAAAGACAAGGCATGGGCTGATGGGCGGACGGATGGCCTCAGAAAAAAGAGCTCAAAGAGCATCCAATGCACTTAACGGAGTAACCTAACCCAGCAGAGAGAAAGACACTGATGAGCTGCCTGCTGATTTTAGTTACCGATGCCGATGCGGTCCTCTTCAGGTTTGTGTGTGTTGTGTACACGTGCTGGCGCGCGCTTCTCTGCGAGGAAAAGCATGAGCACCGCCGCATGCATGTGACCGCACGAACCTCTGGGGACGACACAGGTTTTGGTTCGCCGCATTGCGTTGCACGTGCACAGCTACTTGTTTACTCGGGAAGCAAAACGTTATCACAAGAACAGAGGTTGAGGCCATGTTAGATTCCTTCATCTGTGCAAAACCAAAAAAGAAAAAAAAAGGTACTCCTATGTATCACTCGCGGACAAGGCTACGCCTCCAATTCCAGGAGACGAAGATGAAGGTGCCAGAGCAATTCACACACCAAGGACCATCCATACTCATACACATGGTGACATGAACAAGATGAACGCCCCGAGATATTAAGAAGCAACAGTACTAGTTAATACTTGTGAAGCAAGCGAACGTTTTGGGGTTACATCACATGACTGGATCCAAGTGCAAACATGCGAAGATGAACGAACGGAAATAATAAAAACAGCAAACATAGGTCCCGGGGTACTGTCCCAAATGGGGACGATGAGAACCAAATCTAAAAGAAACGGTAGGGGTGGAACAAAACTAGTAATAGAGCATCGCGGATGTCTTTTGCAAATCTACTACTCCCTTATGATGATGTGAGGACTCCTCTTCTTGCTGCTTCTGTCTGCTTCTTCGGCGCTGCAAGCTTTGCTCCTACACCTCAGTGCCTGCAGACGGAAGAACCCGCACATTCGGTCAGATCATGGATAGCAGCCAGCAAAGGAGGGGAGATTTGATAATTTACAAGTAATTTTCGTAGGTCATGGCAGCGCTACCGGAGTCCCGTGGTGCGTTGCACCTGAAACATTCCATCCTGCTAGCAAAGTTGTGCTCGTTGCATCCAGACCTGTGAACATTCAGACAGGCACGCACAAGGGTTAGCAGAAAGCAGAGTTCAAAAGACATGAAAACCTCAAATTAGCCTGACTGAAACCAGGAAAATTCATACTGGCAGAGTGCTACTACGATGGAATATGGTGATAAGGACAACAAAACCCACTAGCACGGAACACGTACCTACTCATCCACTAATACAACACATCAGCTACACATCAGCAACACCTTGGAGAAGATATAAAAGCTAGTTCATTGCTATCATCGATGCAGACAGAAAGCATAGATAGATGATTCTGTTGTCTCTTACTCCAGCATGTTGCTGATAAAACAATCCTTTTTTTTTTTCCTTCTAAAATAAAGCCACAAAACACGGAAGCATAGCATAACAAGAAGATATCCATAGTCGATAAGGAAACAACCACATGGATTCATGGAAAGAGTGATACTATGCCTGTCCATGAATAGTTACTAAGTTTGTAGATACACATAACTGAAAATAAGATAGAACAGAGCATACTTTATCTTTCAGCAAAGATGGAAGGACAAAGTCAAGTAACACGCACCTGGTGCAGATCCAGTCTCCAGACTTCCAACCGGGGCGGTTGGTACGGGCAGCACCGCTGCCGAAGCCGTAGCCCCGTGAGCGTGACATGTCACTATCAAAGCCACCAGCACCACTGTTTACAGCTGCCTCCTCCTTGTAGGCAGAGCACTTGAAGCAGCTGGAGCGGCTGGCGAAGTTGTGTGCACCGCAGGAGCAGTACCAGTCACCAGGGCGGACATCAGAACCAGCACCAAAGCCACCGCCAAAGGAGGAACCACCACGGCCACCGAAGTTGGCATAGTCACCTCCACCACCACTGCCACGATCAGCGACTCCACGTGGTTCACTGCAACGCTGGCATATGTCCCGACGGCTGAAGTTGAGGTGCTGGCACGCCCTGCAGTCCCAGTCTCCTGGCTTCCTGTTCATCTTGCCTGCAGTAGTTACACTATCAAAACAATGCAAAAAATGGGCACCCAGATTAAGGAAGGTACAATCATAGAGCTAGAACAAAAACATAATCCAAGAAGACACATATGGAGTTACACACTAACACAAAGCTAAATTACCTAAACAAAGCTCGGGTGTTGTGTTCCTGGTTCCTAGGAAGTGCTATGAAGTGAAATGGTGATGCAGCAAGGTGCCTATGTGCAGGGGTATTTATAGTGAAGTTTGGAGGGGATGCTGAAACCGAGGGTGAGCTATCTTTGTGCCTTTGATTCTTAGTGCACTTTGGCCCGCGAAGAACAAGGGAATCACGTAAAACTAGAAAGAAGGGGGGAGTTAAAGAAAAGAAAAGAAGAGAAAGCCATTAAAGGGAAAAGAATTATGGGGAGTTTGAATGCCTCCTTTGCCCTGCATCTTAGCCTGCCTTGGCAACATCTTTTGAGACATGGGATGGAGGGACGTGCACTTCTTCGTATTCTTGTGCTTAGGAAATACGGCGTGCACTAGCTGTTGTAGGTGTGCTCAAAATATGATTTAGCAGAAACACATCCAAAATATAAGGCTGCAACACTAATATGGTTCGAGGAGTGGTTGGTACAGCATCCAAAATAGAGTAAATGTTAGTGATAAATGTGTTGATACAGTTAACTATTGAATGACAGATTCTCTGTCTCTGTCTTCCTATTTTTGAAGGTATAATACATCGATTTAGTTACCTCACTCCAGAACCAAAAACACATCTGTGCTAAAAGACACAAAATCTAATATATACCAACAATACAACTGATCTCACTAGGTGGAGCAATTGTGGAGCCTGCACTGCATCCATGTAGAAAACCTAATCAAGAATCATACAAAATATATGGAAAAAGGCAAAACCTAAAATTAACAACTATTAGATTCCAATGGAAATAAGCAAGTGCTGGAGGTGTTGAGAATGGAGTCTATCATTATGAGGCTATGCTTATTCATTGATATATAACCTTTGATTCCTGCAACTACGAAAGGTTATTCCTGTTCCTGATATTCGACACTAGCTTCGCCTTCCTTTACTATCAATTATTGAGAAAAGACCACGGAATCCATTCCAAGCAACCATCACATCAACTCAGCAATATAACCATTTCTGTCGAGCAATCTACAACAATATCAGGGCCCATCCATATCATTTAATTCAGCATAACTTGAAGTAAGCAAGCCTTTTTCAACTCGAACACCTTTTCCATAGATTTAGAGGTCCCTTACATATAGTCATAATTAACTGGTGATAATTAATTTTCTGAACCATATACTATGATTAATATTTAAAAAGTACCATAATTAATTGTTAGAGAAATATTTCTAAGAAAATGAGAAATGGACTAGCTAATTTTCTGGATAAGAAGGAACAAGTATGAATATGGGGACATGCAGCACCAAGTGAATATTCTAAACGCAAGGAGAGAAAGTAGCATAAAGTGTTCAACAGCTTACCAACAGCGTAAGCATCTACTCCCTCCATTCTAAAATTCTAAGACGTTTTGTCATTTCTAGATATACATAGTGTTTGCTATTGCACTTAGATATACACTAAATCTAGATACATAGTAAGAAAGCAATGTTTTTCTTTTGAGGAGATAGTAAAAGCAATGTATCTCGAAAAGCCAAAACATCTTATAATTTGGAAGAGAGGGAGTACATGACAACAAGATTTGCAGGTGACAAAGCAAAATTAGCACTAGGGAAAGAACATACTATCTTCTCAACTAAGTTAATCTAACATAACAAATGAGAATTTTTTTTATTTGCAAAAGTAAAAATTAAGAGAAGCTCCCCACCCCTACCCCATGGATAAGATTAAACAGAATCATTAATGTGGTTCATGCAAAGAAAAACAAATATGATATGGTTGAGAAGCAAATACATTTTACCACAATTCTGCAGTAAATAACCTGGGCTATCTTACTTTTGGTGAAACTAAAGTAGAACTTCAGAACCACTCGTGAAGTGATATACCACTTGGGCCGAGGGTTTTTCCTCACTTTGATCAACAAGGGGCTACGGATAGACACACGGATAGACACACCATTGTCCACGTATACTAAAAATAGCAGTCTCTACCCATGTCTACAACATAGCTGTGCGTTGTTGTCTTATCTAAATGCAAAAGCATACTGGCAGATCATCACATGGTTATATGATACAAAATTAAACAGGTGAAAGTGACAGAAAAGAAAGAAAAGGAAAAACTACAAATCAATACATGGCCAATTGGATTGCTGAGCTGTTAGCGTTGAGAACTAGGCTTTATCTTTTTCATTATAAGAGAGGGAATTTTCGAATGCAGAGAAAGATGCCATTGTCTCATAATGAAACACCCTATGCACAAAACGAGATGACAAATGATTTCTGGGCAGAAAGCAAAGGGAGGAGCAGGAGCTGATGCATAACTGGTGAGAATGCCTGAATATCAATAAAGACAGGGCAAAACCAAGAGGGTAGTATCCCTCAAGGGTAGCGTTGACCACTGTCTTTAGAACTCTTTGAACAACCCTTTAATTTTCAATTGTGTTTTACATCTCCTGTGTTGTTTCCCTTGCCCTTTATCATGCTCATCCTCGAGGCTTTACATTAGTGGATTTACTTTCGCTTTTTATCTACTCCATCTATTTCATTTCTTTTATGTTACTGTGCTAGTTACAAGTACTAGCAGTCATGGTAGTAGATGCTAAAGAAGTATAGGTTTCAAAACCATAGGATGATATGCCTTCTCTTCCATTCCATTCTCTTGGGTGAAGTGAAAGGAGAGGCAGATACAAATCATGGAGTCGTGTAAAAAACTGAGGAGCCAAAAGCTAGTTTGGATTCTCTCCTAGGGAAGTGCTTCCATGCATGACCATGACCAAACCCCAAAGGAAGTGATCACTTGATAGCCCCTAACATGCTTTGATTCTCTGCTTTTACACAACCAAGAAGAAGCAGCTCGAGCCTTTAGCTTTTACAGTAACAAGAATACTCAGATTAGAATTAAGACTTGTAACAGAACACAAATAATCTTCAGCAACAACCCTATGTTCTACCAAGTGCTTTTTGACTGGTGGCACCAACAAGACCTTCAAAATATGCAGATTTCAAAGGAAAGGTTTGGGCATGAATTGATAAACTTTCAAGTTGAAACTGAAGATTAATCTACATTTGTAGTAGGATTGGATCTAAATTTTTGTAGATATGCTGAAGCAGAAGTTGATGGCAAATGATCCTTTACAAAATTGTATTCCAATGACAAGATAAACAAAAGTAATCCAGTATGTTTATGATGATAGCACATATATTTTCCAACTGTTAGTTTATTTCTTATCTTCCAACTGTTATTTTATTTCTTACTAGATACCCAAGTATATGTGTACATAGCAATATGTATCATCTTTGCACAACAACAGCCTGTGTCCCATGTACAATTTATTGAATACAGTACCAGATGAACAGGATATATATATTACTCAAACATAGCATTGCATCCAGCCACTACCTAGATTGGAGACAGCATACTAGTCAAACATTCACAAATAATCCGCTGCTGTCCCAAGGCATGAAATTTCTGAACTTGAACCCCACTTTTGCAAGGATTGGTTTAAGTACGCTCTCCTACCTAGAAAATGAATCATTAGGTGCACTTGCATGCTATATCTTTGTATCTAGGATTCCAAAGACCATGGTACAATTTTGCAGAGCACCTCTTTCTGGTTTGTACTCCCTCACTGACATGAATCCAAACAATTAACATATATTGGTTGTTTCGTTCCCTTTTGAGCTGCCTGCCTGACTGAACCACAAAGCAACAAGGCGGCACACGAGTGGGCCACAACGGGGGCACTACCTAAGACAAAGAGCAATATAATAGGTTCAGTGGTGCATGAACTTTAATTATATTGTTACAGATTGTATGCACAAGCCATCGAGTGCAATAGATTCCATGGCATGTGTGGTGTGTTCATGCAGCACACTTGCAGTCCTGTAGTTTCTTCATGACGTAATCGGTCCTCGACGAGGATAAAGTCAGTCAGTCAGCCAGTTTAGCTGACCAACTTTCTTGTGTAGTCTCGATGCAGATTCAGTGATGGGGTACATCGCGCTGCATCACAGAGGTGCACATAAAAAGATCTCTATCCCACGGTGGCCCATCAGGACATCAAAGCAAATGCTGCATGAAGTCTTGATTGAATAGATAAGACCACAAGAGTGGGCACTGGGCAGCATGATGGCACAACTCAACTGAATGACTGATGCAATGGGACCATAATAATGGTCTCATATAGTGTAGGATTTCATCCTAGGGGCCAAACATTGCAGCAGCAAATAGACAATAGTAGTAAGATTAAACAGTCAATACAGACCTATTAAACAGTCACATACACCTATAGCATAATTTCAGATGACACCATAAACAGACAGGCCATCACTCTCACGACTGTTACTGAAACAATAACCCATTTCAAGGAAGACAAACGCTTCAGATTTCCACCCAAACGGAGATATCTCCACCCAAACGGAGAAATGACCCATACTCCGAGTGGCGACAAAGATTGCATCAAAGCAGCGAACCAAGCACCGCCCTGCCCCCACGGCTCACGGCGGCAAAAGCCCCAGATTCTCTCCTCGTATCAGATGCCATGCCATAGCTGTCGACTAATCATCGGCCGCACGAATCTCAAGGACACGCGCCCTCAACCCCTGGTCCCAAAAACCTTACCGCGCGCAACGCAAACGAGGATACCAGCGGCAGAGCGCGAGCACCGGAGAGATTGCAGCCAAACCAACGGGAATTCGCAACGTTTTGCATCCAAATCCCTACAGATCGATCCAGCCCTCATGGGGAAAAAAAAAAAAAAAAAAATCCAGCACAAACAACCGCTCTCGTGATGCCGTCAAGAGCAACAAATCCAACAGACCCAGCCACGATGATACGAACAGGGGAAGGAGGAGACGGACGTGTGTACCTGACCCTCGATCCTCCTCGACTCCTCGCGACTGGCAGACGGCGGCGGCGCGTGGGGAGAGAGGAAGCGATCTCGTCAGGATCGACGGCGGAAGAAACCAAATCAAACTAAACGAAACGTGAGGGGGGTTGAGGAGAAGGATCCGAAAACCTACCTCGCCTCGCCTCGCCTCGTCGCCGCAAGAACAAATCAAAAATCTTTTTTTTTTTGGCGTGCGCGTGCGTATTTGTTCGCCTGACTGATCGGTGGGAGAGGAAGGGACGCGAGGCACCGACGTCGAGGCCGGTCAAAGGGCAGGTCCACCGGTCCCACGCGTCGGTGGCAGCGGGAAACCGCGCGCCGTACCGAGGCTTTCGTGGAAGCCAAGTGTCCAGCCGGTGACGTCGATTTGTGACTCACTGACAGGTGGGCCGATTTGCTGGGGCCACACGGAAAGAGGTGCGCCGTGCACGTGCTTGGGCAGGAGCGTTTGGATGATATCAGCCGTCCAACGTCTGTGTTCGTCTTGTATCGATCTATGGATGTGTTTGAGTCACTGTTTTTTTTAAAAAAAAAATGGACTTATTTTTGTTCTACTAGTAAAATAACGGATTTTTGTGAAAATAACACTAGCCTCAGATTTTGAGTAAACATGATTTGATACCATGTATAAAATAAAATAAAATAAAAGTTATTATGTGTCTCAATTTGCAGACCTTCCGTGTACAGCCTGGAGTAAAAAATTCTTGTTTTAATGCTAATGATCCTAAATGAATGCATTATATTATGTAACCGCAAACTCTTACACAACATGTCATACTAATGGTAGACGTGTGATACCCCTTCGCAATTGACGCCTCTCTTATTCTCCATCTCGTGTAGGCCTAGAAACTGGATTGGAGAAGGTAGGCAGATCTGACGGTGGAGATGGGAGAAACTAAGGCAGAGGCGGCTAGGAGAAAGAGGTCATTGTGGATGCGTTAGGGTCTCACTAGAGCTTCGCGGATGTGGCCATGGAGCTTCGGCAAGACCCTACCATGCCATGGGCGGTCGCCCTTATGTGAATTCACTAAACTAGTATGAGAGTAAAGTTTAAGACTAGGCTCTTGACATCAATATTCCTTGATTCTAGGGAACGCGCGTGTGGCGCGTTGGGTAAGGCCGCTGGTTGTAGCGCCTGCCACCCGCGTTCGGGCGCCGGCCTCGACGCGGGTTTCCACCAGGAACAGTGTTCTCTTAATAATCAGTCTCCTCTCACGCGTAGTGCCACAAGGGGAACGTGAGGGGAACGTGACGTGCCCGTCGCCTACGGAGTCGAGGACTTCGGTGATCTCAAGAAGGACGCGGTGTTCGATTTGTGTGTAGTTGTAGGTCTGTTTGTACACGATTGTGTGCGTGTGGGTGCGTGTGTATCAGCAGATACGAGTGTGCAGAGTGCGCAGCTACAAGCTACCCGTGTGTGCGATGGTAAAGGGGTTCAAATCGGCACCGAAATGGAAAAGGTACCCAATGGCAAATGGAGCGGAAGCATGATTCTGATCGAAATGTGAATGCCATTCAGATGAGCATCGCAAGTACAAAAAAATTTGTTATTCCCCATTGAACCAAACATTTCAATCATTTACAATTAAAGAACTTCTCGTTATATTTGCCATTGAATCAAACATTTCAATCCCTTGCATGCCGCATTGCTGCTTATATCATGTCAGACTTTTTTTCATAATGACCATATTGCCCATACCAACACAGTTCTCACAAAACTTCTGTCTCTCCAAGCTCAACGTAGTACTGCTTTATAAAATAATTTTATATTTACAGATTATTTCATAAACGTATATTTCTTTGGAACTTTTAAATTTCTTGGGTAACAAAAACGTCCTTTAGACGAATTTTACCTTTTATATCTGACATCCCCATATTATCAAACATGATAAGAGGGAAAATATAGGGCAACACAACAAAAATACACATGAGAAATTGCATATAAGGGATGGAAGTTTGAGTCGATACAAATAAGGAGGGGCAGGTTTTTCAGTGGCAAATAAAGAGAAAAGGTTTCTCAGTGACAAATAAGGAACCACTTGAACTTGTAATGACAAATAAAGAATTTTCTCCATCAGTACAGAGATGCCAGAAAGTGCAAATAATGCAAACCGCAGACATGCATTAGTGAAGTCGAAGAGAAAACAAATGATCCACGTGTTATCAGTGAACTGCCTGCAGAAGCACAATTTCCATGATGCAACTTGTACACCGTTTTTTTTTTTAACAATAAGGTACATAGGGTTGAAGCTGTGGTTGCACTGCACAAAGCATGTTGCAACAAATTCACCTTTTTCATAGTTCCCACTTCGTCCAAAATATAATGCAATTCTCACTGTTCGATTAGCCAAACAATTTAAAATTTGACCAAATTTACACAAAAGATTGACTACATTTATGATATCAAGTACGGAGTAAGTATCATTAGATTAATCATGAAATATATTTTCATATTAACCATATTTATTTAGAGATATAAATGTTGATACCATTTTCTATAAACTTAGTTAAACTTAATAATGTTTGACTTGGTTCAAATCTAGAATTACACTCTCTTTTTGGATAGAGTAGTTGATACATTGCTGTTCTCAGACATGATAAGACCCCCCCCCCCCCCCCCGCCTAGGGGTGCAACCGTGCAGTTGCCCTTTGGCGCAGATCTGCTTTTTTACATAAAATCCATACAGATCATGATTAGAGACCTCCCAAAGGACACAGATATCTACAAAGATAATTGCAGCGGGCAAAAATATCATGTCGTCATGCAATCCAAGATTATCAGTCAATGATGACAGGATCTGATAACTAAATTGAAGATAAGATTTCACAAGGAAAATCTATTCTGCACACCTGTTGACTGTTGTTTATAGAAGGAAGGAATAGACGAATGGATAGCATTATTTTCTCATCTCTTGATCAAATAAACACTCCCTATAGCTGAAAACAGTCACAAGTTTCAGCAGGACAAAATGCAATTGGGTGACTGATAACATAGGCAATATATTCATTTGTTGGCAGGTCACTGACACTTAACAAAAGGCTTATCTTGTTACCGGAAGTTTAATTTTGTAACCCACAGTACCTTTTGATTGCTGTATCGTTTCTCAGTGTACCTCTTTTGACTGTCATTGTTTTTTAAAGAATTATGATTGAGATAGTTAAAGTTCTTCACATAAGATAATTTGATAGTGGTATATAATTATGGGATCATGGACTAATGATAGATCTACAATGCAAAATATATTGTTCATCATCACAAATCATTTCTATAAAGTGTCACACTACTAGTAACTAAGTTCATGAGAATGGAAATAGTCAAATAGTGTATTGAAGGAACATCCAGTGATCCAAGCATATAGTTTTGTACTGTATCTATGTGACTGTTTCATTCGCTAAATAGAGTCACTATTCAGGAAAGAAAACTGCTGGAATATGTAAATAGAGCATACTTGAGCTTTATCATAACCAACAGGGTTATGAGTCAAACTACCGCTCGATTGAAAATGTGTTAATCTACAGCAGTGAACCTTGGTTAGTGACTTAGTGGCATCTTTAAGGTAAGCGATTACAACAAGACCACATAACACACCACTTTTACCAATTTGAACCTGAAGGTTGATGTGCATGACTGCATTCGACCACAAATATATAACAGACGTAAAATGCTCACCAGCAGCAGTTCCTGAAAAGGAAAATGTAGTTACAGCTTCGGGTTGAACATAGTAAGCATGCTACAAACCTATAAACTATAAAGAAATAATAAAGACTATTTTCACCAGATGTGAACAACAAAAACTTATTTCACCACAACAAGAGAACAGCATACCTTCCCCGTAGTATCGAATTATATGCATGCTTTTTTTTTTTTTTTTTTTTTTTTTTAACTTTTGTTAGATTACAGAAGGAGAGCTAGACTGGGAGCCTTCTAAATCTGAAGTGTGTATCAGTGTGGAAAAACGTTGTGAGTTCTCTAAGTATCAGAGTGCTGTCAACTGTTGATTAAGTCTTGTTGCAACTACATGGGGCAAGAGTCAGTGGGTGTGGACATACAAAAGCAGTTAGCACCAACAAGAACAGAGGGAACTAGGACTCCTTCCATAATCCAAGTGTTCAAAGGCAAGTATGCATAGAACTTGGTATGGCAGGCAAGTGATGTTGCTAGGTCATGCTTGTGCAATAGTGTTATTGTTCCTTATAACCGATATACATCCACCGTTAAAACCAACTATGGTGAGATAATCCTTTTTATCTCATGCTTGCTAGTTTGTAGTGAAAGAACCTGTTCTTTTAGCATCCATGGTATAAACCATGAGATATTTATGGAGCGTTTTGGTTTAAGGAATCAAAACATTCTAGATGGGTTGATGTATTGTGAGTTCATTCCTCAAATTTAGTACTAGTACTGTTTATTAGCTTGTGAGGAATGAGTTGATGATCGATCAACTCATCACAGATCAAATACCCCTACTCTACAGATGTGATCTGCAATATCTTGCACGAAGCAGCTCAAAGCAGGAATTATTATGATGCTATAAGTTTGCTTACATCAGTCACTCTCGTCTCCTTCGTTATTGCCTCCGTCCAACCGACGGAGCCCGTCAAGCGCAACCCCAAGCTTTGGGTCGATGGATGCGGCGGTCTTAAAGGCTTCCCGAGCTTCAGCGGCGAGCCCCTTCTTCTCGTAGCACTCGCCCAGAAGGGCATGGGCGCGGGCGTTCTCGGGACTCAGGCGGACGGCCTCCGCGAGATCGGCCGCGGCCTGGTCGAGGCGGCGGCGGCGGTGGAGCGCGAGCGCGATCTCGGCGCGCTGGCCAGCGCGTCCCCTCGCTCGCGCGGCTCAAGCGAGCGCGCGAGCGGCGGCGCGAGGGCGGCGTCGAGGGCGCGCAGCGCGGGGGAGGCGGTGGCCCTGGAGGTCGAGCGCGAGGGCCTTGAGGATGAGCGGGGCGGCGTCGCGGGGGTCGAGCGCGATGGCGCGGTCGGCCTCGGCGACGGCCGCGCGGGCGAGTGGGCCGGGGGCTTGGGCGCCGCGCGCGCGCGCGGGCGAGGAGCTGTGCGCCCTGCGCGAAGTGCCGGCGCGACTGAGCCGCGGAAGAGCCGCCGCCGGCGCCGCCGGAGCGGCGCAGACGGAGGGCGACGCGGCGGGGAGGGAGTGGAGCGCGACGAGCATGCCGGCGGCGAGGAGGAAGAGAAGGCACTGGATCACGGCCTCCGGCCAGGTGCCGGCCGCGCCCAGTGCCAGGCCGGACATGGTGCGCCTTGCCGCCTTGGGTTGGACTGCGCGTCGGGGTCAGGCAGTACCGAGGTTAGCAGTAGTAGTTTCGTCGTGCGGTCCGATTCCGATCTATGCGGGCATGGCTCGGGCAGGTCTCTGTCTCAAGTCTCTTGACTCGTCCGGATTCCGGTTCAGGCTTGCTTGCCTTCGTGCAGCGGCCGGTTGAACCGTCGTGTGCCTGATTGGAAAACTTGGCTAGGCGCCTAGGCCGTAGCCGGTAAGCCATGTCGAGCTAATGCACTGACCACATTCCTAACCTGGTTAGTGGTTTAGGAAAAACATTGGGCACGGCTGTTTTAGAGAAGCCAGGCTTGTGCTGGTAGCCGGTGGCCATCGAGAAATATCTCGCAACCTCCTTGGACCCTTGCTATCGCGGCAGTCGTCCCCAATGACCAACCATGCTTCTCTACTTCGTGTTTAGTCGACAGTTAGTGAATGAGGATGTTTTGCGGTGGTGGAGGGGAAGGAGCTCGATCTGAGAGCGGGGGAGAGGAGGGAGGAGATCAGCGCCACCTTCAACGACGTGGATTGAAGACACGTAGTAAGTGGCTTGTCGGAACCTCGCCTTCGGAATCAAGTACCTCGTACACCGACAAATGAGACAATTGTCCTCTTCACTATTCAAACAATAGGGCTTGTCGCTTGTATTCAAGTGAATTGGCGTGCATTCATTTTCTAGAGGAACACATAGTTTGTGGCTGCGGAAAAGAGGTCCAAGGAGTAGATATGTTATGCGGTCAATCCTCGATGTACTAGGTCATCCGATGCCTTATCTACTACATGTGAAACTAGTGGACACTGATTGCATTGCTCAAATCAAGTTTGGGCTAGGGTGGCTTAAAGTTAAGGTCTAACTAACTTAGCATAAACAACCAAAACACACTCGATATTCCTTCATTTTACATAGAGAATTAAATTCATGGTTCTTCTAAGAAAACCTCAGCACATGGTGCACTATTAAGAGCTCATTTGGTTAGGCTAATAATTAGCTGACTAAAGTAAATTTAAATTGGTCTCTTTTCATCATACAATATGGTAATAACTAGAATATATAGGAAAAATAGACCTGTTATAGCCTATCCAGACATGTGATTGACCTTGATTAATAATCATGTGAGAGTAAATTCAAAACTATACTCTTGCATATTAAATTTTTCCAAATTCGGTCAATCATAGCAACAGCTGTAGTTTGAGACCCTATCTAGTTTTAAGCTTGGCCTGCAACTAATAAGGCTTTACTATTTGATAGAGCTCCTAAAACAGGTTCTACGTTGAAGTTGAACTCAGAAGGAGCTCTGTTTTTTGCATCGAGAAGTGAGTATATGCTAATTCTTTTGACTAATTCTCTGAAACAAAGAGAGTGATATAATTCCCTCTCATTTTTTTTAAAAACAGATTTTGCAGTTGAAAGAAAGTAAATTGGACTATGGATAATTAAGGGGCCAGTACTGGGCTGTTTGCCCGAGGCGGAGGGTCAATGGGCCATTTTCGCGGCCCGCCTGATACGTCAAAACAAAAACTCCATTCACCTCCAGCCCACACGTCGCCCGACCGTTCACCGTCAGTCTGTCACCGCCATCAGGGCCCCAACCCTCACAGGCCCACATGCAGTGCATCTCGGACGAGCATT
The DNA here is from genome assembly GCA_015844335.1 of Chrysopogon serrulatus. Lineage (NCBI taxonomy): Eukaryota > Viridiplantae > Streptophyta > Magnoliopsida > Poales > Poaceae > Chrysopogon > Chrysopogon serrulatus. The sequence goes on from JADLZL010006407.1 coordinate 236,379, forward strand.
CAATGCTCCACGAATCCTGTTGTCAAAAAAAAAAAAAGCTCCACGAATCGGGGGCAAAACTGTACTTGGCCCCGTCGCAGGGCTCCCAGCACAGCAGGGCATGCGGCACAGGGGGTCCAGGGTCAAAAAAAAAAAAAAAAAAATCCACGAATCGGGGGCAAAACTTGGCCCCGCCGCTGCAGGGCATGCGGCGCTAGGGTAATACTTGGCCGCCGCTGCGCTTCTCCACTCTCCTATCTCCCCTACCTCACTCCGCTTGTGCGGCTGCGTGGTGGTGCCTGCCTTCCGCGGCGCTGCGGCTGCGCTCCGATCCCGAGCGAGCAAATATCCTTGCCACCCCACCACGAGACCCTCGCGCCGCTCCGACGCGATCGGCGCCGTGGAGCCACCCGTCTCCCCCTTGCGGTTCGTGCTTTCTATCTCTCTCTCTCTCTCTCTAGACCCGCGCAGCTCCCCTTTACCTCGTCGTCGCTGGATCGAGCGCCGCGGGCCTGGGTTGCGCGTTCGATCTGTGTGGCTAGAGCGTTCCATGCGTGTTTGGGCTCTGAGTTTTGGACGGGGAGGGGGAAGTTCTAGGGTTTGCGGTAGGGTTTTGGGGGTTTTTAGGGGGTTTCAGGATTTGCGGTGTGGTGCACGGATCCTGATCTGGGATCAGGATTGTAAGCCTTGAATCCTGGCGCTGCACGTTGATGTTGCTCTGCGTGATTACTGATTACTCAAATTAGTGCTGGCTGCCACCGTGTGATGTAGACTGCAGTGGTGTCGGAGTCAGTAAGGGTTGGCAGGGGGCATGCCGACCCAGGCTCCCATGAACGATTTTTTTTTTCCGTTGAAGCTTTTGAGATCAACAAGAACTTTAGTGCATGTTATTAATATTTGGTTCATGTATTAACTGAGTTGAGCTCCACCACTAGCCGTGGAACAGATGTAAGCTTGAACAGGCATAATGATATATTGTTATTAACTAGCAAACATGCCCGCGCGTTGCAATGGAACATGCATCTTATGCATTTGCTATAGGACATCTTGGAATTGGACTATGTACTGTGGCTGGACAATTGCTCTTCTAACTCGGATGTGCAGAGGTCGCGACACTTTGGGTTATGGACTGGATAGTTAACCAATTAGGACTCTAGTCTTTAATTTATACTCCCTCCATACTCATAAAACTTGACGTTTTGGACAAGGTTTGGGTCAAACATTGGAAACATAAACTATCAATAACTTTTAAAATATGTAGTTTGAAAAGGTAAAACTTATATGTATAGATTCACCTTGAATCCTACTTTTATAAAAGTAATTTTATTTTTTAGTTTTTCTTATATATTTTAATAAAAATGATAGATGAAGTTAGGTTTTGGAGACTGTGTCCTTGTCTAAAACGTCAAGTTTTATGAGTATGGAGGGAGTACCGTATTACTACTCTTATTACTAAAACTGGCGAGGACTCTGTTTGGGGAGTGGAGGGACAGACTGACCAAGAGGGAGTGTGATGGGCCAAAATTTTGAGGAAGATTTTTTCACTCTTCAATATCATAATAATATATAGATATATAGGTAAAGATTTGTTATTATTATTAAGTGATTTATAGCAAGGTCAGGGACTGCCAGATGAATGTCTTATGTTATTCTCTTTGTCTTGCCTCCTTGTTGCTTTTTTGCAATGGGTATTTATTGTAAAAACTGGTTTTTGCTAGTTGAATTGGATATTGTGCTTGTTCCATCTCCATGCTTGCGAGTTTCTTTTAGAAGGCTGCAAAAGAAATTGCATTTATGTGTTGTGTGAGTAGTAGGAAAAGTATATTTCTGCAGATATTTTAATTATGTAAGCGCATGCTAATTTGAAGGCATATATATCTTTTTTTTTCTTTTGAGAAGGATGTTTACAAACTATATGGGGCTTCAATACATGTAGTATTAAATTTTGTCAAGTGCAGCACTGCCATATTTCTGCCACTTTTACCAGTTGCTTACTTTGTTGATATCCTTCCATTTATTCGTTCTGAAGCTACCCTGTTGGTTCAGGGATTGCGTCTATTCAAGAATATGGGGAGAAAGAGGAACCCCATTGTCTTTCTGGATGTATCTGTAGGTGATGAGCCAGACGAAAGAATGATCTTTGAGGTATGTTTGCTATTACTGTTTCTCAAATTCGTATCCAGATGGTAGTTCAAGCGTGACTAAGACTGTGCAACGTTAAAGATCAGTAGCTATAGCTGTGTCTTTTTGTATTGAACGCTAACGATGGTATTAGTTTGCTTGATCTGTTTAAAAGTACGAGTTACCTTTCCTTGCAGTTGTTCGCTGATGTGGCACCCGATACGACCGAAAACTTCAGAGCTTTATGCACAGGTAATCTTCTCTACAGTCCCTTTCTGTAAAATTGGTAAAAATTCATCTGTTAGTTAGTGTTACATATTATTTTGTAAATTGGTTCATGTGGCAATTGGTTGTGGTCTCACAATGCGTGCATCAAAATACTGAAGTTTTTGTTGTCATCTGTTCAAACTATTAAGTGTTAGCCCTTAATCTTCACCACAGGTGTGCAATTAGCACACCAATACTCTCACACAAACTCACGTGGCGAATTGGATATCACAAATCATAAATCTTTATTATCTATTCTCACATACAAATACAAATACAGCTCGAAGCTAATCTGAAGCTAGCACTTCCCTTATACAATCTAATTTACTAGCTTGATTTACAAAAGACTTCAACATGTCCTTATATAGGCATTTTGGGCCGGTTGCTACAGTCTTGCTACAGTAACCGACATATAATTCCAGCTCATTCTACACAAAATGCTAGCTAATAGCCAATTTCTATTTTACTACTACTTGCTCTTGCCAAAACCAATTTGCATTTGACTTGCTTTGCTAGAAACTTCCATTAAACAATTTTGATCTTTATCTCAGGAAAATAAATTAAGTCCAACATTCTCCCCCTTAATTTGTTTTCTTGAGATTCCTAACTTTGCTAGAAGCTTCTTTTCATCTCAAGAAAATAAATTAATTTCAACATTCTCCCCCTTAATTTGTTTTCTTGAGATATCTTCTTTTTTTTTCTAGCAATTATTTCTCTTGACAAAATCCCCATTTTATCTTTTCTTCTCTCCCGATCAAGTCTCTCCATTTCCTTGGGCCATTGAACCTTGGTTGTCTGCACATATTTCTTCCTCTATTCTTCTCAGAGTGAGAATATGCACATAATTTTGCCTCTGTATCATTGAATCTATCTTTCATCCTCCACCGCCTCGTCACGGAACGCCAGCGCCTCATGCTCCGGCCACAACTGCTGCGCCTTCGCCTTCTTCATGTGATCAGACCCGATGCGCATGGCCTTGAGGGCGTCCCAAGCTTTCTTGCGGAGTCCTTCGACCCCAGCGGCTCCCGATACTCCCGAGGCACGACGGCGAGGATTGCCTCCATCGCCAAGCAATCTTCTTCCTTGTCCTCGGTGCCTTGGTCGATAGCCTTCCAGAGCCGTCGGGTTCTAAGCTTGACCTTCATGGTCACTGCCCACTCGCCGTAGTTACGTGCGGGTTAGGACCAGCCAGTTAACCCGCTAACTTCCTGCATGGTCCGCACGATGACCTCCTGGCGTGGCTGGGCAGCCGTGGCATCTCCACTGCCACTGCCCACTTCTGTGTCATTCTCGCTTGCCATTGCCGGTGATCAGCCGGTGCAGCAGCACAACCTGGCTCCGATACCACTTGTTAGCCCTGGATCGCCTTGTACAGGTGAGCAGCAAGCTCACCAGCACCCACACAAGCTCTTGGCAAATAGGTAGAAGAGTAGATGAGCACAACACTCACTCATACACAAGGAAAGTGCAGCAGCACTTCCCTTTATGCTGCTGCTGCTGCAGGAGCAGCTCTCTCTGAAACACTATTGTGGTAAATTCTGAACTTTATTATCTCTTCTCCATACAAATACAGCTCAAGGCTATCTGAAGCTAGCACATCTTTACAATCTAATTTGCTAACTAGCTAACTAACTTCAATCCATACAGCTCAAAGCTATCTGAAGCTAGTTGCTAGCAACCCTTTTGCAATCAATCTAGTTTCCTAGCTTTGATACATACAGCTCAAGGCTATCTGAAGCTAGCAACCCTTTTTCCAATCTAATGTGCTAACTTAGCTTACAAAGAAGGTATGCAAGTCCTTATATAGACTTTGCAAACCGTCATACAAGTTGTCAAATCCACTTACAACTCATAATTAACTAAGCATTAGCTAGAATACTCACTTTTACAACTAATTGCTAGCTAATAGTCAATTTCAACTTTACTACTTCTTCCTTTCTCTTGCAAAACTCAATTTGCTTTTGACTTGCATCTTTCCCAATTCTTCCTAACTTTGCTAGAAGCTTCTTTTCATCTCAAGAAAATAAATTAATTCCAACATTAAGTATTAAATATTTGAAGTAGCATTGCTTTCAAGTAGTATATGATATGATTAGAATTTAGTAAATTCACAAAGCCACACTTCTCCAAAATTTTATAAAATCGACAATTTCAAGAACTTGGTATGAGCAACAACACTTTTTATTGCCTAAATTTTAGAGCTACCTCTTTTAGTGCTTGAAGATAGTAGTAGTCAAGCACTCAAGCACACTGGACAATTAGATCATGCTTACCGTGTGTGCACTCAGTTTTAAAATTGGGAACGTATCTAATGCAAACTACCTTCCCGTGAAAACCCGTGCAAACCACTGCAAAAAATTGTCTAATTCACCAAAAAAATCACACATGTAAATGATATGATAACACACAACCTTGTAAAATATCTTGTCCAAACTCGACTTCGTTTGTGAGATATAAAAATAATAAATTTCAAGCCAAAAGGCTGTCCAGATGATTTGTTAGAAAATTGTTATTTTTATCTCACAAACGAAATCAAGTTTGGACAAGATATTTTACAAGGTTGTGTATCATCATATCATCTACATGTTTTTTGTCGTAGTTTGCACGGGTTTTCACGGGAAGTTAGTTTGCACTAGATACGTTCTCTTTAAAATTAGGAAGCGTGTGTGCAGATCATGCCATATTGGTTATGACGGAATGTGATGTTATCACCAAATTGCTAGGGTTATGCTACATCTGCCCTTGTTTATCCAGATGTGGGTCCTAACTAAGGAGGGTTGGATTTGCTGATGCCCCATCCAAACAGCAACAATGAAAACTGTTTCCCTGAGAGAGTTTCTGTGGCGAATAATGTTCCAGTGCTAAAGATTGTAATTCTTTTTAATTTTAGGAAACTACACGTTTAGTTTCAAGTGTAGCTTTCTTTTAATTACTTTGGGATGCTTGTGAAATTTCACTCCTTTTCATTATCTTGAAAATAATTATCCTGATGAATCTACTAATGATGTTCTTCTGTTGCAAATCTATGTGAATTTTAGCCATTGATATCTGAGCTAAAAATAATTTGGCCTAGGACAAACTTAAATGGACCTGTGCTTGTGGTTAGTGGAAGTAGTGCATAACTATTCTTTGCAATATGGAAGAATACCACAATAATGTATTTAAGTTCTGCTCTTACTACTGTTTATTTTGATTGTCTGCACTAAGCAATTGCCACTGATGCTATGGCGATACTAGTCCTTTTGTCGGCATTTGGTAGTCCTAATGATTTTTATTGTTCTTTTTTTGCTTTAAAATGTTCTTTTGAATATTATTGAAATCTGAACTCTCTCATCTGCTTTCAGCCATATTCAACATGCCATTCTGTGATTCTGTTTGAATATTTCCGATTTCTGAAATCTGAGAACCTAATCTATTCTTTCTGTGATGATTAACAATACATATTTAGATTTAATTGCTTCCTAGGAAAGTAGGAATTCAGTTAATTTCCTGGTAAAGTAATTCTGCATGCTTAATGCTTTACTATATCTTTTTATATGTTTAGCTTTAATATACTTGACTATAAATTTATAGTTTCTCTTTAAATTATGAAACTTCATTTTGAAATTTTGAGCAAGGTGATGATGTTCATGTTACTACACGGGAGTCTCTTACAGATTTCTAGTAAAACTGGATGCATGATACACCGACTAGTGTTTCTACTTCTTTGGCAGTTATGTTTTGGCAGACAATTGGTTATAATATTCTTCAGGTCACGACATCAAATAAAATTAGGATATGAATGAAGATTCACATGTAAACTATAACCTGAGCTATAGACTTCTAGTCCATATCTTGTGTTCTAAGCTATCAAGCTAATTTATGCATAAAGAAAGCTAATTTGATGTTGAGCGGTTAATATACTATTATGTGTTTTGGAAATCTTCTGATAATGTAGTCAATCTTCCAAAAGGCGGCGCTTAAACGGTGCCTAGGCGCGCCTAGGCGCTGGGCGACGGGGTACCGCCTCGCCTAGGGGGGTAGGCGGAGGTTAGGCGGCTTCCCCAACAGATCCAGAGCCGCAGGCTCGCGTGGGGGCGGCGCGGATGTCGGACGGCGGGGGGGAGGCCAGGGATGGGCAGCGGCGGAGGTAGTGACGGGGCGGCAGTGGAGGAGGAGGCAGGCGCAGCCGCGGGTGTGCGGAGGAGGAGGAGGAGGAGGCAGGGGAGGGGAGGAGGAGGAGGAGGAGGAGGAGGAGGAGGAGGCGGGGGACGGAGACCCGTGGCGGGGGCGGAGGGCCGGGAGGGCAGGAGGCGGGGGGGCGATGCAGGGGCAAGCGGCGCGAGCGAACGATGGGAGGGGAGGGAGGGGGAGGCGTCGGGGGGAGAGGATAAGGTGGGAGGTGGGCTGTTGAATAGTTGGGCTGCTTTGATGGGCTTTCTTTTTGACTTAAGGCCCACTTGTCCCCTGTTTTTCTTTTCTTTTAGAGGTATATATGATGTATATGGCAAGGTATATGTATGTATATGGCACCGCCTAGAAAAACGCCTTGAAACGCCTAATCCCGCCTAGTCGCGCCTAGGCTCTAGGTGGTGGGTCACCGCCTAGAGAGAGCCTAGCGCCTAGAAAAAGATTGAATGTAGTGGGTACCTTTGTTCTTTTTGCCACAGCCCACCTTGTGCATAGTCAAATGTACAGATTATATCCAGTTCTCAGTTTAAAGTCAACTCCTCCCTATTTCCTAGCATCGTTGCTCTTACTAATTGATGTTGCATGCTTTAGGTGAGGTGGGAATTGGACAGAAGACTAAGAAGCCATTATGTTACAAGGGATCATCGTTCCATCGTGTCATCAAGGGGTTCATGGCACAAGTTAGTTTTTCTTCTTTTTTTGTAGTTTTGTATTTATGCATTTTGCTTGCGTTTCAGTTACAATGTTTGTATTTTGTGGCTAGAATTTGGTTAGCTTTCTATTGTTCTGTTTTTTAGCCAGTTCCTTGTTTCCTTGTTCATGATGTAGGATGCAAGACAGATGATATCGACTGCTTTTCTTATCATATAGTATTTGAGGTTGTATGCAGTATTGTCTACGTTTGCTATTCTAATAATGAGTGGAAAACTTATTTGTTTTCTTAGTCATAACTGCTGAGCGTGCTGTATGCTTTTTTTCAGGGAGGTGACATTGCAAAAGGAAGTGGTGAGTTTGAACAATTAGTTCTTGCTTTACATTTTTCTATTTCTTTTCCTTCCCGGGGAAAAAAAGCAGCAATTCCCCTCCCCACTTCCATAGCCTTTCTCATTCGTTGTGTTCTGTTATAAACTAGTATTCTTGTGTACGTCTACTTAAAGGGCTTGCATGCACATAGCACTCCCAAGTTGTGAAGTTATAGCCTACTTTATGCTAATTTTGAGGGTTTTTGTTGTCATTTCTCTATGTTATCACAATGTCCCTACCTTCTGATTTGAAGATTATATTGTGCACTCCTTGTTAGCATTTGATGTTCTTTAGGATATTTTTTTAACTGGAGTAGTTTAGCGGTCTTTTCATGTCATATAGTGGTATAATGGCCTTAATTCTGGTATCAAAATTTTCAAATTTGCTTAGGATTTGTTTGTTTTCGTATGCAATGATTTGTTCCAAGATCCAGATGTATACTGTCCCCACATTTATAGATTGTTGTATTTTTGTCTATTAATGTCACATATGGTGATGCATGTTGCTATCTTTACTTTTTGGTATTATTTTTCTGTTATACATTAGTTCTGTTTGTTTGATGTAATTCTACCTTATGATTTTAACTACAGGGTCTGGCGGAGAAAGCATATATAGTGGAAAATTTGCAGGTATTAACTATTTAGCTTGGTGTGGAATCTGTTATATAGTGGAGATGTTGAATGCAAATAGCGCAATGATCTTGCAACTTTCTATTGGAGTATTAGAATGTTGGTTGCCATACAAAGTCAAATGGTGTGTTGTTATGTGTCTACTGTCTAGATAGTAGTGTGTCCAAATTCTATAATCTAGTACAAGTTACTCCTTTGATCTTTTTGGCTGCTTTGCTCTGGAAATGCTGGAGATCTTATCCAACTTTTCTGGTAAGCATTAAAGCAAGCAGTATATCTGTAATGACAGTATATTATTTGCATTTCAGATGAAACTTGTGTTCTACCTCATGATGATCGTGGTCTCTTGACAACGGCAGATACTGGATCCAAAGCTAGTGGCTCCCAGTTCTGCATTACTTTCAAGCCTAATCCTCATCTTGACAGGTTTGTTCTGATCAATTCCATTTGAATGACAGTGTGTTTCAGTTTTGTACAAAATATATCTTTCAGATATGTATCGAGACTAATCGTACATTCCTTTGGGATGTTGAGTTGAATCTAAGCTTGGGACATTTGTCTCTCAAATCGAATGCTTATTTCCAGTGCCAAACTGATTTTTTTTTCTCATTGTAAATTATAGCTCTAAGTGTCCAATGGCCATAGTCACTGATACAATGTCATTTGCTTAATTACCTGTTTTATCAAGCATTGGAACTACAGAAGAATAGTTTTCTACTACTTTTATTTGTTCACTTGTGCTTTTGGATCTCCATTGTTGCTAGCATCTCCAGCAAGAGTCCTCAAATCAGGGTCCCTACTTTTCATCTGAGCACTTCCCCTCACTTTTGAGGGCCTAATTTTTTCCATTTGCTCCAACAAGAGCCCTCAAATCAGAGTCCTCAAAATCTTTTTGAGGGACCCTGACACAGGGGACCCACCTGTCATTATCCATCCTCAATCTTAATCCGTCTCGCCCACTTGGAGGTCCCCCACATATCCTCTTCCACAGTGGCACGCCTTCAGGGGAGTTGCTCCTGTAGTGGGGAAGGATGGGCGTGGGAGCTGCCTGGGGAAGGGAAGGACGGGCACAGGCGGAGAGAAGACCGCCGCTTGGGCAAGGGAACGGTGCAGGAGATACCATGCCGCCTGGGGAAGGGGTGCTTGGCTTTGAGGTAGAGGCTGCGTACGGGAAGTACCTGAGGTGGAGGGCTTGACCGTGGGACAGGGTAGTAGTTGGGAAAAAGTAGGGACCCCATCGAGATGCCCCAGGAATGTGGGCTCAAGGGGAAGATTTGAGGGTGTGTACCCTGGCCCTCAAAAGTAGGACGAGGATTCAAGTAGAGGCCCTGCTGGAGTTGCTCTAATTCAAAAGAGCAACACTGCTTGTTGAATCATGCAAGGTGAGACTCGGTACATGATCTTGTTGGAGATATTGGATGATGGGAGGATGTCATGGCGTTTGGCTGTTGTTCACCTTGGGATGCCGGAACTGTGTTTGGCTTGTGTGTTTACCTATGTGTCGTTGGGATGTTGTGGGTATTTTTTTCTTTTTTTTGTGTGTGTTTTAATCTGTGCCTATGTAAGGTTTTTAGGACTGGTTTCCCTTATAAACTAGGCCAATTCTATTCTCCTTGATTGAAAGGCAGAGCTCCTGCCATTACGTTAAAAAAAAAAACCACTGCTTGTTGAATCGTAAGAATTTGATAGTTATGTATTAAATGTGAATTGATTTTGCATTAATTTTGCGCTTTGTCTATGTGTGGAATTTTGAACTATGGAAATTTGTTTCCTATGGTATGCATGTCTCTTTTTTGGTTGTGAAAATAGAATGTGAGAGTAGGAGCAAACCTGTTTGACTGATGCCTATATGGATGGAGTGAGACTTAGTTTTGGTTTTTCTGTTTGGCTTTTTACTATGTTATAGGAATGTTGCAGGCTTGTGGCATAATAAACTGTTAACTGGGCATGCCTCTATAATGTCCAGTTTCACTTGTGAACTCCATGGTTTTCTGACTTAGTACAGTTTTGTTGATAATTTGACATTCTACTGTGTTACAGGAAACACAGAGTTTTTGGCAAGCTTGTTGTTGGAAGTGATGTTCTGAAGAGGATTGAGCAAGTAGATGTGCAATCCCCTGATTCAACTCCTGCTGTTCCGGTTACTATAGTAAATTGTGGGGAGCTCACTGACCGCAATGATCCTGGATCTATGACAACAGAAATTGGTAATGCTTATCAACTGATTGGAATTTTCACAGCACCTATTGATCCATTTAATTTATAAGTCTTCTTTGGGCCATTTAGGTAAAGCAGGGCAGTTTTGTATTTACCATTTGAATGTTCTTTTTATGTGATAATGATTGTACAGATAAAAAGAGAGCTGCCAAATCAAAGTTGTCAAAGGATATATCTTCCGATGACGAAAGTAATGAAGTAAAACACAAGGGACGTCGTAACAAATCTTCAAAAAGGAGAAGGAAGAAGAGGAGATATACGTATTCAGAATCAGATAGCTCTTCTGAGTCGGATACTGAATCGTCTGATTCGGATAGTGATTCTGATACTTACTCAAGTGACTCATCTGATGTCAGCAGCTCAAGTGATGACAGGCGAAGGCGCAGAAAGAGATACTCCAAGAAAAATAAACGCAAGCGTTCAAGAAGAAAGCGTGACCATAGGCGTGAAAGAAGGCGTAGGAAGCGTGATAGGAAATCAAAACAGAAGTCGAAAAGGTCTGTTAACATTGTCAAATTGAACATTCCTGACCTTTGACCTATACATTGTCAAATTGAACATTCCTGACCTTTGACCTGCAATATATGTTCTTTTATTAGCAGGATAACAAAGGGTGATAGTGAAGCTGAAAGTACGAGCGATAGCAGCTCTGAAGATGCTAGAAGCAAGAGACACCGTCGTGGGCGGAAGTCCAAGGCATCATCTCAAGTTTCTGGTAGTTGCTTTTCTTTTTGCCTATATGTTTCCTTATGCCATTACATGTTGAGGTTCTGTATTTCACTAATACCAAGTAAATCGAAGCATAGATTCGTGAACTTTGTTCTGATTTCTCAGTTAGTTATTAGGTTTATGAACTGAGAGTTGGAGTAACATGCCCTATGTACCACATCAACCAATCCTTTGTAGCTTAAGAGAGGTGGCATTCACCATCTTTATATACCTGTATGGGCTTGATAAGATACCATATCTGGTTAAGTACTTCATTGTATTTCAAGAAACTGATAGAATAAATCTGGCAAGGTAATGCAATGGTAGTAGCTAATGCTACTCAAGCAAAATCAAGAGACATCACAAAAGAGAGTTCACTCTTGCATGTTTGGATGCCTTATTGGTTCACTGTTTTACCCATCACAAATACGGATAGTTGGTTTGGAATTATGAGGACCATTCACTTAGACTTGTCTTAAACATACTGTCATATTCTCATAATTTTATTTGATTTTATAATTTATAAAAGGTAGACCATGCCATGTCCAAAAATCAGGAAGTTCTCACTGGCTGGTTATCTCTTTTAATCTTTAGATTAGATGATGGTTGCATGGTATTATTGGTGGTATTGTTCTGGTATATCTGTCTTGCATGAACAAATGTACCGATTGGCCATCTAGTAAGGGATATGGTACATGTTTAGTTTCGTTCCACTAATGATTGCAATATACACTTACCTTTCCAGAGGAAAATCTTGCTGCAGTGGCTGCTTTGAAGGATGCCACATCACCTCAACAAAAGATTGGAATACCAAGGAGTCCAGCACAGGATGTCTCCCCACTGCAAAACGGGGAAATCCATACAAATGGTGTTAATGAATCAAAAATTGAAAGGAATGCTGCTGTCATGCCTGTTCTAACTGGCAATCGAAGCAAATCTAGGTTTCCTATACTTCTTCATACATAAATCATTCTTTGTGCTTACTGCTTCTGGAAGCGGTGTTTCATCTGACATTGATAAGCAGGAGCCAGAGCATGAGTGCCAATCACTCAATGAGCAAGAGTATGAGTATCAGTCCAAGAAGAAGCCCAATGAAAAGGTCAATTACCAGCCCGAAGAGGTCAGATAGCAGGAGCCCTGTTCACCATAATCGCAGTAGAAGTCCTGTCCGTACTCCCAAAAGAAGTGAGAGCAGGAGTCCAGCCAGACGGCAGAGCATCAGCAGGAGCCCTGCTAGGAGCCTCAGCAAGAGCTCACCCAGAGATCCAAGCAGAAGCCCCCACATAAGCAGGAGTCCTGTTAAAGCTCGCAGAAGGAGCATTAGCAGGAGCTCAGCTAGGTCCATGCAACAGAGAAGTCGAAGCAGGAGCCTGGAGAGAAGTCCTGTTAAAGCTCGCAGAAGAAGCATTAGCAGGAGCTCAGCTAGGTCCATGCAGCAAAGAAGTCCAAGCAGGAGCCTGGAGAGAACTCTTGTACGGAAAAGTGTCAGCCCAAGCCCACCATTAGATAAGCGAAGAAGCATTACTCGAACCTCTGTGATATCTCCATTGCGAAGTGTTAGCCGGAGCCCAGCTAGGATTTCAAGGAGCCCACATAGGCCTTCTAGGAGAAGCCCTATGAGAAGTCCACGACGGAACATTCGCAGAAGCCTCAGCAGGAGTCCTGTGAGAATGCATAGAAGAAGTGTGAGCAGAAGCCCAGTAAGAGGTGGTCGACCTCGCAGGAACATTAGCAGAAGTCCCAGTCCACATCGCAGAGCAGTAACACCGCCAAACAATGGAAGGAGCCCATCCAGAAGTGATTCTCCTGATGGGTCACCGAAACGCATAAGACGTGGACGGGGTTTTACTCAGCGGTACTCATTTGCGAGACAATATCGCTCACCTTCTGCTGATCGCTCGCATCGTTATGGCGGAAGAAATGACCGTGACAGGTAATTGAATCGAAGTTTGATCTGTTGTTTTCATTTGATTTAGAGTTTTAAATTATGTTTTGCCCCTTATTTAGATACATGGGTTACCGGGGTTCCCGCCATCGATCACCTCCTCGACGGTATAGAAGCCCACCCAGAGGTAGAGCATCACCCCCAAGGTAAATGCACTGTTTATGTGATAGTTAAAGAACTTGGTTATTTTTCTACGGGTATCAGCTTCTATTATCATTTGTGATGGCGCATCATCAAACCAATTCTGAATAGGCAGTCTTTTTTGTTACACTTCAATCTGTTCTTTGTCATGATTTCTTTTATTTTGCCACTTGAGGCTTAGTAGGTACAGGAGGAGGAGCCGAAGCGCCTCACGCAGCCCTGTCCACAGAGAAAGGGGAAGGGGAGGTGGATACAGCAAAAGCCCTGTACGGAGCCGTTCACCCCCTGCCAGGAAACCAAGGTCACATAGTGATCGTGCACGATCAGTTTCCAGGAGCCACCTTTCTGGGTCAAGGTCAAGGTCTCCACCAGTGCATCATCCCTCCCCACCTGATTCCCCATCTCTGAAGCGTGCAAGTGATGAGAAATCTCGGTCCCTGTCCCGGTCTCGGTCACTGTCTGGTAGCCCTAGTCGTGGAGGCAAGACAGGTTTGGTTTCCTATGGGGATGGCTCTCCTGATTCAGCTGGGAAGTAGTCTCCACCGGGGAATTGATGTATTTTACGATGGTTGACCATTAGCTGTTGATCGGCCCATTTGCACGTTGTGTTGCATTGCTACTGTAGAGAAGAGAAGCGGTTTTGGTCCTTGAGGCGCCCCCTGGCCTGGTGTTATCCCTGTTGAACTGTTACATATGTTGTTCGGTATGATCCGTGATGTCCTTTGGTTATCGTAAGACTCGTAATCTGAGCTTAGGTTATGCTTTTGCTGAACATGTAGCAAGGTTTCAGCGTAGTTATCGTTGGTGGAATTTGGATGTTATAAGCTTAGGCGCAAAGAGAATCACTACAATATTTTGATCTCCGATGACAATAACATGTACAATTAATAGTTAATTCCTTTTGCATCTGTACAATACTAGTGTTTCTGCATTGATTCAATAATTAATTCGCTTGTCCGTATCATATTTTTTACATTTCTCACGGACATTCCATTGGTAAGTTAATGATAAATTACTGTGCCCGACATAAGTGTGTTTGGGCAACCGATGCTCCTGATTATTCGCTGTGTTTGGCATTGCTCAGGCCAATCCGTGACGGCACTCACTTTGGATGGCGGCACTGCTCGTTCGTGCGCTGCGTGCCTACCACTACCACATGTGGCCACTCGCATGATCAAGGGTTTTACTGTGTAAGAGAGGTTGGCTGAGGCCGATTGGAGTAGTTGGGTTGGAGCGGGTTGGAGCTGACTAGTTCGCATACACTGGATTTCGGCCTGCAGCATTGCCAACAGCAGACGGACCTCCGCCTCTTCTTGGGACGCTTGCATAGCTCTCTGATTTGCAGCAGAGGCTGCTGCAACTATCTCTTTCCTGCTGTCCCGCGACCATCGTCTACCTCGCACTCGCACTCGCACTCCTCGCCCTGCTCCCACCATTGGCGGCTCCTGCCAATCATTGCGCCGTTTGCCTCCCGTCCTTGCTCTCCTCGTCCTCGCCCTTGCCCCTGTCTCCACACTGTGCACTGATCTCTCTTCTAAAGCCCGTCGGAGATCAAGTCCCTAACCCACCGGAACACTAGCCACCACCTCGTTTTCTTCTCCGTGTCTGGTATCCGCGACGTCACGTCTTCTCGATCACTTACTATAATTTGCGCTGCCTAAAATGTTACTATTGCCCATGTTAATTACAAAAGATTGTTTCGGCATCCTCCTGCTACATAGGTATCTCACACAATCACACTCCTAGCAAGTTCGATCGACATCGCGGAAGAATCTGTAGCTAGCAGATCCGCAGTGCACCGGCGACAAAATATATGGCGAGCGTTCATACTGGATCCTCTGCCCTGTGCCATTTCGGTCTGTTTGATGACAATAATTTCACAGGATGTGGAAGAATGCGTCGTCTAACTCGTCTCCCCTCCGCAGCTGCTTGTCCACATTTTGACAACCCGCACCGGATCCCGTGTGGCGAGACAAGAACGGCCAATAGGAAACCGACGTGGCCACTTCCCGCGCCACTCGCTACGGTTACCCCTCGCTTGTTCAAACCTCCGCCGTCCAATCTCGCATCAACGGCCAACACCATCTCTCCCAACTCCCAATTCCCCAACTCCGCCGGCAAAATCCCCCAACCGTCCGCTCCCCGCGACACCCCCTGCCCGCGATGGAGGCCGCAACCGCCGCCACGGCGGCGATGGTGTGGTTCCGGAAGGGGCTGCGCGTGCACGACAACCCGGCGCTCGACGCGGCCCGCCGGTACGGCGCCGGCGCCGCCTCCGCGCGGCTGTACCCGGTGTTCGTGCTCGACCCGCGCTACCTCCGCCCGGACCCCGCCGCGGCGTCCCCTGGCTCCGCGCGCGCCGGGGTCGCCCGCATCCGCTTCCTCCTCGAGAGCCTCAGCGACCTTGACGCTCGCCTCCGCCGCCTCGGGTCTCGCCTCCTCCTCCTCCGCGCCCGCGACGACGTCGCCGATGCTGTCTGCGCGGCCCTCAAGGACGTAAATATCCTTTTTTTTTTTTTTTTTTTTGTTCTTTGCCCTTTCAATCCTTGGCTATACAATGAAGAAATGCTGGGTTCACTTCACCCCTCGTTCATTTGCGTTCAAGTGGAACATCGGCAAGCTGTGCTTCGAGTCCGACACCGAGCCGTACGCGCTGGCCCGCGACAAGAAAGTCACGGTGAGGCTGCTGATGATCACTTTTCCTCCACCATCCGTATCTTTCTTGGGTGATGTTTCCTGATGAAGGTTTTGGTACTTTTATTAGGATTTTGCTTTGGCGTCTGGGATCGAGGTGTTCACGCCTGTTCAGCCACACCCTTTTCGACCTAGAAGAAATCATAAAGAAGGTGTTCGAAACTTGAAAGCTTATTATACTAGTATTCAGTACCTGTGAAGTCACGACCCAATACTCACAACCAAATGTGCTTAACTGAATCTGGTTTTGCAAATTTGCAGAACGGTGGTCGGCCGCCTTTGACATATCAATCCTTTGTTTCCATTGCTGGGGAGCCGCCAGATCCTGCCATGGAGGAATACTCTGAGCTCCCACCGCTTGGGGACACAGGGGAATACGAGCTGTTGCCCGTGCCTACAGTGGAGGAGCTTGGGTATGGGGATATCAGCCAGGTAACGGTGGAGCCACAATTGGTCCAAAGAACTAGTATTTCAGTTACTACTGGACTGGATCTGTTTCTCTGAACTGCTGGATGGCGATTCGCAGGAGGAGATTCCACCATTCCATGGTGGGGAGACAGAAGCTCTGAGGAGAATGAAAGAAGCGCTTCAAAATAAGGTGGTTGCTTCTGGAATAGCAATATTCTGAAAATCCATCAAGTTTGTTACTCTTTGCTGTGCCCACAGGTGATTTGAAAGTGATGACCTCGGTTCTTTTGTTTTGTTTTGAGTAGGAATGGGTTGCCAAATTTGAGAAACCAAAGGGCGATCCCTCTGCTTTTCTGAAACCTTCCACAACTGTCTTGTCACCGTATTTGAAGGTATGTTTGTCAATAGCTCAATGCAGCTAGCTGTCCTTCTTCCCTGCTATTTATTTAGATTATAAAGTGTTTAAAACGGATTGTGATGTTGTCCATGATGCAGTTTGGGTGCCTGTCTTCCAGATATTTTTACCACTGCATTCAGGATGTGTACAGGAGCGTCAGAAACCATACAAAACCACCTGTTTCATTGGCCGGACAGGTGATTTGTAATTGTAACTGCATTTGTTGGACATGAATGAAAAATCTAGCTACACGGCTTCTTCAGTTCTGAGTGCCTGTTTCATGTTTTTGTAACAGTTGCTGTGGCGAGACTTCTTCTACACAGTGTCTTATGGAACTCCTAATTTTGACCAAATGAAAGGAAATAAAATATGCAAGCAGGTGACTTCGTTCGATTGGAAACCATTCTTCCTTACAGTGATGCACTTTTCATGAGCATAGTTGTAATCCAAACCCCATTTAGTTTAGATTCCATGGAGTGAGAATGAGGAGCTATTTGTTGCATGGAGAGATGGCCAGACAGGATATCCGTGGATCGATGCTATCATGATTCAGGTTTTCTCAAATGAACATCTACCAGAGAATCTCATTTTTCTGTTCCTTCGTTCGTGTCACTCTTAAAAGTATCTGATAGCATTGTTTTTGTGTGTCTGTCTGCCAGCTGAGGAAGTCGGGTTGGATGCATCACCTTGCACGCCATTCGGTTGCTTGTTTCTTGACACGTGGTGATATGGTATGTTCTGTGATCTGTAAAGCTTGTATTCAATAAGAACTCTGTTGAGAATTATTTACACTGAAATATCCTTTACAGAATATGTATGTTTGCAATTGTAAATTTTGCTCTTTTGGCAACTTTCGAGTTCGCAAAAAAAAAGTTCTAGTTAAGAAAGAAGGTAAGCAGTAAGAGCTGTTTTCTATTTTGTTTTGCTAGATGAAAAATTATGGCTATTGGATTGTCTTGATTAGCTATTTAGTGGGGTCAA
This sequence comes from Chrysopogon serrulatus, assembly GCA_015844335.1. Taxonomy (NCBI): domain Eukaryota; kingdom Viridiplantae; phylum Streptophyta; class Magnoliopsida; order Poales; family Poaceae; genus Chrysopogon; species Chrysopogon serrulatus. The sequence continues at coordinate 254,059 of JADLZL010006407.1, forward strand.
TATTGTGCTGGTAGAATGGTAGAATCTGAAGATTTTACTTACCTAACCTTCTCTGGTACATTTTTGAAAGAGTTGTGGACATTTGACATTATGCATCTGAAGAAATTTCTGATCCTGATTCCAAACTACCTTATATTGCTTATGCGAACTTCTGAAACTATTTCTTTTAAAGTTTATCCACTGGGAAAAAGGACGCGACGTCTTTGAAAGGTTACTGATTGATTCTGACTGGGCCATTAACAATGGCAATTGGCTGTGGCTCTCTTGCTCATCCTTCTTCTATCAGGTTACTGATAACACACATCATTCACATAGGAATTTTTATTAACATTTTTATTCATCCTAATACTTATTTTACATTTCTTGTGAATTTTTCAAAAACAGTACCACAGAATTTACTCGCCTATCACATTCGGGAAGAAGTATGATCCTAACGGGAACTACATTAGGCATTTCATCCCAGTGCTGAAAGGTACTTCTGGAACAACATTTCAACATTGTTTGTCCCTTCAGATAGAGGACTGACCTATTTGATTTTGTACAATTCTACATTGTACTCATTTAGACATGCCAAGGGAGTACATTTATGAGCCTTGGACTGCTCCTCTTAGCATCCAGAAGAAAGCCAATTGTATTATTGGCAAGGACTACCCAAAACCAGGTTAAAATGAAGGACACTGTTGTAAATAAGGCATCTCCATGATTAGTAATAATTGATTTATATTTTGCACCTGTTTGGTTTTACAGTGGTTGATCATGAGACTGCAAGCAAAGAGTGTAGAAAGAGGATGGGAGAAGCTTATGCGTCGAGTCGCCTTGATGTCAACCCTACTAAAGGGAAGACGCTGAACTCATCGCGACGAAAAATGCCCCATGGTGACCAAGACACGTCTAACTCAACCATTTCCAAGCTACTGAAGAGGAATAGCCGAGCTGAGTGATGTGCAGCTCTCTCTTCTGTAGCAACTTTACACTAATTGTTTCACCTTCAGCATTTATAATTTTCATACGTAGCTCGTCTGGTATTTTACTAAAGTCTTTTGACAGAAAGGAAATGATCTGCAATCCGTAGCTAATCTGATATCCTACAGTGAACGAACAGATCCGTAATGTGTAATGTATGGTCATGTAACAAGTGTAATAATGATAACTGCTGCCCATGTACTAGGTCTTATTTGGAAGGGGGAGCCTTTCCTAATTCTTGCAGAAAATGAACTGTTCAGTACAATCCATTTAGGCAGGCCATGGGGTTAGTCAATTCTTTTTAGCATTGTTATTCCTCTTCAGTAGCTCGGCTGTACAATAGAACAAGGCTAAACAGAATTGACTGTCTCGACTATTCACCAGGATCCAAGGAACAGGCAAGCAGTTTAGGTTGATCCCAATGGATCCCAAGGTTGTCATAGTCAAAATGTAGCTCCTTTTTGGTAACTACCGGGCCGGGAACAGCCTCTTGTTTTTTAAAACTTCTATCTTCTTAACACAACGAACACAATGCTCTGCATATTCGAGAAAAAAGTTTTAAACAAACTGTGGCACCAGTTATTGATAGCGTGATGATTTCAAGCTTTCCCTCTTTGAATATTGACAGTGTGATGATTCGTTTGAGCCTGGACCAAAGGCCCTGCTCTTCTTTACCGTCCAAACTTGCCATAAAAATTTTCGCAGAAGAAACAGTAAATAGATCATCAACGGCGATGTGTAACTGTTCTTCACCTGGGATTACTAGAAAGGAGTAGGAAGAACAGCGTACCATAACAACAAAACAGACACTTTCTGTGTGTTTTCAGACTACCTGTCGACTGTTGTCATAACAGAGTTGATGCTCACTTTACCTGTCGACTTGACAGCACATTTGACATTTTAGTGCGTGTTGGTAACCGCATTGGCAGCCTTTTTCTCGCATGGCATAACCTGAAGTCAGAACCGACTGAAGTAGGCGCCTGGCTTTCTCAATTTCCTCACGCATGGGTATGGGTATGGGTATGGCATAACATTTCCTGCTCAGTTCTCACACACGACTTCTTAGGATCAGCTTTATCTTTGCATTTGTTGTCTTGTGGCAGAGAGTCCATTCTTTTGATGCAGTGGCAGAGCACCTGAAGTGGCCCCTGTTCACCATGTAACAGCATCCATGCATCAATGCGTCGTCTATTGGCATGTCAATAGCACAGGCAGTATTCAGATAAAGCTAGGAGTTAGTGGACAGATCCAAGGAGATGTGCCAGATGGCTGGGAAGCACTATGATCTGAGGCTTGTGAAGTCAGCCATCACTCCATCAGGTTCAGGTAGGCATCAGTGTACTGCTTGGCCGTTTCTTCTTCCTCTTCCTCTCCCCACATGGTTTCAGTCCTGTGCGTGGCTGATATGGCTCCATGCCTCCGTGATGCGCGCGTTCAGAGGCAAAGATCTTCTCCCTGTTTGCTACGTAAGAATACTGACATGAAGGCGGCTCTGGCTCTTTGTGCTGCCATGACACTTATCCATTTGATGGTTCTCGTGGTGATGGTGACCGTGACAGAAAGGCCATGAGTTTGGCATCCTCTTCATCTCTTTCTTCATTGTAGAGCAGTAGTTTGTGTAACGGTAAAAACATAAGCCTTGTGTATCTGTTTTAGCTGCTAAGACACACACTGACATTCATTGCTCTGTGTTGACATCTACTCTTTTGTGTTCTTTCAGGCGATCACATTCTCTTTTGGAATTTGTTATGTTTGCATCCGATATCCATTCCATGCCTAGTGAAGAAACAAGAACAGTTACAGTTTCGTTTTCCATGGATGGCATGCAAATGCCTTCCACCTTTTGCAATATCAGTGGTTCGATTCCATCTTATATTGTTTATGGGGCCCTGCAATCTGCAGGTAAGATGTGCAATTATTGAGCTAACTTACTAGCCATAGTTCCTTTTTCTTAGATTTGAAAGCCATGTCGTTTTCCAGCAAAAGATGTGTGCGTATTCACGTCATTTAAATCAGATATGTCAGCAAGATTCCGAGTTCAGATTATCACAAAGAAGTAGCACTGGATAGGAACAAGAAAAAGACCACTGAATAAAGTTAGATACTCCTACTCTAGAGAGAGATCTTTGGTCTGTTCGTGTCCTATTAAAATTTGAAGTGAGACAACATGACTCTCGAAAGAATGTCATCGAATTTGTCTGTTTCAGAAAGCTTAATACCTATTTTTTTCCTCAAATGATCTTCATACCTTTTACTTTAAACCAATATCACATATGCTAATAAAGCTATGGCTCTGCATCTTGGACATAGTAATCACATAGGTTAAGTCCTTGACTTGACACATATTATTATACTTCTATTTTCATGTATCGATTATACAAAGTAATAATATTTTTCTTCTAGTACTAAGCGGCATGTGAATCGAGAGTGAGACGTTTATGATAACTATGTTAATATTAATTAAGATCTACCAATTTATTCTCTACTATGAAAGTTTGGAGGGTCTTAGGCCCTCAGACTGACTGCAGCGCTTCCGCAAAAGCGATCCTGTAGTAGCACTTGGCGTGATTTTCAGCTGCAGCGCGGTCCGCCAAATGGTCCGGAACACAGACCTGTCCGGGATAGGCAGCGGAGCAATGGACAGAGAGCGGATGGCTGAATAGGAGAGAGAGTGAACATGCAGCTATGGGTCCCACGGTTTCATGTAACAAAAAATGTTATAACTCACAAACTAAAAACCCAAATTAAATTCCGATTGCACTATTAATTTTGTTTCAATAATTCCTTCAAAACAAGATGTCACATGGATATATTTAGATAAAGTGACAAGTATGCCCCACAGTGGATAAAGGATGATATAGAGGATGGATGAGTGCGGAAAAATTAAGTATAGAGGAGAGAATCTTGATGACTAGACCTTTTTAGAGGATAAATTTAGAGTACCACGAGTGCGGATAGCCTCAGCTTGAACCTCCACCCTCTCCTCTTCAAAGCAGATATGTCAAAAATTCTTAGGGGGTAGGGGGCTTGAGCCCCTCCGCTAGATCTGCCCATATTCTTTTTGGATGTATTAATAGGAGTCCCTCTTCTTTTGGGTGTATTTATAGGGATAAATGAGCAGTATGCATTAAGTATTTATAGACAGAGGCAGTGAACGGCTATGAGCAGAACATAGGGCATTAGTGAAAGCGACTTTGAGTGCTACCACCTGTAAGTTGTAGACGTTAAGATCGCTACTCCCTTTGTCCCAAAAAGAAGGTCGTTTTGTTTCTCAAAAAACAACTGCCGACAATTTTAATATAAATATCATCGATTAGTATCATCAGAAAGATCTTTTAATCTAGTTTTTTAATAAATTTATTTAGAGATATAATATTACACGAATTTTTTATAAATCGAGTCAAACTTGTGGCACGAACACCTAAAACGACTTTCTTTTCAGATGAGGGAGTACTCCGGTTCTTTCCTTTAGTTCTTCCCCAAGCAATACCAGTGGCTTCAAATGCAGACACCATGGTAGAGCGATCGGACAATAATAGGAACTAAGGCCCGATCTTCCGATAGATAGATGAGAAGTCGAATTGTGGAGATCATGATGTATGATTCAAGAGCTCCGACCGGGTAGATCGTCTACCTTGCAATCACAACACCACTGCTCCGATGCTTATTAACTAAGCACGAAACCCAGATGACCTCGCCAAGAAGGCTACTAGTCCCTACAAGCGATTCGAGAACACAAGCAAGAACTGATAAAGGCAATCTGAAGTTGCAATTTGGGGAATAACAAACCAAAGTAGCAGCCTAGTCGATCTGATACAGTGGCGAAATCTCACGAAAAAAAAAGTGCAGATGCAATCTGAGCAAAACCCAACTTTTCTAGCAGTACATAGGTGATATTTGTAGTAGAAAACAACTCATATAGAAAGCCATGGGCGTAGGCCACCAGTGGAGGAAATGGAAGACCAATTGGTTCAGTTTCTATGAAGTCTCTTGGAATTCTCGCACATCTTCTAAGCTTCTATGCAGCCTTTAGTAAATCAGCCACAACTCTTTATTGGGGAGTTGAAAAGATGCTCCGTTTGTTGGGTTAGAAAGTAGACTTTATAGACTCTCTAACCATGTATGGCATGCACCACGAGACTGCATAGGTTGGTACGTGAAGTTGGTCAAACTTTTTAAACTTTGTCATGTGAACTAAGATCAGTCAAATTAGTACCATTAGATTTATCATACAATGTATTTTCATAAGATACTCATTTTATATCATAGCTATGTTGGTCAAAGTTAAACATGAGAACGGATTCTGAGAGTCACGTACTTGTCATGTGAACTCAGTCTTGTGCATGTAAACGTTTGTTGCTTGAGAATAAACTTGGCATAGAGCTTGAAATTGGCATAAGCAGAGGTCTGCTCGATGTAAATGGTGTTGATCCCATATTCCTAAGCAATAAGACATCACAAGACTTTAGTAGCATTCCATCCTCATGAATTGTAGTATGTAACATAAGGAACGAACGCACCTCATAATTCAAATAACATGCATGAGCCCTTGTCATTGGTCCTTCTAAAGAATTTGGTGTCAAATTAGTCATTGGGCTTGTATCTGGTGGAGCAATGTCCTCATAAGACAAGTTACAAATTTGCTCACATTGCAAACCATTGAAGATATGTGCATGTTCAATCTACACTTACTTTTACAATGGTGATGTTTGATTGTCTAAAATTGATGTATGATGGTCTCTTATGTTCTGCAATTAATTGGTTGTGGAATACTTAGTAATTGTAATGCCAACGTCCTATGTTTTATTTTTTTTTTGATTTTTTTTTTTTTAAAAAATGCTTTGTTAGATGTAGTCGGAGGACAACAACTAAGAGGTTTAAGGATTTAAAAACTGATTCTAACTAGTAAACTGTAAGCACATCTTGTCCAAGGATATTTTAGAAAGGTATTTTAGGTTAACCACTCTGACAGAAGAGACATGTAATGTAATTTAGAAGTACCAATGGTGATTACAGTACTGAATTGATTGGAGTATACCAATGCAAGAGTATGTTCTACTAATCAACGATTTGTTTGCAGTTAGTGAGAGTACAGTACAGTACTAAAGGAGTCGCCTGGAGTTTGGAGTTTACACTTGGTGGTGGGCGGACAGGACCGACCAGGCCGGCCGCCGGGGACCAGGCCTCCTCCTTGCCACGACATGGACATTCAGCAGCCACTGTCGCCGGCCTGCCGCTCCCTGCCATGCCAGCCAGCGTAACGAACCTCTTGAATGATGGCACTGCCGCTGCACCTGACCGCTGCCGCTGCCGTCGCGTCGCGTCGTGTTGCGTTGTTTCGTGTGCCGTGGCTGGCCGCCCTGCCCGGCTGCCTGCCCCTGCATGGGCTTCCCGCTGGTAGGCGCTTGGTGCCGGCCTTGGTCTGCTCCGCCGCAACCGCTGCAGATGCTCTGCTCTGCTCTGATGAATCTCTCTGATCGCTGACGCGACGTAAAGCAGCAGTGCTGTGTGCTCTGCATGCTGCCGCGGCGGCTTCAGGCGGTGAATGGAGGAGGATTATGGCACAGGTACTATCACCTGGTCATGCCCACATGAATCTTCTTCTGTTCATCTGTACGTACTACTAGTCTGCTGGCGGTGAATATATACTGTACTGTATGTGTAGTTTTCTGACCTTCTACTGGACTCCGTACGTCATGCTCATCCTCATCCTTGTGATATAGGCAGTAGTAGTCCTAGTAGTGATAGGCAGTACTAGCAAGGATCAGCCAGCAGGGAGCCAGCTGCCGGCGGCCATGACCACATTCATGGCCGAGATGAAGATTGCATTTGCACCATCTCCATGTGCTGCGTCCCTGCTGCCTGGAGTGGTGCGCCTACGTACCGCGTGCCTCCAGGTACGTAGTATGCTGGCATGGCGACATGATGCATGAATGCCGCCGGCGGGAAACGAAATGAATGAACAGGGAGGGCAACTCGCTCGATGGCAATTGGCCGGCACGCACGACAAACGTCGCCGGCCGCGCCGCACAAGATCTGATCCGACCTGCTGATCGATGCCAGCATGCCATCGATCCATCCATCCATCGGCTGCGCGCGGCCATGCCATTCCATGCCCACCATACCATACCAGCTGCTGCTGCATGCTCTTGCAGCAGCAGCAGCCGCCAGAGGCCAGACTGCTCTCATGTGCTGCGCATGTGATGGACCATGCATGCATATCGATCGATCATGGATGGTACTCACACAGATAGAGCTAAACGAGTAGTACTGTATACCACTGCTAGCATAGCAATACTCCATGATGATCGATCGATCGATCGCCCATGCCGATGCCGTAGTACTCTACTCTGCAATGCATGGAGATCGATTGGAGAGGAGGAGGACGCACGCAGCACAGCTAGCAGTGCTGCCTGCCATGTCCTCGATCTGCTGCCGGCCTCTAGCCACTACCAGCCATAAACCATATGATGCCATGGCATCCATCAAATCCAGCCACCTCAATAATTCAGCTTCCTTCCACCCTTGATCGTGCCTCCCTTTCGCCAGTAGCGAGCGACAGTGATGGCCTTGGCCTCGGCAGTAGTAGCTCTGAGCAGCTCGATCGATCGATCGATCGGGTACAGTACAGTCACCTCACCAGAGACACAGACACAGCCACCACCCGAACCTTGGGGCAGTGCCGTGCTGCTGCTCTGCTCAAGAGCCAGCCATCCATCCATCCATCCAGCAGGCGGCAGGCAGGCAGGCAGGCGCCTTGCTTTGCTATATGCTACGACGCACTGCCTCCACTTGTGTATACATTGCCATTGCCATTGCCCTTGGGATCGATCACATCTTGCCCTTGGCACTGCACAAGCCTGGCGTTTTGGCAAGCTGCAGCCTTGCGCCCTTGCCTTTTCGGTAGAAGGAGGAGGAGTAGTGCCCACAAGATTTTTCCAGTAGATAGATGCGCAATGTGCTGTGCTGTCCGTCCTTCCCGGCCTCTCTGTCCATCTCTCATCAGACAGCGACGCTCTCAAGTCTGATCTGGTGATGAGCCAGCGCTTGCTTCAGTTAAGATTCCGTCCTCCTGCGCCATGGCCATCAGCCGATCACACAGGACGTAGTCCTCCTACTGACCAGGTGCAAATGTGCAATGGCAGCTCAGCAGCTGCGCTGTGCACTGGCGCACTGCACTGCAGATGTTAACGTCCAGTGTGTGACACTGACAGACAGTGTGAGCGCAGCAGATGTTAACTGCCACTGCCAGTCCATGCCCATGTCCATGTTGCAGCAGCCAGCAGCAGCGGCATCACTAACCAGACCACCCCTGATTAAGTTTAACTAGTAAGTAAATTAACTAACCGGCTAAGATTAACAACTGATGACTAATAAAAAGTAGACATATGGTGGCACCACAGACAAACATCTAGGGTGGCAAGCATTCCTTCCATAGGAATTCTGAAACTAATACTACTAGAACCTTCAACCTAGTAGTAGTTCATCTCCAGCATCCATGTTTAATTTGTCTGTTGTGTGTGCAGCTGGGTTCACTGTCCTCCCATTCTTAATTTCTTCACAAAGACGTATTCGCATCGATCGAGATTAAAAAAAATATATCACGCTCCTCGCTCGCTGCAGCGATTAGGTTATTTGATCCGACTCGCTGTCAATCCCAGTCCCCGACGATCGGCTATATCTTCTCTAATCTCTGGCCAAGTAAACTACTACCAGATTTCCTCCCCTCTAAAGAAGAGCAAGTGTGGATGTTGTGGCACAAAGCCAGATGATGCTATAGTAGTACTATAGCAGTATGGTATGGATCCTTCTCATTCCATAGGATTGCAGCAGTGCATTTTAAATTCAAATCGTAGGGCGGGCGAGGATCGGAGCAGAGCGGACACTTTTGCCGCGCTTTCCGGGGCAGATTCATCGGCACAAATCAGGGGCAGCACCTACTAGCTCACTCTATCACCACTAGCTGAGAAGATGGAGCTGCCAATGCCATGCATGGGCATGGGCATGGGCTTGGCATGGCATCAGTAACAGATGATGGTGAGGGATTTACCTGGGGCATCGTAATCAAGTGGTTAGCGGCTCATGTGGCCTATTAATTGGGCCTCGATGTCTCTCATGCCGAGCTGGAAACCATGAGGGCAGGTGCAGGTGCAGGTGCAGGTGCAGCGCCCGAGCCGAGGCCGAGCTTGTGTTGTGTGTCATGCCCGCTTGGCGCCATGTGCTGCCCCAGAGGAGAGGACCCTTCCTTATTCCCTGGGCAACGTACGCCTTCTTCGTGCAGGTGCAGCCGGGGATCGGCGCCGCTGCCGGCCGCCGATCTCGATCCCAACACCTGCATGCGTGCGCCGCCGCTGCCGTTGCTGCCCGGACGTCTGTCTGGCAGATACAAGTGCCACGGTGCATCGTCGTCCTCGCATTGTTTAGTTTGACAATTGACAGAGGATGCGATCATACCAGGGCTAAAATTGCAGTCGGCATTGTTCAGTTCAGGTAGTTACTCAGTTCATTGGATCCAAATTTCTATCGTGGAACGATTGATTAAGCTGGCCGAGCAGCATGCCCGAGGCGCCGGCCCGCTTCTCTGCAATCTAGGACTAGGAGGAGGAGCTAGCTAGCCATGGATGTTGTTCTGGGGATGTGAGAAAACAACTCAAGATTTGGGATCTCGATCGATTTCCTGAGAGCAGGAGCAGCAGCGATGCGGGTAAGTTTGTTTATGTTACAGTTACAGCTTCCACGAAGCAGGCAGATGCAATGGGGGCATTGCATTGGGGCTGGCCGGCTGCCTGCACCCGGAAGCTTCTGAGCTGCCATCTCCTGGCAGAGCTGCAGTGGCAGTGGCATGCAGCACTACGCGTACTGTTGCGTTCAAGCAATCGTGTCGATTCGTGGGGCTTCCAAGGCCGGCGTGATCGTGCAGGCCGGCGATCAACTTGCTCGCGTCTCATTTCTCGAGGGGAGAAGGAGGGAGGAAGAACATCAGGTGAGGCAGACAGCTATGGAGGGGGTTTTAAAAACCTTCTGAAAGTACAGTGCTAGCTCAGATCAAGGGGAGTATGTGCTTGATCAAGAACACGAGACCGATTCGGGCTTCGAGCAAACGCAAGCAAAATGTGCAGATTTATTTTCTCAAGTACGTACAGCTGCAGTACATGTTGTGGCAAGTACAGCTGCAGTTGACATCTTGGTGGTTTTAGCTTGTTTAATGGTTGACTTCAGCTGCCAGCGATGCTTTCAGTTGACATTGGTGAGCTTAGGAATTTTAATCTGCAGTTCTGCACTACTCTAAAGTCTAAATCTCCTCTCCATTTTCCATTAAAAACGGTGAGATAAGGTTGTGCTGCTACTGGAGGCTGAGAAGATGGAAACAGAGAAGTCAGTCTGCAGAACTGCAGAGGAATTTTGCACGCTAGTCCGATCTCTCTTGTCGTTTTTCTCATCCAAGCGCCACTCTGTCTGAGGACCATTTCTTGCCTCTGGGTAATATAATTACTTTGTTTCTTCTGGTCTTAATCTATGTCAAAGACGGTTGTATAGATAATGAACATATATAAGGAAAAAAGAAGCCATACATTTCACAACAATAGAAAAAAAAAAATCTGAGACGGGACAGACTAACTTGACATTTAGAACCAAGCGAACTTACAGCATGGATTTCGTCTTTTAACCTATAGTAACGTAAAAGAAGTTCTACACTTGCCACTCCTATTCTTCTTCCTTCAAATCAAATGGAGTAAATCTAAAATAAACTTTCTGTCCTGAGTAACCACTACTGTAGTTATGAATATTTGTCACTGATTGATGCATTTCCAGCTCAATAATATGTTCTAACTACCAAATCAAGCTTGACATAGGGGGTCAACCTCCAATATTTGTCGGCTATGCGACCCTTTAATACCGTAGTTATCGTCGCTAATGATTCTTAGAGTTGACCTACGGAATCCCGGTTTTCAATGCCATGGGCTGGTTTTGAGTGATTCAGAATCCTCCTTCCTCCACGGTGATGATGATTTGCCAGTTCATGGTCTCTGATGTGCTGATTAAGCGTACGATCCCTGCAGCATGTCAGTGCTGTTGCTTGCTGGTGAATCATGTCAATTGCCACCTGGGCTTTGTGTGTCCTCTCATTTCTGCATATGCATCAGAACTTGCTTCTGAAGATGATTACACTGGAAGTTACAACTGAAAAGAAAATGTGCTCAAGACAACTAACTCCTTAATTGCACATGTTGCCTTGCCGGTTCTGTTGCTTATAAATATCTTGGAGTCAAATGCTGCTTGCCTCCTTGATGCTGTGAGGATGGCACTGCCATCTCAGAAGGCAGAAGGAAACTAAGACTTGTGTACCCCTGGAATTACTGACAGCCTTCATAACAAAACCTTTTTTTTATATGCGATTTGCAATATCTTTAATAGTACGTAAATGCATTAGCGGAGCACAGATATTATTATAAACGTCAGAGTCGATAGGTGCCATTCTGTTTGCTGAATTCTGCACAAGTGGAGGATCCTAGTCAGTTGATGCAAGGTGACTCACTGTGATCATGTGATGCATGGATTTCTATATTCATTGGAGTTGTCTGATGAATATTTTACTTGTGCATCATTCATGCCTCTATTTGTATATGTCATATCATAGCACTGCATTGTGCATAGATATCTTCAGACATATATATATAACTGGGATACCGGTGAGCTGCCGAAATGGAATCATGGAATATTAGCATCATCCATCCATCCGTCCATCCATCCATCCACCAATATTCTGATCTGCCACAGTTGAACTTTGGGATAGGCACGAGATGTGCCCTCCAAATATAGAAATGCAGAGGGTTGTGATGGTGTAGGGGCCTCAAGGAGCAACAGAATCAGAAGGAGAATTATACTAATGGCCCCTTGTGGTGACTGGTGAGTAGGACAAAATGCTAGTGCCTGCCTGTGAGGCACCAGAGTGAGCTCCTGCTTCCTACCAGCCATCCCTTCCCTGCCATCAAGGGTTAGTTTGCATTGCATCTGAAAGCACCACCCTATCTCCTATGTGAACTGTGAACAATAATGCATCCAGAGATGCTTTCTTTGATTTGTCCTCCTCACCACCTCATTACCTTTTTTCTTTCACTGCAGGATCATGCTTTTTTCCATTAGGAGGGCAGAGGGCTGTTCCCTAAAGCAAGGGAACAGACAATGCATAATAGAGTACAACTGTACCCTTTCAGATTGTTGTCCTGAACAAAAGTTCATGCACCTACAATCTACATGAGCATAATCTGTTGTTTCCCCACACATCTTTCCAGGCCACCGTTGCCAACAAAAGAAAAAGGCGTGCTTCTGTTCTTGTTTTCGAGCCTTACTACGGATGTCGATGTCGGCGGAGGACAGCGCCACCATGAACAAGACAATGGCATTGCCCTCTTGAGAACCTTTTAAACATGGAGACCTAGAACTAGAGATTGCACACGCATCTTGAAGCTACAACAGCTGCCTAAACAATAATTAGAGGCCTGGGTCACATGGCTCCCTCCTCTATTTTATGCAGTGGGAGGGGCTAGTGCTGTAACTGCAAGTAACAAGGAATCCCTCTCCCCCTCACATGGCTTCCCAGGGGACCAGAATTAACCCACATGACAAACAAGAAGCTGCTGGCTGCTGCATCCTCATCCCATCCCATCTCCACCTCACCTCACATTTGAGCAACCAAATTATTGGGGGGAATTCCTCAAAGGCTCAAGCAAGAGGACAGCAGGCATGCAGGAGGGCCCCCCTTGCCAAAATGTTTGCAGCCAAACAAACACTCACAAGGAACTTTGGGGAAGATGTCAAGCATGATATGCAGCAGCAGCTGCTGCTGCTGCAGTAACTGAATTGCACATGCTGTAGGAGTAGTGTTTAGTGCAGTGCCTATCAGGTTCACCTGATGATAAAAATGTGAGGGCAGCCAGAGCCAGGCAGTTCATGCATTGCATTGCATTGCATTGCGGCCACTGCACTGTGCACTACTACTGCCTATTATCTGCTCTGCCTCTGTGCGTCAATAATTGGTGGATTTGGCATTCCATTGGACCAGTGGTTTGGAATGCCAGGAAAGACATGTACTTTTCCGGTGTACTGCATGATCCATGATACACATTGGTGGCCTGGGGGCTCACCGGCTGGCACAGGCACAGGCAGCCACCCGGGCTCCTAGCTAGCAAATATGGGCACTCCTCCTATCCTGGGACCGTTCGGGTTTTGTCAGGCCTATCCAGCAGAAACATCGCAATCCAGACTAGCCTATTATGCCTACACTGCTGTGTGTGTATACTTGCATGTATTATAGTTTTTCATTATCATATTGCTCCAGTGCTCCTAGCCTGTATAAGTGGATAATTTCTTTTATATGAATATTGATTGGGGCATAAATATTTTAAATCAGTGTCAGTGTTTAATTTCATCGGAAGATCTGTTAGTAGTGAACTAGTGATCATTGTGTTTCCTCTTCTACTTTATTTCTTTTTGTCTTGAACAGATTTAACTTGGCTATGAAAATAGTTGTCATCAAAAGAACTAATAATATGCTGATCTCGGTGGATTACTGTGACCGGGCATGGTTGTAACAAAAGGCAATGCTAAGGTACATTCTTTACTTACTATGAGGTAATATCTAAAATAAATCTGAGCCATTGATTTTTTGAATTTTATAAATTACTAAATAAAATAGAAAATCTAGAAAAACAACAAAACTTCCTCCGCATGCCCCTAATTACGGGAGGTCTCTTCTCTTCTTCTTTTTCTTCTTCTTATTCTGCTTAATAAAAACAAAAACATGCCAATAATATGAATATCAAGAGGCCGGATTTTTTATTTAAAAAAGACATTTGTAAATGTACATGGAGCTTGTGATTTTGCAGCGACCAAATGTTAGCCCTTGCCGTACACGACATTCTGCTAGCGCTAGTCCAACTTGGTACCTAGCAATTTAGTAGAGAATTAGAGTCACATATGCACTAGCACCACTTCTTCGTCATGTGGTTGGACCAGTAAACTACGTACTAATTCCATTGTCATCATCGTGAGATAGTCCATCAGAAAATGCGTTTTCTTCCCACTGAAGAATCGTCGGTCGATGAGACAATTTGAAGAGCGACTTGGAACTATTCATCAGCACATGCTTGACTATTTTTCCTAGTGAAAATCGGCGAATATATTTTCTGTCCCATGCTATATATATTCCCTTTGTCCTTAAAAAAAGGGTCGTTCTCGCTTTTCAAGAAATGTCTTTAACTATTTTTATATTAACAAATAATAATATTTATAGTATGCAACTAGTCCTCAGAAATATCTTTTAATCTAGTTTTTAATAAACTTACTTAAAGATATAAATATTATATATATTTTCTATAAATTGAATCAAACTCGGGGCATGAATATCTAAAACAACTATTTTTAGGACCGGAGAGAGTATATAATGGAGCATATGTCACACCCCTGTACTCCAGCCCGGAATAATCTGAATATGTTACTGCGTGAGCAGATAATTGAAGTAGCTAGCTACTAATTCGGCACACGCTAATAAGCACGTCGATCCATACATAGGCGCTAAGATTTGGACGAAATTTGTCAGTTAATACATTCAGGATTATCTTTTTCCTCGCCATGACTTTGCTTGTTGCGGTCATCATCATTTGCGAACGTAAAGACTCAGCAAATAGACTACGACAACGGCCGGAACCAGTAAAGCTTTGGCAAGTATGGTGCCACTTCGATCAAAGTATGGTGCCACTTCGATCAAGAGCTGGAATGGGAATTATTTTCAAGGTTCAATCTCGTGGAAGCAAATAGAGCCTTAGCGTTTTGCTTGATCCGTTTGGTCAACACGAACAAAAATCCGTGCTGGACCAAACACCACGGTTACATGCAAGTCACGTAATTACATCAGCTCGTTTAGGTCATTTTTGTTTCTATCGAATTAGTCTGTTCGTGGCCGAAATGATGGCTAGGAATTATTTTCAAGGTTCAATCTCGTGGAAGCAAATAGAGCCTTAGTGTTTTAGCCGTTACTGTTGATCCGTTTGTATCAACATTCAACACGAACACTCGTACGTCAAAAATCCGTGCTGGACCAAACACCTCAGTTGGTTAGCCAAAATAGGCAAGTGACACGCAGTCACGACCACCAGCAAAATGCGAAAATTGTGGTGCTGAGTTCAAATACAAATGCGGCTTATGTCAATCTCAAAGCAATGTTAGATACGGTAGTGAGTTCATACAAATCTCAATCTCAAAGTGTTAGATACGGTAGTAGCGTGGCAACAAGAAAAGAAAAAGAAAAGAAAAAATGATGGGCAAACGACCGAAAACTACGGATTGACTCTCTCTAAGCATGCTTTTGTTTCAGAAAGGCGCACGATAACGACGTCGTCGATCGTCGACGACAGCAACTACTTATTATAGAAGATAGAAGAAAATGTTTACACTCAAAAGTCCTACGTCCAAAGAGGTAGCTCGCCTACTTGCAACGGTCTACGACACACATTCTCACGTGAAAGCGAAACATTTATATACTTTACTTAATTATTTTATGCAGCAAATAATAAAAGTCATACAAAACCTGCCTACAATTTAAAAATTCACTGTCGGACTTTCTGCCCAAAAAAAAAAAAAAAATCACTGTCAGACAGAGATCCATAATTTTGGCTCGCGAGAGAAGAGACTAGAGGCCAGAGATCAGAGTAGGGATGACTAGAGAGCGCTTCAAGCAACGTTTCTAAAGCGTGAACCACAAATTTAGAGGAGAGAAGATTGAGAAAGAGCCATATATGGTCCATTGGAAGAAAGAAGAACAAAAAAAGGGGGGTCTTTGCACTAATAGTTAAACCCTGTTCGTTTCAACGTATTAATTGGCTTATCAATCGGTTTATAATTTCTGCCAAAAATTAATCGACCCACCTCTGAAACCAGAAGAGCGAGACGGCCCAGAGTGAGAAAGAAAGAATGAAAAAAGAAAACCAGCGTGGACGCCGTGGATCTTGCGGCGTTGCCCGTTGGTACTGTCCGAAATGCTCGTTGCGGCGGCAGTGCCAGCTAGGCAGCTAGCCAGCCCCCAAAGGACAGGCAGGTGCGCACCACAGCACACCAATCCTCGGCGCGCCGCTCTCGCCTCGCGTCCGCCGGCCGCCTGCGCCCCCACCTGGTTTGGCTGCTGCTCCCCGCCCGCGCGGCCCCACGAAACGACGAGACACGCGCGTCCCCACGCCTCACCACCTGGTTCTGGTTGGTTTCCGCAGAATTCCGCATGGGTTAATTGCCTTGTTTGTTCCAGCGGACCTGGGCTCATGCATTTCGCTGGCATATCTGCAAATGGCTGCAAATAATGACTCTCAGATTTTTTTTCTTTCGTATATTATATTGGTGATGATGAACGCACATTGTAACTCCAAAAATTTCTTGTTCTTGAGTGGATACGGACAGGATCTTCTTTGGTTGTAAGAGGTGCGTTTTATTAGCGTGTAAAACGTGGTTTTACTGGTTCATGAGCGTATACTACGTGCCTAATGCGAAAGGGTTTCGTTACATAATATATATATAAACTAGTAGTTTAGCATCCATGGGAATGGGAACCAGCTAGATTATCTATCTCCCGTGGTCTATCTAATCCCGCCCCTAATCTTGGGGCAAAATGCGTGGTGGTCTAGTGAAATCAGGACACACTGATGGATTGGATGATAAAAAGAAGAATCGACAAAAATTCGTGTACAAACAAAATGCAATTGCTGCCAAGGGTCACCGACCGCAGCAGAACCGAAAGAGGCCGACAAATCACACATGCCATTTCATTACTCTGCCATCTCAATCTCTTTTTTTTTTCCTCCTCTCCATTGCATTCATTTTCGTCTCTACTAAATAATAAATAACGTACAGTACTAGAAGATGGAATAACAGAGCTCTATACAAAATACATACATACACCAGACGCCCTCCTTGGGCAGGGCAGGGAACAAAACAGGGGAGGAGGAGGTAGGAGTGTGGTGGGTCCAGTCCTCCTCTCCTCCTCCTTGTGCTGTCATCAAATCAAATCTTAAAAAAGGCTGGGCCTGATCCGGTCTGTTAACGAGGGCATTTCCGGGCAACCTGGGTAGGCCCCGAGGCCCCGCAGGCTAGGACAAAAAGTTAGCGCTTCTTGGCTTCTAGTATCACTTGGCATATACACAGGGGTATTTGGGTCATTCTGCACATGTCCTACGGTTCGTTTCCCTTCCTTCGGGCACCACCGGCGGCATTTCCGTCCGTCAATTCCGTTCGACAAAAGAATGTGGTGGGGCTATGACGACGCGGCTGCTGCTGCCGGTGCCGCCGGATGCGCCGCCGCCGGACGTGGCCGGAAGATCACCGGCGCCCCGTACTGCGGGTAGAGGAGCATCAGGACGGTGGGCGCGTGGACGTAGTTCGGGGACGCCTTGATGTCGAACCGCTGCAGCAGGACGGCCATGGTGAGCTTGGCCTCGAGGCGCGCCAGGTTCTGGCCGATGCACATCCGGGAGCCCAGCCCGAAGGGGACGAACGCCAGCGGGTGCTTGTCCGCCCTCGCCGTGCCGCCGGCGAACCTGCCCGGGTTGAACTGCGCGGCGTCGGGGCCCCAGAACCGCGCGTCGTGGTGGATCGCCATGATCGGGATGAGCAGCTCCGTGTCGCGTGGGATCAGGCAGCCGTCGGACAGCCGGACGTCCGTCTTGGCGCGCCGGATCGTCGCCACCGCCGGCGGGTACAGCCGGAGCGTCTCGTTGATGATCATGCCCAGCTGGAATTGGAATCGGAATACCACGAGGGAAACTGTGTTAGGGAGGGATGGAATGACGGAAATGCCCACGGCGGCAGGAGAGGAGATTCGAAAAGAAAGAAATTTATTGGTTTGCTGCGGTGATGGGTGATGATGTGGCAGTGGGGGGGGGACGAGACACTCACCGTCCTGAGCCTCGGGAGGTGCTCCTTGGAGGGGAGCTCGTCGGGGCCGCAGACGTCGAGGACCTCGCGGCGGGCGCGCTCCTGCCACTCCGGGTGCATGGCCAGGAGCACGGTGGCCCAGGCCAGGAGGTTGGTCGTCGTCTGCTTCCCGGCGAAGAAGAAGGTCTTGCATTCCTCCAGCATGTCCGCCACCGGGATCGCCCCGCCGGGGGTCTTCTTCCTCTCGCCGGCATTGATCATGGCGCCGAGAAGGTCGCGGAAGCCGCCGCCGGAGTGGCCGGCCTCCTCCTGAACCTCCTCCTCAGCCTCGGCCTCGTCGCTCCGCCGGGCGATGAGACGGGTCAGGCTCCGCCGTATCTCCCTGTCCAGCTTCCACGACTGCCAGTTCTTCTTGGTGGGCAAGAACCTGCAAGCAACTTTTCGGTCAGCCGCTAGCTGTCTTCGAAAGAGAAGAATCCGAGACCGAGACGGAGACGGAGACGCACCGGTAGCCGGGGACAAGCACCTTGCGGAAGGCCTCGGAGGCGTAGGCCATGAGGCGGCCCTGCATGGCGAACACGACGCGGCCGTCGTCGTAGCTGCGCCCGAAGGTGGCGCGCGTGATGGCCTCCTCCGTCACCGCCTGGAACCACTCGGCGACGTCCACCTCCACCTCGCCGCTCGCGGCGGCCCCCGCCATGGCGCGCCACTGCTCCGCCAGCGCCGCCACCGACCTGCCGACGTGGGGCACCAGCCGCTGCATGCACAGAACCAAGAATAAGCCGCGCGTCAGTCAGGCACACCGCACCGGCCGGCGCACGGGCACGGGCACGGCGAGGACGAACTCCGAGTACACTAGAAGAGCAGCAGAGCGACTCTTACGTTGAGGTTGTCCGGGTAGAAGGCGTCGGTGAGGACGCGGCGGTGGAGCGCCCACTTGTCGCCGTGGAGGCTGACGAGGCCGTCGCCCTCGAGCTGGCGCACGACGGGGTGCGCCTCGTAGCGGTCGAAGGCGTCGGCGTTCGTGAGGAAGATCTCGCGCACCAGCTCCGGCTCCGCCACCGTCAGGCGCGGCGTCGGCCCGAACCAGATCAAGAAGCTCGGCCCTGCACATGCCGCCGATCGATCGATCAATCAACCAACCATGGCCATTACCAACCAATTAATCGTCGAATTGCCAAGAACGCAGAAACCAAAGGAAAAAAAAAGAAAGAAAAAGACTTTGGAAAAGACTTTGGACTACTAGTTTTCTCCCATGTGCATGTGCTCCTCCTCCGCTCATGATCCAAAGCTCAGCTCCATTGAATGCAAGAGCCAGAGGAGCAGGAGCAGAGGAAGAAGGGCCATGGCAGGGCAGCAACCGAGCTGAGATTATTGCCATATCTCTGGAGGGAGTCCGGAGGAAGCCGAAGAGGGAGTAAACACCATAAGCCCTGTAAGCTCGCGCAATTGGATAGAGAGGGAGAGAGAGAAGCTGCGCTGTGCCGAGCTGTGCTGTGCTGACAACAAGAGACAAAAGCTGAGCCCCTGGCCGCAAACCGACATGCACAGGGGAGCAATTCTGCAGGAGGAGGAGGAGAGAGAGAGAGAGAGAGAGAGAGAGAGAGAGAGAGAGAGAGAGAAGGGGAGGCGCCGGAAAGCGGACAGGGAGGGAACAGATCACGGAGACGCAACCAAAAAGATGAGCGAGCGAGCGAGCAATCAAACGGAACGGGGCCGGGGGTAGGGGGGACACATGCTCGGCGATGCAACACATGGGCGAAAGCGAGAGGTGGGAACGGGAACGAAGGAGAAGGAGAAGAAGAGGAAGAGGCCAAGGCCAGGGTCCGGCCAGGCCGGGGCACGGCACGCACCGTAGATCTTCCGCCAGTAGTGGTAGAAGGCGAGCACGCGGGGCAGCGCGTTGTGGGAGGTTGGCGGCGACATGGGCTTGGACGACGCCTCCGCCATCAGCCCCACCATCTCCTTCACGGACCCCAGCAGGAACCGGTACGGCGGCCCGCGGACGCCCTGCGCCGCGAAGTGCGCCTCCAGGCGGCGGGGGCGCCACCACAGCGCGTCCGCCACGCGCGCCGCCACGTGCAGCGCCAGCCACGCGAACACGGCGAACGCCGCCGCGCGCCACGACAGCCAGCCCGCGCCGCCGGCCGCGTCCATCTCCTGCTCGCCGCCGCCCATTGCGGTCGGAGTCTGCCTCACTGCCTCCTCCTCCTCCTCCCTTGCTTCGTTCTTGGAATGGAACCAAGCTGCAGGGAAGACGGAGCTAGCTGGCTTCCTGGTAATGGCCGTGCGCTAGCTTTGTGTGCCACGCACGGCGCAGAGACAGAGGATTCGGAACGGAAGGAAAGGGTGGTGGTAATGGCGGGGGTTCTTGTGGTGAGAAGGGAAGGCAAGGGAGGGAAGGGCAGGGCGGTTATATAGTGGCGGGGGAGGGAGGTCGACGGGGAGAGGCCGTTCCGGCGGGCGATGGGGCCCGGGAGGGAGAGAGGGAGGGAGCGCAGACACGGCAGAGATGAGCGAGCGAGAGCGAGAAGTTTTTGTTTTGGAGCTGGTGGGTTGTAGGGGTCAACGAGATGGGCTTCGCCACTTTGTTTAATTGACCATGTTGGATGGATGGATGGTGGCGTGTGTGTGTGGCTTGAGATTGTTTAAAAAGCTTCATGTTTAGTCCTAACAAAACTTTCATGCCCATGTGGGTTAAAAAACCAAACAAAATCATTTCTCATAAGATGTTTAAAAAGTTTCATGTTTTGTTTAGTCCGAACAAAACTTTCATGCCCATGTGGGTTAAAAACCAAACCAAATCATTTCTCAAAAAAAAAAAAAAAATCATGTGCCAACAATCTCACTATATACTAGTAGCATGGAACTTCTAGAGGGGACTTCACATTAGTCCTCACTAAGACAAAAACAATAAATCATAAAAACTTTCGCAATAATTAGTTTAATCTTATCTTTAATTTGATATAATTTAATCGTCATCATTAATAATATCATTGAATCTAGTGAGTTTTCAAATAAAAAACTACCCATTTCAACCATCCTAAAAATCACAAGGTAACATCTAAATGATCCACCTTTACTAATATGAAAGATAATTAAAAAAGCTTTAATTTGTGTCTATATTAACAACCTTTGCCATGACCAAAACTAACTAAACTATCATCGAATCAGTGCCAAAATACTAATATAAGCTACATAATGCGAGATGGCACCAAATAAACATGAATGCTGAGTAAATAGTTCACTTCTCCCAATAGGGTTAGTGTGATTGTGATGGTTGAAATACAACATACCAGTGGGACTAATATTGTTATTACTAGAATATAAGGACTTAGTATCATGAATGCAAAGTGATGGAATTGGGATAAGATGGAGAGCTAAAGGATCAATCACCTCTGGAATATCTACTAGACGTGTTTAAGTCACTACAGAACCTCCATATATTTTGAATCCACTACATCAAGTTCGAGTTTTAGACCTACTCACCCCCTCTAGGCCTTGCCTAATCCTTTTAGTAACTTAACCAAAGTTGGAGTCAAGAAAATTAACATTGATGCATGTATGAGAGTTAGTCTAAGCAAAGCTGATCAAGAGAAGACTAATGCGCACATGTGAGTTAGTCCAACAAAAGTTGATCATGAGTGCCTTAGGGTTACAAAGAAATTGAAATAGACGAGATTGGACTTCAAACGATGTCATAATTCAAGTTTAAGTTTCGTCAATCAATTGACCAAGACCACCGGATCATCCACTATACCGTGTTAGGCAATATTTTCCAGTGTATCATACTATGAAGAGTGCTATATGGATCAACGGATGTAATATTAACCACTGTATGATGCAAACAAAGAGTCCTCCGTGGATCAACGGATGATTGGGTGATACTATTCTGAAGATTTCAACTTGGACATGCTTGTTGGAGTGCACAATATGATTTGGTGGCACCTTGTGGGGCCAACAGTTCATGTAGAGTCACTTAGCAACATCCAGTTCAAATTGAACATACCGATATGCATAGTATCCACATAGTACCTTAGGTGTATTAACATTGTATCTCTCGAGGAGTAATATTCAGTAATGCTGATCAATGCTTGTTCGAAAAATAGGAAGAACATGGTTACCAGATAATTTGATGCCCCTTAGTGAGGTACGATAGGCGTATAGTGTTGACTTTCTTAAATGTTGAGATTGGAAGCTGCGAGGTTTGCTTTCATAAGATACTAGAAGAATGTCTGGCATGTTACTACGTGGATTGCAGGTGGTTAGGAATGAAAATTGGATGGCCTATAGTTATTGGCACATGTTGCTCGTTAGTATGGATATAGCTTGAATTGCATGACGGGATGTTAGTGGACAACGTGGACAACTAAATGCATGTTAGTGGGCAATGAGGCTCCCTAATGATCCTCATAATTACATGATATGAATATGTTGTATGAAAAAGATAGCAATGCCTAGTACATATTACAAGCTTGCAATATCTGTAATAATGCAGTAGTGCAATATCTGTAATAATGCAGTAGTAGGCAACGTGTATGTATCCGATGCCACATTTTCTTTATTTCAAATAACTAGTAACATTTATAAAAACACCAAAAAGAAGACATGATATGAGATGATGTAATCATCAGGGTATTTGTCAAGAATAACCTATCCAGAAGTCTTACAATATTCTACCCTCTATTATTATTTTTTGATATTAGAGGAGTTGCATGGGGGACTGCCCTTTGTCCTGCGAGGATGATGAACGTCTTATTGCTGTCTTTTTTGAGAACCTGTATAGTTGTATATGGCCTACTGGTGACAGCTTACTATTTGTACGAGCTCTTGGTGGTCAGGGCTGTCCGATGGCGAACGATTTTGATGTCCAGCCCTGCGATACTAGCTTCGTGTACATTTTGGGACGGCAATGTGTTTGTGTGGTATGCGATGCTGAATGATCACCCCTTTGATGGCTTGCATGTAACCTCTCAAGTTCCGTGTAAGTGGAACCGAGATTTTTGTACAGAAAAAGGTACTCGATCCAGTTAGCCACGAAATAATCGAGGAGGGTTTGCAGTAAGTACGTGTAACCAACACTATATCTCTTTGTGTTATTAGATTGCACACTTATATAGAAAATAACATGTCATCATTTCAAAGCACATCTATCCTGTATAAGTAATCTGTGGTTATACATGGATCTGCCTCCTTCTCGATCACCTACCATACGCAGGTGAAATGGCACCTTTAGCATTTTGTGACATTTTTAGCGTCGATGTCCTCCCACTCAGCACACACATTGCAGCTTTGTAGAGTTCACAAGCAGCTAGCGTCAGCCAACTGAACCATCTCCATTATCTGTCCAATGATGTAGGAACTTCTGCTCTCGCTATATAGGTATATAAGTTCAAGCAGTTTTTATTTGCCTCTCGCTCGTTTTCTCACAGGAATATGTGAATGCATACAGTGACGGATAATGATATATAAACTGATGAGATAAACAAGTAACTTCACTAAATGTACAGAAGTTTGTGCCAGATTGAATAATGATACAGTCTCATTGCAGTGAGGGACTTTTCCCTTGTTTTTTTGAAGGCAGACTTTTCCCTTGTTTAGAGAAAATTAAACAAAAACATGACCATTTATTACACAATATGATGAATCGCATTGTGAACTTTTCAGATATACATGATCCAGATATATAGAACAGTACGTATACAGTATTATTTTCCACCCAATTAATGTGGCGTATATACACCTTTGCTGCTGGCACTGTGCATCATACAGGGTATAGCTAGCTCAACACTGATAGCGAAAGCACAGTGCACAGTAGAGCAATCCTTATCCGTGGTATAGCCTACGGCAGTAGACACTTTGTATGATCGATTTAAGGTTTATTATGCGCCGTGGTTCTCATAATTGAACTGTTTGCACAGTGTCTCAATCGGAGCCATGGAAATAGTTTGTACACGTGGATTGACCAACATCGCAAATATGCAAATAGCAGTTTCTCAACCTAACTTTATTGGTTTCTTAAAAAAAAAGGACAAGACCACTGTGCCATTCATTGACGAAAAGAAATTAACAAGAGTTTGAAAGATACAAGCACTCGTACGTCCGATGAGAACGAAAAAAACAAAGAAGAAGAAGAAAGAAGAACGGCCTATATATTGCATGATGGTATTAGCAGCTAATAACAAATGCGGGTTGCATGTAGTGTTTTTAAAAGTTCTATTTCTTTTTCTTCCAAATATTGCAGCTTACCTATTTTTGTTTAAACAAACCCACTGCCTATTAAGCATGGATTTATGCATCAGCTTTTCTACAAGAAACTCTCTTAAGAAATATATATGTTCCCTACATACATGGATTTTTTTAAAAGACATTATTACAAGGGTCGACACAATATCATTAGAAAATTGTCTTCAGTTAAATCCCAACAGGAATTGGGTTTTTCATTTAGCCATGAGACATATACTTTCTTAAAAGCGCATCTCTGGCCATGCAATGTATGCTTCCTAAACTTTAATACTTCTTACTTTCTAAATTATAAGATATTTTAGTCCCCCCTCCCTTAAATATATAGTTTTTTTTCTATGTATCTAGACATAGCCAAAATGTATATAGCAAAACATATATATCTTGAAGAGCCAAAACGTCATATAATTTGGAATAAATGGGAGTATATATTATATGCTCTTGGAGCATACTTTGCGATACACATACATCACTGTATACACAGATCATCATGCCATGCTGAGAACAGGCTACATAATATATATTCCATTGATTAGTGTCGTCGTCCTCTCACATATTCTGATGTGATTTCTCGGAAAATCTCATGATTGTCTGTACATACGTATACGTGTACGTAATGAGGACAACTAATCAAACATCATTACGATTTTTCTGATACTTAACAATGCTGGCACGTCCAATTAATCTTGATGTATATATGTATCTAGCCATCTAGGTTTCTGACTCTGCAAGCTAGCACGCACCAGGAGCGAAACAGATGGATTGGGATAGTGGCTACTGTACGTCCCTGGGCTGAGCTGAGCGATGAAACACAATGATTGTAGCCAGCCACATACCCTCCGATCAGGTGATCTAACAAGACCTTGACTGGCACGACACTTTGCGCTCCACATCAAAAACATAATTTCATTTGAGTTATATAGATGTTCTTTTGACATTATTCCCTCGGTTTCCCTCGGTTAATTTTAAATTGCATGAGTATTAAAAATTTAAAATTCAATACAAATGCATGACTAATCAAAATCAATTAGATATTTTATAATATTTATCTAGTTATGATAAATTTACCATTTACTCTATAAAATGTGTTTTTATCCTTTGCATTGCACCTCTATGGGCTCTCAGTTTTTAATTAGTTGAAACATGAGCTTAATTTATATCAACTCTTCTTGTATACTTTTTTGACATCATGAATCTATATTTTGCCGTTCCAATTTTTATCTTATTAGCTGTTGCAATTTTGTATTCACGTGTTAGGTTCAAACTCTAGTGCTTACTGCATCTTTTGTTTCATATTTTCTTTTCAATTTTATTAAAAATGGATTCTAAGTCTTAGACATTGCTCTTAGTTACTACAATGCCATTCTACGAAAAGAATTATATGTGTAGTAGTATTATTTAATAAAAATGTAATGCTTACAATAAGCTACTAATGTTTTGGCCAACATGTATAAACTTATCTGAAATAACGACTTACAAAACTCATTGCAAAAGATTTTTTAGTAGTATTTAGGTGAATTGTCAGTTTCACTGTTATGCATTTTGTTAAGAAAACATCTAATTTTTCACAATTGATAAACTACATAATATATATATATATATATATATATATATATATATATATATATATATATATATATATATATTTATATTTATTGGTATTGTATGCATGTATTATTCAGTAAACATGTGGTGACATATAGCATTATTTAAATTTAATTTTAATTAAACAGTGGTAGAATTGGATAATATATAATGCACTTTATAGTTATTTAATTCTTTTCTTAACAACTTATATAAATTTTTAGATGTAGATTTGAGGGATATTTTAGTTTACCTTTGAATCATGGATTCATGATAGAAATGTGTAATTTATATGCAAATTAAAGGGTTAATTTTTATAATATTTCATAAGTAATATCATAGGTGGGCAATTTAAAAGAAAATTTAAGGTGTTGCTTTACATTATATTTCATAATGGCATAGGTTGGTAGCTTATATGTAGATTTAGGGGATTATTAATGCTTTTCATGGTGACCGGAGTAGTGAAGTAGGTAATTTGTTTTGGAAATTGGAATATATTAGATGGCTGTTATTCTCTATGAGACTATGACTATGATGATTGGAGTTGATCGAATTAATGACATATACAAGTTTATATAACGACTATTATTCTTGTGAGGATTGATGTGGTGGCTCTATTGAGGTCCTCATAAATATGTGTTGAAATAATCTAAGTTTAAGTTATATCTTGTTGCATCCCTTTTATGTGACATACAGATTTATGTCCACATGTTAAGTTGAAACATTAGTGCTTATATTGTATATTCTATCAGAATTTCTAGTTGTGTTTTTATTGTTGAAATATAGATCATATGTCCTTGGCTACACTCTTAGTTACTACAGTATCATAAATAGTTATTTAATCCTGCATCACACCACTCATAATGTTGAATTTGGCATACAAAATATTTCTATGTAAAATAATTCTATGTGTAATAGTATTGTTATAGAAAACACAGTTTCAACTATAATATATCATAATGTTTCAGTGGAAAATGTATAACTCATCTAAAGCAACATGATATGACTTGATGCCAACGAGTATTAATATAGCTTAAAGTGAATTGCCAATGTCCTAATGATGGCGCATACTTTGGTTATTCCATTATTTTTATAATAATTTACTCTCTCCATTTCAAATTATAACTCGCTTTGACTTTTTTTTTTTGTACATCTATTTTGCTATGTATTTAGATATAATAATTGCTATGTATTTAGATATAATAATATGTTTAGATATATAGCAAAATGGATGAACTAAAAAAAATTAAAGTGACTTATCAAAAAGGGAATATAATTTTTTCATTAAGAGGAGTGAATTACAAGTCAGCTATAAGAGAACCCTTATATATAGATTACAATCCACTAAGATAGTAGAGAGTAATCTGGAATAACATAGAAAAATAAAAAGATACAAAAGAGAGAGAGCGACTGCCCTCAACACCTAGCCCAACAGCTATCCCCAAATACATCGCAATAGTGTTACGTAAGACCACCTGCGGCAAAGCATCCGCCAACGATCCAAACAGCGGTAAAGCATCCGCCAACGAACCAACCAACGGCCAATCACTCAGCGGTAGAGAACCACCGAAAGGAGACCAACGAAACGGTCGGCAAAGCATCCGCCAACGAATCATCTCGAGGCAAAGCATCCGCCCGAGGGGAAGAGAATTGTTTTTGCAACATCGAACTGTGTGTCAGGGCAAGGTCAAGGGCTGCAGCTGCGAAGGTTGTCCCTGAACCTATAAAACTTGCAAATTGCAAAGATATTAAGAATTTTTTTTTTTTTGCCTTTCAACCAAAGAGACAGTTACGTTAGATGTCCCAGGACTAAGAAAGCTTTTTTCGTGGTGTAGCAGTTTCTTCTCGTGAGCTCTGCTTCAATTTATTATTATTTTTTTACCCCGATTTGAACTGTGAACACCGTCTCCTCGCCACGGCTCGGACACCGCAGCACCGGCGGCCCCGGTGGGAGAAGGCGGTCCTAAACTGGACCTCTTTCTCTGTTGTCATACCTGGAACAGCAGGGCGGCAGATGCAGGGACCATCATACACACATATATACTAGAATGTAGGGTGTCAGTCAGTGGATCATCTATATATATGTTGTTGCAGCAGCCGTACGCCGTTCCGGGCTGGCGACGCCGACCCGCCCGCCGCACGCCACCGTAGGCCGAAGAGCACCCGTGCAGCAGCCACAGATCCGGTGGCGCGCCCGGATCCGGCCTTGGACGGCCGGATCCGCCGTGCGCCCCGCCGGGAAGCAAGGTCGCCCAGGGATGGTGCCCATTTTTTCCCCGGGGGCCGCCGCCGCCCGGAGGAGGTGGAGGTGGCGGCGGAGGGGAGGGGAGGGAAGGAGGATGGTGCCCCGAGGCGGCACCGGAGGCGGAGTCGCCCTGAGGGAGTCGCCCAGGGTGAGTCGGGGCGTGAGTCGTGTTTTGCAATTTGATCCAAAAACATTAGTGACTTATAATTTGGAATGGATGGAGTACATTTTTATTTATATATAGACCTAATCATGTCTATTACTGAGGTACTCGTTCAGTCATTCTATCTCTTCCCCAGTTCTTGTTATTGTGTTAGGACCACCTGAGAATTGAGGTTGTACTTTACTGAATCCAAGTGATCACTTTGGAAAAAAAAAATGAAATGTCATCAGGATTGATCATCTCGAGGTCTATGTGAGAATTGTTTTAAAATACTGTGTGTCAGGGCATGGAAAGCATATGCGAAAGGTTGTCCCTGAACCTATAAAACTTGCAAATTGCAAAGATATTAAGAATTTTTTTTTTGCAACCAAAGAGACAGTAACGTTAGATGTCCCAGGACAGAAAGCTTTTTCGTAGCAGTTTCTTCTCGTGAGCTCTGCTTCAATTTATTTATTTTTTTTTACCCCGATTTGAACTGTGTTTCGTCTCCTCGCCACGGCTCGGACACCGCAGCACCGGCGGCCCCGGTGGGAGATTCTCCTCTAAATATTCCTTCATATTCCTCCTCTAAATAGAATATTCCAGATGCAGGGACCATTTGAGACACACTATATCACTTTAGAATGTAGGGTGTCTAGTCAGTATATCATCTATATATAT
Organism: Chrysopogon serrulatus; assembly: GCA_015844335.1. Lineage (NCBI taxonomy): Eukaryota > Viridiplantae > Streptophyta > Magnoliopsida > Poales > Poaceae > Chrysopogon > Chrysopogon serrulatus. The sequence continues at coordinate 282,834 of JADLZL010006407.1, forward strand.
GTTGTTGGCCCACATGTAAGTTTTTTTAATAATAAACCCCCATCTCCTCCATTCCCCCTCCCATTCTCTCTACTTTGGCATTCTCGGTAGTCCCTCCCGGGCGCGCCCCTTCTCCTCCCCTCCGCCTCCCTCCTCTCCTCATGGCGTCCCCCCGGCCCCCGGGAAGGCCGGCGGGGCCGGCGTGTCTAGCCCCGGCGCTCCTCCTCCTCCCCCTCCCCCCCCGGCGTGGGAGCCGGAGCGACGCGCCTTGGCGGAGGCGGCCCTTCGCCGGTCCGCCCCGGCGCCCCTCCTCCTCCCCCTCCCCTCGGCGGGGCAGGCGGCCGAGGCGCCTCAGGGGTGGAAGGCGGTCCCTTTCCCGGCGCCCCTCCTCCCTCCCTCTTCCCCCGCGGAGCCGAGCGCAGTCCAGCCCGGCGCCCCTCCTCCCTCCCCTCTTCCGGGGCGGGGCTAAGCGTGAGGCCATGGCGACCTCGCCCGCAGCGCGGGAGCTCAAGTCACAGGCGGCGGCGACGCCCCGGGCGGGGCCAGGCGTTTCGGCCCTTGGCTTCGGTCAGCGTCTCCTCGCAAGCGCTCCACCGACGGCAAGCGGCGAGCGCATAAGCCCGCCGCGAATGGACAGCGTGGCGTCACGTTTTACATCGCCACATTTGGCGTCGAGGCGAACTCAGAATTTTACCGTAAGCCATGGCGTAGGCGCTCGCGGGAGTTCCATACGCCATCCGGATGAGCTGGCGCGTACCGGACGCGTTTAGCGTCCGCGGTGCAGGTAGCCTAAACTGGACCTCTTTCTCTGTTGTCATACCTGGAACAGCAGGGCGGCAGATGCAGGGACCATCATACACACATACTTCCTCCGTCCCAAAATAACTGTCGCTTTCGCTTCCCGAGAAACAAATGCCGGCAATTTTTATAAATAATAAACATTATCGATTAGTATCATAATTAGTATCATCGGAAAGATCTTTGAATCTAGTTTTTTAACAAAATTATTCGGAGATATAAATATTGCACATATTTTCTATAAATCGAGTCAAACTTGTGGCACGAAAATCAAAAACGACAATTATTCTGGGACGGAGTAGTATATACTAGAATGTAGGGTGTCAGTCAGTGGATCATCTATATCTGTTGTTGCAGCAGTATGTAACTTGTAGAGACTAGAGAGAGGGGCCACCTAAAATGAAAATAAGTTAACAATAAGGTAGTACTAGTACTATTACTATTATATATAAGTTTCTCAGTCGTCATCATAGGTCAAAAATATACAGGCATACATACATGGGCCCAATGCAAAGAGAAATGAGCAGCACTAGCTTCTCCTGCAACGGACAAACCGATCTTTATTTATTATCTAGTATAAGTATATCCCAAGGTCAGACAAGGCCAGCAGAAAAGTAGAGAGGGAGGAGAAGGAGAGGTGGTGGCCGTGGCAGCCAGGACCTGGACCAGCACCAGGAGGCGCCTCTGCCGCCGGCCGGCTCGATGGATCATGCGTACTACTTGTATCGATCCCCGTCCGTAGGAGGAGTCCGAGTGTTTTGGTCTTTGGTTTCGGCAAAGCCGTACAAGTCACGCTAGCTAGGTTCACTCACTACTTTGCTCCGGCCGGAGACTGATGTCGTAGTTCGGTTCCTTGACGTTTAAACCAAACCAGGAAAAAAAAAAAGGAGCATTAACATTATTGGCTCGTGCACGTTTCGGCAAGCAAAAAGCTTTGGACTTTGTGGCTGCTGCTAGCTGCTGCTGCTCTCGATCAGATGCACACGACGACGCAGGACAGATTAGGAGGGAGGGAGCAGAAAGAATCTGCAGGAAACGGCAGAAACAGCATGGTGTGTGGTTGCGCGCAGAAATCATCGCATCGCACGAAATTCCACCGTTGGAGACAGGATTCTATCGTGTAGGGAAGGTGAGGACACGAATGTTAGTTGGTACTAGGGCGTCCGGTTGTACGTAGTACGCGCCCGTGTCCGTAGCAGGATCGACACGTCCGTCTCCGACGCCCGGACGACGCGAGCAGTCAGCAGTCGTCGTTGCCTTTGCAGCTGCATGCAGCTCCCGCGATGGAGACCTGCATGCCGGAGGGTGATCATGCATATCCACGAATAATCCAGCTGCAATGCGCAAGCAACCAACCGGACAGCCGGTTGGACGTACGCGCGGCCCCAGGCGAAAACGAGGGACGACAACAGGAGGGAGATCGGCCGAGACAGACAGACAGACACCGAGTGGTGCGCCCGCCGTCGCGCGCGGGGCTTCGATCGGCAGTCGGCACTTGGGCTGCCGGCACGGCACGGCAAATCGCGGCGCGCGGCCCGGTGGGGGCACTGGCACGCGCGCGAGCAGAGCGGAGCACGATGCTCGGGCTCCCGCCCGCGCGCCCGGCCTCGTCGCGCGCGATCGATCCATCTCGCGGCGGCAGCGGCAGCGGCAGCACCGGCGCATCGCGTGCACGTAAACAACAGACGGACGGACATTCCTTGGCAGTCTCGCTCTGCCTGTCTCGGTCCCGGTCTCGGCAGACTTCTCGAGCCGAGCCCGAGGAATGCGGCGGCCGGCCAGAGTGGAGGACAGCTGAGAGGTGAAGAAGAAGGACCACGCTACGGGGAGGGGAGGACGTGACGTTCTTTATCGTCTGGTCTGGCAAATATTTTTTGGCGTGCAGGTGCACTGCCTTTTGGACGACGACGAACCTGTGGTGGTCCGCCGGGTGGATCGACGGGATCAGGGGTAAAAGGTGGACGACTGGACGACGTGCGTGGTCACCGTATTGATAGAGATGGTCCTGGGTCCTGACGACCGAGGACTCCAGCCGGATCGATCGGGATGGCTCCAATGGCGGCGATTTTCTCGTATATTATACGTCATCCTTGTTATGGTGCATCAGTGCACACCGATTGACGACCTAGTGTAGGTGTAGTGCCTGCCTGCCCACTTCACGCATCCGTTCGCCGTTCGGTGCGCCCATAAGCGGATGCATCTTGCATGTGTATGCATCTCTGGACGGTGCGTGATCAGCGCCTGTTAAGTTCTCATCTGTACGCATGCCAGCTTCCAATGCCATCGCCTCATCGGGGACGTGTTAGTGCTCTCCGTGGCCGTCTTATTATTCCTTTTTTTGTGCAGCAGTAAATTTTAGAGAACCTGTAAATGTTTTGGCACATGTTCGACGAAATTAAACTTTAGGTATTTTGGGGAACGGCTATTCAGAGAACGTTATGCATTGGTTGCCTAAGCGCTCTCCCAAAGCGGAAACCATCACTATGCCAAAGCAGCACAAAGGAGGCACCTTAATCTGTGACATGGAATTGGAACACGTCACTAATGTTAGATCAGTGACATGGATAAACAGAACGCGTCGCTGATTAGTTGTTCAGCCATGACCAACAAACAAAAAATGCGCCACTAACAAGTTACCACTTACCAGTGAACCTGCTAATAATACACACGTCACTGGTACCAAGTGTGGCTACTAGCGACGCGTTCCACCAAACGAGTCTCGTCTGGCCTGAAAAAATTATGAAGCCCGGTTCGCTGAGAGGTTTGAACCCATCTCTCTCAGCCTCATCTCCTCTCATCCATTCGCCGCCCTGTCCCCTTTCTTTCACGAAAAATGCTCCGTCCATGGCCTCATCTCCTGTTCATGACCTCCTCAACCTCAACCATGTGTGAAGACCGCCACACCCTCAACTCCTCCCCCGTCTACAATAATGGCACTCTAGATCTCAGGCCTGTGGATCTCCAACCCTAGCTTGATGATGAGTTGACGACCTAGATCCTAGCTCACTGCATGTGCTCTCGATGGCTCACTCCAGCGACAACAATACGAAGGAGGGGGGATTAGGAGATGGTGGCAGCTTTAGGTTTAGGGGTGTTTGGATTGGCGGATCGCCCACACAGGGAGCGACGTGGATGGGAGGGCTATTATTGTTACCCCTTTTATCATTTTCATAAATAATTAAACCATGGTTGTGTCCAAACAATATACACATTTACAAATGGAGGGAAAGAAATTCTATGTAGCAGTGTTACACAAAATTGTCCCAACATGTATTCCAGCAGCTGAAGTTCCGAACAACTAGCGGAGCGCTAAGGGCAGGATTTACAACATGAATCGAATTTACCATTCTAGTATGCACACTTGTCACTATCGCATATAATTTTTCCCTAAATGGAGGGAGTTCTTTTAAATGACAATAAAACGTAAAAATATAGAACCACAAGTTGTACTTTCTTTCACCACGTGTCAGATAGTTATATAGATTTTCTAATGTGTTATTTATGTTTGACTACGTCAGCACCTACTTACATTACCGACATCATAGCTCGTGCAACTCTGTTGTAATGTTTTCTATTTTCTTCCTTTCGTTTTTTGTTTCTTGATTTGTTTTTACAAACTTTTTCTCTTCGCCTCTTTTAATAAAAATCTATACTAGATAGAGTTATCCCTCCTAATTTCCTCACAAAGTAGCACGCGTGACCAGAATCCGTCTATATATAATTACTACTTGTACAAAATTAGGGGCCCATATTTTGGATCAAAGGGTTCATTATGATTGGGTTTGGCATTTGCGCATATGCATGTGACGGAAAGCATTAGCTAAGTAGCGAAAGTGGCAGTTGTAGTGTGCATATTGCTTCATTCGCCGACCTTCTCAACGAGTCACGACATTCAAAACAGGAAACCGCCGATTTCCTTCCAACTTTCCATATATATGACAGCATGGTCGATCATATCTCAACATGCTTGATGTTACATGTAGAATTTAGAAAGCTATGTATTGACTTGTTGGGTTATGTAATGTCAAGCTTTGTGTCCACCTGCCAAGAGACTTGTATGAACGACCATTATTGACGAAACAAATAAAGCCACGCATGTAATTTGTCGATCGCACGCCAAACCTGCTTTTTTTAATCTAATTTTGACAATGGTTTCATGGTAGTGTATGATTAGCTAGGTGATAGCTAGGTGAGGCGTGCAAGTTAAGCTAGCTTCTTGTAGATTGTAACAATGATCGGGCAACGATTCTTCATAGCGTCACCCGAATCTTTTGCATGCATGCTGGCGTGAAACTTTATTAGGATTGGATTTGGAATGCACAAATTAGCTAGATAATTGCGATTCAGTATAATTCCGATTGATCAAGAACCCATGTATCCATTTATTATTATTATTATATTCATTCAAAGTGCTTCCTCTAGGCTTAGCTCCAGTGGTTAGTGAAGTTTGCATACTCCCTTGCGACATGTTCTTGCATGCACCAAGTTTGTATTCTGAGGGTCCTGTAATCTTGTACAATCACACCAACCATATTTATGGTGTAACCACTGACGATGTACCAAGAGAATGAGACCTGTAGGATAAGACATGTTTAAAAGAATGTTCCTTGTGTGTCCCATCAAAAAGACCATTTTTCATCTCCACTGAAATCACTATCAGAGCCGTAAGGTGGAGGTTCAGTTTACAGTGAATGAGAGTAGCTGCACCTACATAACACCAAATTGGCAATCACATGTCGTCTTTCAAATGTAAAACCTACAATCACTCATAAAATTAATAAGAAACGGATGGCAGCGTTTGAAGTCGTAATTAATGCCCTTGGCTCGATCTGATCTTGGAAGAACTTAACCTGATAAGACGTACTGCTAGTACTAGAAAAGTTGGTATTACGTTGGTTTCAAAAAGAAGTTACAACATTTTGCTGATGTGACCGGCTGCTATGTGTAGCTCACACTCTTACAGTCATACTAGTATACCACAAGCCAGTGCCCAGTAGTTGGCTAGCTCATCCATCATCATGATTCTTGAGAAATTGAAGGGAGAGGAGGCACCAACCTTGAATAAGGAAATTGATATTTGGAACATGATTGAGTATGGTCTTAATTAGTTTTGCTGCGTGCATGGGTCAAACGATACATAAGAACAAAAAAAAAAAAATCAATTAGACGATTGGATTATGTCATGAGTTTGTTCTCAAGTCATTATGGGCCACCTGTCAATATCTGCGCGCCTATTGATGTGTGCATTGACACATTGAAAGTCATATGAGTGGTTATGGCATAAGACAATCCATATGAGGTACTATAATTTTTGTTGTTTTAATATGCAAGAATTTTGAAAGAGGGTTATGTCCCGAAACAGTGAACAAATTTAACGGTGCCATGCCAGTTTCTTCTGCTAGTACTACTGGGCACTAGCTTATCGAAAAGTCAAACATTTTTAGTAACCAAATATACATAAGAAAACATGGATATTATGGTACATAAATTAATATCATTACATAGATCATTGAATAAATTTAATATAACTAATATTTTTTCATAAATCTACTTAAACTTAATAAAGTTTGACCAGCATAAATCTCGTATAGCGACTTTTTTTATGGGACAGAGTAATATCTCCATGCCACAAAAGTTATAGTACATGCCTAGGCATCGTGTAGAGTTTGATTCAAGACGATTGAAATACATATTGCGATTATTGAATAAATCTCTAAACCGCAAATCGTTTAGGAGACCGCAACAACAAATTATATGTTCTATTACTAGACATGGACATTTTTCAAGTAAAATGAAATACTTCTCTAGGTTCTTAAGAAGATTATTTTAGGCAGTGACACAATCTTTAAAGCATAACTTTGACTTCTTATTTTTATAAAAATATATATTGAAAAGTGATATATTTATATTTTTATGAAAATGTTTCCAAGACAAATATATTCATATGGCTTTCACATTTCTAAACTCAACAACTTAATAAAAATTTCTATTCATGTTTTGTATTCCTAATGTAATCCAAGCCTTGTTTAAAATGACTTCTGTTTGAAAGCTTGAGGGAGTAGTTACTTCGGCTAGCACACATTAAAATATTATTAGTCCAGAGAGTATTACGTACGTTTATATACGCAAATCTTTTGTTGATCCCCCGCAGTTAAAGCTGTTAAACTAACTAACTGCTCGTATATTCATTACATGTAACCAATAAAATTGGAAGCCTATCCATGAACAGTAGTTTAGACGCGGCAGGTTCACATACGTTTCACCCAGACAAGAAGACAAAAGACCATATACACTCATTATCAGGCCCTACTTAGCTCTCAGCAGATCGATTAACTATTCTCATAAGTACGACTAACAATGTACGTTCCTGGAGTATCTTTTAATGATTAGGAGAGGAAGCAGCTCAAGTCTATCTACAAAATGGAATCTTATATTTCTTTGTTAATAAGAAGTAGGTATATGATTCCAAAGAAAAGTTAAGCTAGGCATCTAATCTAACTAAATAAATTGATACTAGTACATCTTTGGACTCGCATGGATTAATTAGTGCTAACAATTTAAGTTCAAGTACATATGCATGTCTTCACTAGTTCCGCGACGGCTACGCGCAGAAATTAAAGCGTAATTAACACACGGCAGCAATATTATTTTTTTCTCCTATATAGACCAAAAGTCCAAAACCCACAGTGTGCACGAAGCTTGAGGCCAGAGATCCGGCTATTATCGCCTGGTACGGCGCCAAGATTTTCTTTTTCCCTTTCGCGACCGTGCCATGGTACGGCGACATGATCATCAGGTTGGGAAATGGCAATGGAAAGCCGCCGCAAGTGGCCGGACGCCTGTATGTCCACCAGGTCATCATCCCCAGAGCACGGACAGGCAACGGCCAAAGGCCAAAGGCGCTGTTGGAGTTGTCCCCCATCCATGGCGCGTAGCGCGGCGGCTCTCTCGATCGCTTTCCCCGTTCCCGAGCGCGCGCCGTCGTGTGGGTCGGTCGATCGATCGATCAGTCGGGGGCCGCAGCCGGCAGCAGGGGTTGCAAGGATCGAGCGAGACCGCGCGCATCCGTCCAGCCAACGCCGGCCCGCTGCCAGTGCCAGCGTCCATGTGCTCCCCGCTGCGCGGCTGCGCCCCGCGGCGCGGCCAATCCGGCGTCCCACATGTGATTTCCTCGTGGCCGCCGCGTGCAATCTGGCATCTGCAAAATGACGTGCCATGCAACTGCTCGCTCCTAGGTCGACTGCACGTAACTGTGCGTGAAAGGAGCGAGCGGGTAACAGTAGCCACGATGGCGCCCGTGTCCGGCCGGTTTTCTGAACCTGTGGTGGTGCCGTGTCCGTTGTGCCGCCGGGGATAGAGCGCACCCCCGTCAGCTGTAGTCCGGCCGGGCAATTTCGGTGTCTCATTAGCTTTTCGAGCTGTTTTCATCAGCGTATATATATCATCTTACTGTGCTCACGATGGATGGCTTGATTGAACAGGGCCGTAACTATGCAGAACGACAATGTCTATCAGTTAGTTAGTCGACATCTTATATTTGATCGAAATATCAAGCCACAATGGACCGTGGTTCAATTTCGCGTAAATACGTGGCTGGAGTAATAATAGTTAATCTTTTTCCTAAAAAAAGATGATTAAATGACGTCTACTATATAGTACTTCAGAGTTGCCTCTGCGGGACGGACCTGCTACGGGAAGGTATGGCGACCCCTCCATCCCTCTCGGCGCTCCCCCTCCCACCCAGCCCGCCGGTAACCTCTCCGGAACCGGCGGCCACCGCACAGCCCCCTCCGCCGCCCTCAAAGGTAAGGGACCTCTCCCCTCTCCCCCATTCGCCGCGCCCTTCTTCCCCTCCAGAAGCGAGGGCCGCACCAAGATGCTCCGTTGGATGGAAGACAGCGGCGCGTCCACCCTCGGCAGCGACGACGAGCTGGAGGTTTCTCCTCTGCCGCTCTCCCCGGGCGTCGATGACACCACCGGCCGCAGCAGCGCTCCGGACGCGCAGGCGATCTTGGAGGCAGGGGCTAGCCCCTAGCCGCACACCTGCGTCGTCGAGCAGTAGGCTCGGCCGGCCGCCCAAGGAGAGCCCCGGAATCCCCCACGGCGAAAGCGGGCAAGCGCAAGAGGTGACCTCGTCGACCGAGAAGAACGCCAGCGGCGGGAGCAGATCCCGACCCGCACCCCGGCCCACCAGCGTGCAGGAGAGCGCTGCGACCACCCGCCCGCAGCGAGCCCCGGCGCCATCGCGGGGGCCGACCGCCGCCCGGGCGGCGTGTCCAGGCGCACTTTACGGCCGGGGGAGCGGGTCCCGCCTCATGGGCGACGCCGTATTTCCCCCGCCCGACGCCGATGGGTGGCGAGAGGTGCTATCCGGGGAGGGAGCTCGCCCGCGTGGCGTAGTCGCCGCGGCGCTGCAGCCTAGGCCGGCGGCGCCCATCATCCCGGCGCCATGCGGGACAGGTGCCTGAAGCGCCTCTCGTTCAGCCACAGGATCGCCACCGCCGCATGCCCATTCGGTGCCTCAAGCGCCATGGCCTCGGCACATGGCGGGGATTGCAAGCGACCACGGACTCCCGCCGGCGGCGACAACTCCAACACTTTCCCGGCGCCGCGACCGATTCGTTCGGGCGCGGCGGGACGTGAAGGCCCATGACACACCCACAGGATCCCAGGCCTCGGCTCCCACGCCGCCCGGTCGCCGCCGCCGCCGCCCCGCGAACAGACACGCCCCGAACAGCGAGACCCTACGCCACCGGGCCACCCGGACGATCGGCCGTGGGAGAGTGCCTGCATCATTCAGCGCACCGCGGCCATCGACAATGCCGAGGCTAGGCTGCGGCTCGCCGACCGCGATGCTCGCGGACGCAACCAGGGACATCTCCGCCGCCGATGCTTCCTGGCTCCTACGGACCATCCCCGGCGTCAAGGAAACCACGTTCTCCGTCACCCCCTTCTACCCCGAGCAGTTCCTCATCCGGTGCCGCACCAGCGCCGTGCGCGAAGCCATCCTTGGCGCCTCCCCGCTCCCAGTCGCCGGGACAGCCCTAGTGCTCAAGCCTTGGACAAGATTCGCCAACGCCGAGAAAGGCACCATGAAGTTCCGGGTGGCGCTGGAGCTCGAGGGCATCCCTTCCAATGCCTGGGCGGAAGACACGGCAGCCAAAATCATCGCCCCAAGCTGCTGGCTGCACTCCGTCGACCCCCAAACGTCTGCCATGACGGACCTCTCCTCGTACAAGCTCTCCGCCTGGACCAGCGACCCCCGAGCCATCCCTAAGGTCGTGTGGCTGCACATCGCCGAGAACGAGGCCCCAGTCGTCATCCATGGCGCGGCGCCCATCTTCGGCAGTCTACCACCGTACCTACGCAAGAAGGATGTCTTCGGCTACCCGGTCATCGTACACCTGCGCGCCGTCACCGACTTTGATCCGGACTCCCCATCGCCGACACCCTCGCCGCTGAGCTCCGACGACGGTGGTAGCGGTCACGACGGCAACCCAGAACGGCACCACTTTTCCCGGGGAGTGGGCCCGCGCATACAGGGATTCAGGTGCGCAAGGGGAGTCATCGATGGCGAACAGCCAGGCACCAACGGCATCCCTGCCGGGGGCGCGGTGATGGACGACGTTAGCAGTCTGTCCTCCCGCCATCCAAAAGTGCTAAAGTAGGACAACTCTTCTATCCGCTTTGGACAAATTGCGCGCGGTTCCACTTCTGCCACCCCGCAGCCAAAGAAAAGCAGCATCCGAGGCGGAAAGGTGATAAGACAAGGACAGCAGAACATGGGCAATTCGAATTCGAATGCCATGGTTCCGTCGCTGCCAAGTCGACAGCTGGTGCGCAGCCGGCCTCGGAGCCACTGGCTCCTGAGGCGGGGCTCCACAGCAACATTCGCTTTGCCAGCCCACAGGGGGAAAGCGAGGACCCGGGGACCCACAAAAATTAGAGTGGCCAGACGACGCCAAACGACAACCCCACCACTCAGCTAATTGGCGGGGCGGACTACGCAGCAGGGGCAGTCTCCGTCGGGGCCCGGGTCAAGACCGCGGGTCGGACCAGGCCACCTTGGCTGGGAAGACATCTGCAAGTGACGAGCCACAAACTCCCAGCATGTTGGCAACAGTCCAGGCCCAGTTGGCGGCGATGGCCTCGGCCCAGTCGGCCGACCACCAACCACTCCAACCCCAAGTTGAGACGCCTGACGATGCACTCGACCCATCTCGGCAATCTCCACCCTCCGCGGCAATACGCGACGGAACGCTCCCGCCGGCTGAATCAGAGCTGGCGCTTCCCCAGACAGCGCCGAGCTCGCCCGCCACCGTAATCACCCCTGCGGCAGCAAGCGCAGAGCGTACGCCGGCGGACCCAACACCCTCCCCGGGCAAGGCAGCCAGACGACTCTCCAAATTCACAGAGGAGGTCCAAATCAAACACCGCACACCGCTGCTCACCGGTCCACCGGCGCAAAAGGTGCAGACCAAGAAGCCGCCACTGCCACTCCGCAGCAAGCGCATTGCAGCGCAACCTTTGGGGCACATACCCGCTTCCAAACGCGGGGAAGTGCTTCTCAGACAGTGGATGGGAGGTGAAACCACGAGGAACGGCGGCCGATCCTCCTCAAGGCGCTCCTTCGACCAGCTGTTCAACGCCAAGCTCACTACGGTGGACGTCGAAGCTCTGGATGAGCTGTTCCCGGCAACCAAGCCTAAGGCCGGTAGAACAGGGAGAAGGCCCCTGGCCGCCGCGGCCTAAGGCTCGGCCGATCAAATGGGTGATCAGTCTAATGGATAATACGCCAATCCTATCCTGGAACATGCGCGGCCTCAATACGCAAGCGCGCCGCGACGATGTGCGCACGCTGGTCGATGACGTTAGGCCGGTGATAGTCTGCTTATAGGAAACAAAACTGAATGTAATATCTCAATTCCTCGTTTTCTCGCTGCTGGGAAGAGAGTTCTCGGATTTCGCTTACTTGCCAGCGTCTGAAACAAGGGGAGGCATCTTGATAGTAGGTCGACGCTTGGCAGTGTCCCTCTCAGATGTCCTTGTGGGTTGCTACTCTGTAACGGTAGCCGTTACACCAAGCTCCAGCAACGAGGAGCCGTCGGCGAAATGGTGGCTCACTTCAGTATACGGGCCGCAATCAGACGGCGCCAAAGAGCTGTTCCTAGAGGAACTCAAAGCTATGAGAGACGCCTGTGCCGGTCCATGGGCGGTTACAGGAGACTTCAACCTCATCCTATCCGAGGAAGACAAGAGCAGAGGCAGGATCAATCGAGCCAATCTAGCTCGATTCAGACAGGTAGTAGCCACGTTGGAGCTGCACGACGTGCACCTGCACGGCAGATGTTTCACTTGGACCAACGAGCGCAAGCAGCCCACGCTGGTCCGTCTTGACAGGGTCCTAATTTCGGTCGACTGGGACGAAAACTTCCCAAACGCTCACCTACGGGCGTTGGGCAGCGACGCCTCGGATCCCTCGCCTCTCCTGCTCCAAACAAACCTCTCTCCACCATCCAAGGGACGATTTAAGTTTGAGCTCTTCTGGACCAAATTCGACGATTACGACGACACCATCACCCAAGCATGGCAGCGGCCAGCGGCGCAATTGGACCCCCTTAGCCGACTAGATATCATGCTTCGGTCCCTTGTGAGGGAGCTGCAGAGCTGGGCCGCAAGGCGTGTAGGAGACATCAAGGCACAACTTCTCATGGCGCGGGAACTTATCCTATACCTCGACGTCGCCCAAGAACGACGCAGCCTGTCAGAGGACGAAATCGGGTTAAGACAACGGATGAAGCTAAGGTGCCTGGGGCTATCTTCCCTTGAGCGTACCATGGCTAGGCAGCGTTCCAGGGTCCGCCAACTCGCAGAAGGTGACGCCAACACTACCTACTTCCATCTTGTTGCCAGAGGAAGGAAAAGAAGCTACATCCCATCGTTCACGGTGAACGGGCACACCATCACCGAGCACGACGCCATGGAGCAAGCACTACACACGCACTTCAGCTCGGTTTTTGGAACGACTGCCCCGAGCGGGTTCACCGTCAACTTCCAGTCCCTCGGCATCTTGCCCAAGGACCTCCTTGACCAAGAGGCGGCCATCGACACCGCTGAGGTATGGAACGCCATCAAGGAACTACCCAGTGACCGCGCACCCGGGCCCGACGGATTCATTGGGGCCTTCTACAAAGCGTCCTGGCTGGTGATCCAACAGGACATCATGGATGCTGTTGAGGCGTTCACGGCAGGGAATGTCAGAAATATGCACAAGCTCAATAACGCACTGGTCGTACTATTGCCAAAAAAGCCGGGAGCTAGCAGCCCATCGGATTTCAGGCCAATAACTATGATTCATAGCTTTGCCAAGCTACTGTCCAAGGTCCTAGCCTTACGACTGGCGCCGAAGCTGGACTCCATCATCGACCGAAATCAAAATGCCTTCATTCGCGCGCGATCCATCCACGATAATTACAAATATATGCAGCGAGCAGCCGTCCTCATCAGAAAGAAGAAAACATCGATGCTGCCTGCTGAAGTTGGATATCTCAAAGGCGTTTGACACGCTTTCGTGGCCATTCCTGATGGAGGTTTTGCAAGCTCATGGCTTCGGGGACCGATGGTGCAGGTGGATTGAAACTCTCCTGAGCTCAGCATCCTCCCGGGTGCTCCTCAACGGGGTACCAGGACAGCCAATCAAGCACCTTCGCGGAGTATGGCAGGGCGATTCTCTCTCACCCCTGCTGTTCATCATTGCAATGGATGTGTTACACCGCCTGTTCCTCAAGGCAATGGAAGACGGAGTCATCAGAAAGATGAAGCCAGCATCGGTGAAATATCAATGCAGCATGTACGCCGACGACGTGATCCTATTCATCCGTCCGACAATCCAAGAAGCCACGGCAGTGAAAGAAATCCTGAATGTTTTCGGAAGGGTATCAGGTCTGCACACTAACCTCTCCAAGTGCTCCATCACGCCAATTTACGGAGGAGAAGACTCCTTTGACCAAATAGTCGCAATTCTCGGCTGTCAGGTTCAACAATTTCCGATCAAGTACCTGGGGTTGCCGCTAAGCACAAAAACGATCCCGAAAGCGAACTACCAGACCTTGGTTGAGCAAGTCGCCCGGAAGATGCCGCACCCTGCCACGGTGCGCTAATGGCCAAAAGCGGAAGGCTGGTTTGGGTTACATCAGTCCTACGAGCAGTACCCATCTATGCAATGCTAGCAGAGAACATGCCGCCATGGGCGCGCAAGGAGATTGATGGAATCTGCCGAAAATTCTTCTGGGCCGGCGCCGACCCCTCCGTTCGCGAAAAATGTATGGTGTCATGGCCGGTGTGCTGCAGACCAACCAATCTTGGCGGGCTCGGGATCTCGGACCTTAAGGTGACCGGTTACGCACTCCAATTGCGATGGCTATGGTTGCAAAAGACTGACAACGACCGTGCATGGAGCGAGCTCCCACTGAAAACCTGTCTAGAAGTACAAGCCTTCTTCAGAGCTTCCACGCACACGGTTCTTGGGGACGGGAAGAGCACCAAGTTTTGGGAGGACAGATGGATCGATGGTCACTCGGTAACTGAATTGGCGCCCTCGCTCCCTGCCCTTGTCGCGGCCAGGACGCGCCGACACTAGTCGGTTAGTGAGGGACTATCCAACCGCGCATGGACTCGCGCAATCTCGGGCGGGCTATCGGTGGAAGCCATGCTAGACTACCTGCGATTGTGGAACGCGGTCACCGGGATCCACCTGAATGACCAGCCGGACAGAACCATTTGGAGATGGACGGCGGATGGAAAATACACCGCGAAATCGGCTTACAACATGTTGCACACCGGCTCCACGCAGCTCCAGGGGAACCGCCTAATCTGGAGTACCTGGGCACCATTGAAGATCAAAATCTTCCACTGGCTTGCTTTCAAGGGAAGGCACTGGACCGCCGACCGACGCATGAGACACGGCTTCGACGCCCGGGCTACCTGTTTCCTCTGCGATCAGGAGGAGGAGTCCATCGATCACATCCTATCCGGGTGCGTGGTCACAAGAGAGGTCTGGTGCCACGTACTGCACGCCCTCGGAAAGACTTCACCCCCGACAGCAAATTCAACCATTAGGTGGTGGCGATCCATCAGAGCCCTCTTCACCGGACAGCGGCGTGATGGGGCTGATTCTCTCTTCGCCCTAGTGTCCTGGGAAGTGTGGAAGGAACGGAACGCCAGGTGTTTTCCGGAGCAAAGTCGACAGTGCCGGATCTCCTTCGAATCATCAAGGCAAAGGTGGATCGCTGGATTCAGGCAGGCGCTGGAGGTCTTCGATCGTTGGCTGCAGGGGCATAGTTCTTCTAGTTTCAGCTTCGCTTAAGTCTAGCAGTTCTCATCCGCTTCTTTGATTTTGACCCCTGTTAGGCTGCGTTCCAACAGTTTTGGAGTGCCAGGCTCAACCTCTTGTAATTTTAAACTCTCTTCTTCTATTAACAAAGATATGCATTCTCGTGCATGTTCGTGAAAAAAAAACTATATAGTACTTCGTATATAGGATCCCTGAAGAACCTGCAAACTAAGTCTGAAACAACTACGAAACGTATCTCATCTCTCTATCTCTCTTTGAAATAAGCTTATTTTCACCCATTTCAAAAAGGAGAAACACGAAAGCAAGATCTAAGGTGTTCTATGCAAAAACAGCGGTTTCTGAAGAAGCCAGTTTCAAATTCCACTTGTTTGGTTGGTGTTATACTTTCTGGTACTAGGAACACTTTTTCAAAAACTGAACCAAATACAACCCAAAGCAGCATATAGTACACTAGCGAGCAACTAACATGGCTAGCACTAATTAAGGAGATGCAATTTGGACACTTTCTTTAATTTGTGGCACTGATGAGACATCGCAAAATTAATTAAGGAAAATAATCCAAACTAGGGCCTGTTTGGATCACGGATCGATTATTACAATCTAGATTACAATAATCAGAATGTTTAGGTTAACGGATTGTGGTGATTGATTATGGAAGGTTAAAATAAGAAATTTCTATTTTATCCTTTAAATTTTGCAAGTTAGACAATCATTTGGGCATGTTGGACTTTCAGCACCCATAATCCCCTATAACCTGGTTTCACTTGGATTACGGGAGTATGGTAATAAGAGGTTTGATTCTAATAATCTATTATATAATTAATCTTGTTTGTATCAAATTTGATTATATAATCTGATTATTACTACCTCCATTATCTATTGTAGGGCGTACAACGATTTTTACTTTCTGACGTTTTGTTAGGCGTGGGACGTGGCATTTACTGCATTTGCATGGAACATGATGCCTTTTGCATGCGAAACATAAATCAGTTTTCACCGCCGGCTGCACTGGTTCGTTGCATGCATACATGCAAATACGGCGCACACAGCTCAACTCTGCATTAGTACTCCTCCCCATCGACATCTAATTACCTTGGTATCTAGAACAGTGGCCTCTGCGCCCTATAATAGATAACGGAGGGAGTATAGTAGAAAGGGTATCCATAACGTGCCTAAATTATCCATAACGTGCCTAAGTTACTTTTCATCACCAGCAACTTAATTTTTGGTTGTATACGGCGAGGTAAACCTTTTTTTTCTAGAAAACATTCGAAATGAGGAAAGTTATGGAAAAGGTGCAGAAGCATTTTGGGTTTTCTTTGATTGATATGCGGAAAACGGTTGTCCTTTCCATGGAAATATGCAATTAATTATAATTAATTAAAGCATCAATGGCCGCCACTCCAATTAATCGGTGAGTGCATGGTATATATGTATGAGTGAGCCTATCTTTGTAGATCATATATACCGTGCGGTTCAAGTTTCTCCTCATGATCAGGTGAATCTCCTACCCTTCTCCAATAAACTACTGTCACCACATGCATCTGCGTGCTTATTACGGATAAAAAGAGCACAAAATGATATGGTCGGAAGCCAAAGTGTGATTCTATTATTCCAAACAAATTCCATATATATGCGCATAAAACTAGAACGATCTGATATTAAAATTCACATTCTTCTTGCATAGCTGCAGAATCATTCAAAAGAGAAAGAGAAAGGACCGCCGCCACTAGCTTAGGTAGAGAGTCCTGTACTTTACATGAGTTTCATGAGTCGAGAGGTATTTTCTTATCAATTTTTATCTGATAGACTGATTCTCCTAGAGAATGGATGCACATTTGCTAGCTAGTTAGTTACAATATGATCGAGTGATGAGAATGGCCATGCCTCTGCAGACCCAAATAAATATAATACTCTCTCCGTGTTGAAAGATGGCAAAGCATGCATTTCCAAAGAATCCAATTCCTTTGCATGTCGTAGTGGTTATATATCATTAATGATTCCAAAAATCAGAATTCTTTTTTTTTTTTTGAGAATTACACAATGTTACATCGCTGGTTGTCTCTTCTCTTCCATAACTCATCCCTATGAACAGTCTGTCTCCAGCTGTAAACCCTGAAACCCCATCTGTAATGCCACCATCAGCCCACGGAGGCAAGCCATCGCTTCCATTGTGCATTCAAGAACCCTCTCATGCCACATTGCCTGTGCCACTACTACTCCTCCAGTATGATCACGAATGACGCATGCTGTAAACCATTGCTGTCCGACTCAAAGAAGGCAGCATCCGTGTTTATCGAGAATGCCTCTGCAGACCCAAATAAATTTAATACTCTCTCCGTGTTGAAAGATGGCAAAGCATGCATTTCCAAAGAATCCAATTCCTTTGCATGTCGTAGTGGTTATATATCATTAATGATCTCCACAAATCAGTTCTGGTTGTGAATCACAATGAAGGAGCGGTTAAAATGTCACTATCTAATTCGCTCATGTCATCTGTTCTGGACAATGTATATATAGTTTCATTGTCTCTTTGTTTTCCTTGAAATCTATCGATATCGCTATTATGGTGAAAAATGTCATCCTTTCATTTTATTTTTCCTAATTATATTTTTCACTGCACTCTTTTTTTTATATATAGAGGGGGTTAACTTCTCCGCTTAATTATTAATATTCCATCCGTTAAAAATGCTTAGATGATTCTCGAATTTTTCATATTCATAAATACGTTTTCGTTGAGAAGAAATCTCCAAGTGATCCTAGATAAAACCTAGCCTGCAGGTAACTTAGTGGCCCAGTCAACCTCTTATACATATCCTGCAGTGCCTTAGCTGGAGCTGCACATTGATATGGTAATGATGCCTAACTTATTGTGGTATTAAAATGGGGTATATAATGTAAAGAAATGTCTCTGTCACAAAAGCCTCATCTACTATCACCCAACAAGAAGAAAAGGATTAATCTCCACCGGTTGAAATGGACACAATAGATTCGTTGCTTGACATGGAATCAGTCCAAAGCTATCTAAGCTAGGGGCCTCCCGCCGGTCCGATTCCGCTAATAATTTCTTTGATCTTACTCACTTTAGTTTCAGGAAAGGGCGTATGCTTTCGGTTATCTATGCAATGCAATCATCACTTGAATTCATTGTTATAGCTAGTTTATAAGAAATGATTAACGCTTAAGCTAAATTCTGGGGCGCACACCCCCCTCTCCCACTTGTACAATTGCTGCTGTGTTGATGGTAAAGCGTCATGTGACTTGAGTTTTGGATTTCTTAACTTGGTATATATATACACATGATATATAGATTAGCAGAATGGATTTGGTTGACTAGAAGAGAAACTAAATAACTGTTTTTATCCGGTGAATGATAGATTATTAGGTCAGATGGATTTGGTTGACATTTTCCATCCTTGCTGGGGACAATGGTCATCATACGTGTGTGATGTGTAATAAGTATAAATTTCAGCGTGTTTGAATAGACCAAAGCATGCATGCATACAGCGTTGAAAATAAAGAGAATAATAATATAAATGAACAACATTTCGAGAAAAAGTTGACAACATACCATATACATACGTACGGTCCTGAGACGCGCTGCAAGGTCATCGAACTACCTCGTCGTTAGTCTAAGACGCCACGTCCTTTAGACTAAACCATATATATAGTCTAATCTTCGATCAATTTGTCATGCAGATCGGGCGTTGAATAATTAGTATTTATTTACGTGTCTTTCTGGGTCGTTAAAGAGAGATGTTGACAGCAGTCGTCAGCGCAGGGGCAGATACCGGGAAGAAGCTGAATTCGCAGTCTAGCTGATGTTGTTAATATAATTTATGTGGTCTAGCTAAATCGTGTATAGTAACTTTTTGTGGTGTTGGATTACTTAATGAAATATGTTTAATACACACACCCTTAATCTGCGGGTTTGTTATGTTCTTATTAAATTAAACATGTATAGACAAGCAGTCACCGCCGTCTGGAGGATTATATACTATATATACACTGTACTATATATTTTGTTTTCATACGTGAATTAATCAGGCGATCGATCTTGTGAAGGCAACGTTGCATTTGCACCACCAGCAGCCGTCTTGTTCAATTCGTTCAGTGACGACCGGGCCGGTAGGAAACAAAATATATATCTAGACGACGACACTAATTCATTATTAATTTGGCTGATGGCCTAATGGAAATAATATATGATGATATAAGTATGTATTTGGTTTCTTTAGAAAAGGCGTGTGAAACTATGCAATGCCTCCGTCGATGACGAACCTAAAGGAGCAAAGAACTTTTTCATTCGATTACAAGAGACAATATCCAAGAAACGACGACGACAACGCCAAGCAACTCGTTTGATATGCATAATACAAAATAAACTTTTTCCATGTAAAAGGCAAGAATCATCGGAGTTTTGAAATAAAAAATAAAAAGAAGCTTGGAGAAGAATTTATAGTAAAGGTTTCAACCAGGCCCGTCGAAGGCCACGAGCGGAGTGAACGACCGCTCAGGGCCCCAAAAACTAGAGGGCCTCCAAAGTTTACAACGAAGGCTTATAGCAGTTGATATTTCTAAGATTTAGCCTATAAAGTCCTCTAGTTTCTATTCGGTAATTTGGTCAACGCTAGGTCTCAGCGATTGCTTTGACATAATGATAGTCCGTCCGTGCAAGCGCGCCACTGCTATCTCACCTCACATATTGTGATTCTACCGCCGCTTGTAGGGACAGCCGGCATATTCTATATATTTTAGGGCCTCCATTTGTATTTTACTCACGGGCCTCAAATTTCTAGAGACGGCCCTGGTTTCAACCAAGCATGCACTTTCATACCATGCATGTATAGTATGGCTGCTGCTTGCCTTTTTGACGTCCTACCTACCCTGCACTACAAAGTACAAAGTACAAACACAGAAACATAATATGGACGGATATCGATCGATCGCCATGCATGACGACCAGGCGATCGACCTCCTTGCATGCATTGTGAAACCGAGGCCACAAGTCGATTGTTGGTCGATCTTTTGCGACCGGGGCCCGGCCCTTTTTGTTCGCATTTGCCCGTTAGGTCGACGACACGGGACGGACACGGCCCTAATGGCGATCGATCGATACCACGCGTTGTTTAGTAGCGGGCGGAGCCCAGGCAGATTAAAGCAAAGCATACAATTAATAGCGGGTGGTTTATATTACGAGTGAAACGACAGAGAAGAAGCAGGCGGATCAGATGGATCGGATGGAGGGGAGACATCACAAAGTGGTTACGGCGTTGTTTAATCCTGACGGACGGACGGACCGACCGACTCTGCGCGACAGCAAAACGCCAAACCTCAGCTCCTCTGGCTGCTTTTTTTTTTTTTTTTTTTTTTTTTTTGTGAAAAGCTCCTCTGGCTGCTAATTTTTTTTTCTTTTTTGAGAAAAGCTCCTCTGGCTGCTGGGAGTGGGAAGCAACGCGTAGTACGCGTACGCGTAGTTAGCTGTTGAAGCTTCGCGTGTCAGGACTCAGGAGGCCCTTTTTGTTTTGCTGCCGCCTTTCTGGCCCTGCTTGTGGCCGGCGTTGTCAGAGCTGAGCGCAAGCTTTTCTCGACAGGTTTGAACTTTGAGCAGGATTAGATAAGAGTAGTGATGATGATATCCGTGGTCGCGTCAACACCGTAGCTAGTCTCGCGTTCCCATGGAAGTATGAGAAGAAAATGTGCGTGCGTCAAGCCCAATTCTATCAATCCGTTTATCTCCTCAAGTAATATTTAAACCCATAATACATGATTATATATTACAGAATATTGATGCTAAAAAATTATTAAAGAACATGTATAATGAAATCACTTGTTGCCAAAATGAATGAACGAATTATTATTTTTTGTTACAAATTTGATACTGTTACTGGTGTAACTAGGCGTGTGCTGATTGATGATGATGAATTATTATTTTTTCTTACAAATTTGATGATGCAATTATGAGGCAGGCTGATTGGCGCGCGTCAGTTGCCCCTCTGCAATAGTCCCTTGTGTTTGCTCCATGCCGGACCGGAAGGAAACCGGCGGCGGGCCCACGCGTAGCCCACGGACCGGACACGCGGCGGCGGCCCCGACCCCCCTGTCGGCTCGCCCATGCCACCATCCGCCGCTGCCACCCACACCTGGCCCATGGCCCACGGTCCGCGTCACCGGCCGTCACGGCCCAGGTAACCATGGAAGCTGGCTGCCGAATTCAGGCATTTGCCGCAACCGCGGCACGTGCGTACATACTAGTAGTCTAGTACGCAATATGTTTGGTTATGATGAGTTGATGACGATCTTCATCATCAGATGCATGCATGGTTCTTATAGGCGCGTGGTGTTTTTCTTTGTTTCCCTGGACGTCCACCGGTCCACGTGTTCGACCCGGTGCTTCACACGTTCGTTCGTAAACATAACAGATGGATCGTACGTGCGTGCAGTGTGTGCGCGCAGCGTCTCGTCGTCAAATGAAACGCGACGGCGTGGATGGAGGCAGGTATGTATGTACCCGACACGGCCGTCGGCGCGCGCGGATGTCTGTCTGTCGTGTCTACTGCCGCCATGCGCGCCGCCGTGCATGCATGCATGGCCACGCTCGACGGCCCACCGCGAGGCGTGGCTGACCCAACTGTTTCCGCGGCGGGCGCGTCATCGTCCGTCAGGCCGAAATGCATCGGTGGTGATGGGGGCGGCCCAAATAAAGTCGAGCGATACCGGTCGGTCGATGCATGGGCCAGCGGGTCAAACATGCATGCATGCTTCTGAAATCTGGTCCTTCCATTTCACGTCAAACGGCGACCGCCTCCGCCTGGCCGGATGGACGGGACGCGCGCGGCGAGACACGCGGCGGGATGTGGCCGGACCGGGGCTTTCGCATCGCGCGGCGCGGCGCGTCTCTTTAGTGGACTTGGCGGCCGCGGCTGCCGGCCGGCTGCCTGCATACAGCGTACGTGCATCAATGCTTGATGTGTTGCGGCGGCGGATCCGTGGATATACTAGTATAGCTTCCACCCCGTGCATGCATGAGATGTGTAGCGCCAGAGCTAGCTCGGGTCCGGAGTATATTATTATTATTAATTAGTATACGGTGGATGTGAGTTTTCGGCACCACAGCTGTGTCCATGCCGCGGGTGTCGTCGTCGTCGGATGCAATTGTGAACGTCCCCATGTCCCGTCGCTTCCACATTTTAACTTCGTTTTTATTCGATACACATGTATGCGCGGCGCGGGGCACACGTCGTCGTTTCTGGCTGCTTTCTGCATGTATGCTGTGTGGGATGATGGCTGTCCATGGTGTAGCCGTGTGGGTAAACTCGGTATGCATGGTGTGATACCTACACTACACTCGTTAACTGAAGGTGTGAATCCTGGCCGATTTTATGGTTTCCTCTATACTATACATGATGAGTCTTCAGGCAAATGGATCAAGACTGGGCTCAATCCTGGGGTTCATATTTTTCGATGGGCCTCCATTCTTCTATAGGGCTCTGCCTTGCGGGGATAATGCCTTTTTTATTACTTGATAGGGCCTCAATTTCCAGTGTGGGCTTTTTCTCCCTCTGAGCATACAAGGGCCTTGGTCATGTACTAGCCCAACATCAGAAATATGTATGTAAATCCATACGCGTCTGCAGTGTTCGGCGATTCAGCTGTCGACACTGACAGAAGAAGAGAGGCCGGTAAAGAAAGGAAGCAGGCTGGGTGCTACACATGGTAATCATAGAACCCACTAGAGATCATTCAGTCTGACGTGTTCCACAAAGTGATTAAAGTTAGAGTAACTGGCGTAAGATAAGATAGATGTTCGCTACTTTCATGGACCAATGTACCTGAAATTCTTATACGTAAAGTCGAGAAAGAGCCAGAGAGAGTAAATAAATGAGACGTTCAAAGGTGAAGCTAACGCTTCCTCTGGATTGGCATATTGCGTTGGCCCTTGGCGTGGCTTTGGCGCAGCGTCGTTTCCGGGCCTTTTGCGCTGCGCCGCTTGCGCCCCGTGATCGACGAGCACGTGTGTGTTGGCTGCATCGTCGTGCTAGCAAAGTATACTATGCTCTACAAAACAGGCCCTAAATATGCGATTAATATTTGAACACGGCGATTAATTTCCCATGGTTCGAACAATTTTCCGATGCCCCCAACGAGCAGCTACAAACACGGCAAAGTAACCGTGCGATATTACAACAAAAAAATTCCTCCATCTCGAACGCACGTCGTCGGAGCTCCACCGGGCAGGCCTGCTGCTCTCTACCCGCGCTTGGTGGTGCGCACGCTGACGACGGCGACGTCGTCGAGCACGGGCCCGCAGAGGGAGCTGAGGTCATCACTCCTGGTGCTGTAGAAGGAGCTGAAGAAGACGAGCCTGGTGCGCGCGGACGCGGCGCGGAATGGCAGCACGGCGCGCTTGACGCCGCCCGTCCCCGCCGACTCGTACGCCACCTTGGTGGACTCCCGCCCGGCGTACGCCTCCACCATGAGCGAGCCGCGGCAGGCGTTGCTGGCGTCGCCGACGGTGAAGGACAGCGCGTACTGGCGGCCCGGCACGGTGCGGATCACCTGCGCGATCGCGCTCTCCCGCCCCGCCAGCAGCTCCACGGCGCGCCGCCCCCGGGGCACCGCGAAGCTGTCGCTGTCGATGTACTTGATCGCCTTGAGCGACTCCACCATCCACCCCGGCAGCGGCGAGTGGTCGTCGACGACGCGCGACGGGATCAGCACGCCCCATTTGGTGCCCGGGATGATGTACGGGCCCTCCTCGAAGTCGCCGTTCTTCACCAGGTTCTCTGCAAGTCGTGTTTGAGGTCAGGTCAAGTCAGGTCACCGCCGTCCGCCGGCCGGCCGGCATGTAATGATAGATGCAGCGGCGGCGGCAGCGTGTGTGCGTGCTTACTGTTGGTGCGGCGAGGCGGGTAGAGCGTCTTGATGGCGACGGAGTCGATGAGCGGGCCGCAGGCGGGGTCCTCGGTGACGCCGGGGTTGTGGATGACGACGTCGACCTCGGCGGCGTCGGCGACCCAGGCCCAGGCGTACGAGTCCCAGCCGTTGCTGCTGTACATGGTCTGCATGGCCAGCAGGCCCGACTGCCCCGACGCCGACACGTTCAGCTGCTCCGCCTGCGCGCACGTCCGCGCCGCGCTGAACGTCAGCGAGTAGCGCGCGCCGCGGGCGGCGCCGCGGACCCGCTGCCGGATCGACGCCTCGTTGCCCAGCCGCACGGCGTAGGCGCCCTCGGGCACCACCAGCAACATGTCGCCCTGCTTCTTCCCCGACGGGATGTACTCCACGAACCCTGACGTCTGCCACGACGGGATCGCCGACGCGCCCAACACCTGCGTCCCGCGCAGCTGCGACGGCGCCGGGCCGCGCTCGAAGTTGCCGTTCGGGAGCAGACCTGTGCATTCCATTTACAATTTTCCATGGCAGGGAAGGAAACCAATCGATCCGTCAGAGATCGATCGCGCTAAGAAACTGAAAAACGATAGTGAATCAGGATCAACCACGTTAATTACCGTCAGTAATTGCGAGCGCCAGTCTGCACGCTGCGCACAGCAGCAGAAGCATCATCGGCACAGCCGCCATGGCTAACCTTCCCATCTTGCTCTGAACTTCTGATTGATCGATCGATCGATCGATCGGTGTGTGGCCTGAGGGGGGTGAGGGAGGGCGCGCGCCCGCGCGGTGCTTAAATGGAGTGGGAGGCGACCTCCGGGACTGCACCTCGATTTGGACGAGATTAACCGTTCTGCCACTGAGGCTGAGCTCTGCAAGGTTCAGTTATGTCAGAAGCTGCAACGTGCAGTCTTCAATGATCTGGCAGACTCGAGTCAAGAACATGAGTCCATGTTCAAGATCAATCAGTAACAATCAGTTTGCAGAGCTCGGCTTATAATATTGAGCAAGATGCCACCTTATATAGTTTGATTTGTTTTTTTCTTTTCCTTTGGATTAATCTCCTAAATAAAGCTAAAGTTTGGGATGCGAGTCAGTGACAAACCGTCACAGAAAATCGGCATGTCGGTTTGCCCATTTTTCGGTTCAGTTTCGTCATATTACGAATGCTTGTGGAAGTATGTATGTACATCTTTCGGACATTATAGGAGATGTCAGGCTTAGATCTGAAGCGAAAAGCTTCTCTCTTTTTTTGGTGACCTGGCATAAGATGAGATCCTCAAAGTGAAGAAGACCTTGCCTTGCCTTATCGGTATGCCTTTAATCTGTGGCTTTTTTTCTTTGACAGATCATCATTTATGGTGGGGTCTTGGCAGCATGTAGGTACCGTTGGTTATTCTTGCTAAAACTAACAATGTACAGGTGTTCTCAATTTGGGACAGTTTCTAGTTTCTACAGTATCAATGCAGATCAGCATCATATCGTCGTGGGTTCTGCTTCAGAAAGTCAGAATTCAGTTTTCCAGTGATAAAATGTACCATTGAACATCGCGAGACTCAAGAACTGATCTTTACAGATACTAACTGCTAACTGCATCGTTGATGTCTTGTTGATGATGCACAAAGCCTGCGGTGTGCAGATGACAAGCAGCGCAGCAGACAATCCGAGCCTTTTCTGTGATTAGTTTGCTTGCCTGATGCCCTGATCTATGAACCTTGTGGATCAGTGGCAGTTTTGCCCTATGGCCATTGGCCAATTATATGGGCACTCCAACCATGTGAGGAACTGACGATGCCAAAGACCTTTGTTCCATCTTCCATGCATCCACCGACCATATCATGGACTGAAATTTCACATGTAGTAATCGCGGATTGCGCATGCAGTTATTCTACGGATATTGTAAGTGAGCTCAGAGCCTTGTCCTGCCGCCTCCTATTCAAGACGTTTTGATTTTTTAAATACATTTTTTTGAGAAAATTTCTTATTTGACACTGAAAAAACTTAGTGTTCTCAATTTAGCACTTAAAAGTTGAAATCTTCCTTATCTAACCTTGCTTTTTGTAATCGTTTTTCTTTGTCGTTTATGTCGTGTCGTGTGTTGCCACTCTCTGTGGTCATGTTGCTTTGTATTCGCTGGTCTCGGTTCTTTCTTCTTAATATAAAAGACATGTGAAGTCGTGTTCGAGGAAAAAAAAATTTATGTTCCTAAAATAACACTCTCATATGCACTGCACAGGTCGGCAAGACATGCCCGCAGATCGCAGGGGGGCGGCCCCGGACCCCGGGGATGCGATTCCGGCATGTGACCGCGCCTGCGCTGGCTTATCGGGTGATCATGTGCCCGGCTGGAGGCTGGAGCAAGCTGATCGAAAGGAGGAAGCAGGGGCAGATGGCAGGCACTCGCATGTGCAGTTGCATGTGGAGGTGGAGCTACACCAAAGGCTTGTGCTTGTGTGCTCATGTGGGCATGTGTCTCTCCAGCTTTAGGTTCCAATAAGTAGTCCCGCTACCCGATTTAGGTTCCAATAAGTTGATCCAGTCGGCTGGAAACGGTTCCATTTCGTTTTGGATCAGTGCCACACCGACAGGTCTCCTATTTTTTATGTGTAACGTCTAACGTGCCGCCGGTCGTGCTATGCGACGAGTGCGCGACGCGGGCCGGCCCATCCTCACCCACACGCCCACTAGCCCTTCC
This sequence comes from Chrysopogon serrulatus, assembly GCA_015844335.1. Lineage (NCBI taxonomy): Eukaryota > Viridiplantae > Streptophyta > Magnoliopsida > Poales > Poaceae > Chrysopogon > Chrysopogon serrulatus. Next base: position 309,551 of record JADLZL010006407.1, read on the forward strand.
CCACCCCACCCTATCCGCGCCCACGTGCTCCACCGGAGGGGAAGAAGATGACGCTGGCGGTAGGGTTCCGGCATTAGGAGATTCATACCTGGCGGCTTTAGAAGGGATTGGGGGTGACATGGCCTTGGAGGCGGATGAGACAGGTGGCACGCGACGGTGAAAGACGGCGATTGGGCGGGCTAGCGGCAAGAGCTCATTGGTGCCCTGTGATTATTTGTGGGAGGGTGGGGTCGAGGTGCATCATCTGCCACGTACTCCTTCCATGCTCCTAAAAGAATTTGTTTTTGACAAAAAAATAGATAAAACATTAAAAATATATATATTATGATATATAAATTATGAATAACTTTTAAATTTTTGAGTTTGAAAATGTAAAACTATATTAATAGATTTGACTTGAAAAAAATATTTTTAGAAAATATACATATACCACTTTTTAATAAATATTTTTATATAAAAATAAGAAACCAAATTTATGTTTTGAAGACTGTGGACGCTGTTCGAAACAACTTCTTTTATGAACATGGAGAAAGCATACCCTGACCCTGATGACTATCCAAATAGCATAACCTGTCCACCCGGATCAAGTTGTAATTTGCTTCCTCAAATAAAGAAAGAAATATAAAACTTACAATAATATAATGTTAAGATAAACATATATTTGTGCCAAAGTGCCGTTTAGCATGGCTTCACCTCCTAGGAAATCGTGGACCGTATAACAAACTGTTTCCCCGCTCTTCCTTCCTCAAAATTAATCGAATGTGGATGAAACAAGAAAAACTGATTTGATCAGCTTTGGTTTTTTTCCCCTCTGTGCTGTAGTAGGGAGCCAGATGCGGAAGAAAATCCTCCCGAAGCGGCCCTAATAATTTTGCGTCTTGTTCAGATTGAAAGTTTCTGCAATCTAAGCAACTGTAGCACTTTCGTTTGTATTTGACAAATATTGTCCAATCGTGGCCCAACTAAGCTCAAAAGATTCATCCCGTGATTTACAACAAAACTGTATAATTAGTTATTTTTTTCACTAACATTTAATGCTCTATTTATATGGGTAGAAATTGATGTGATAGAGAGAGAGTGAAAAAACTTGCAACTTGCGCACGAACTAAACAAGGCCTTGGTTGGGATTTTGTTCGTCTCGTCTAGTCTCTGTGCTGCATCTTCAAGCCTTCAAGGCAGAGGAGTAAAGGCGGTCTGAATGAAGATGGTAGGAGGACGAGCTCAATTTCCTGAATGGCTGGATAGGTATGGCGCAGCTGATGGATTGGGGCCATGAGACGCTGCAGCCTCTTCCAGAACCTGAATCAAGGGCTTGCTAGGTTTTTTATGGTCAGTCACCGAGTCACAGGGAGCGGGAGGTGTGTGTGAATGAATGCATTGCGTTCCGCCCAATCTTCAACAGTTCCTTCCACTCTCTCTGCTATGTATTTGTGTGAGTAGTAATTGTGTCACTTCTCAAAAACAAATGTTTTTTTAGTACGTGTATCCTTTCTCGAAAACATCTGTATATTTCTAAAAAAATAAATGTAAGAGCATCTCCACAACTCCTCAAATGAGGTTGTTATTCTTATTAATTTGATAAAAACACAAAAATTCCTCTCCAATAACCCCTCAAATCAACTTGCTATTTATCTCAAGTTGCTATTCACGGGCCTCGCGCGCGGAAAGAACTTGCTATCGCGCCGGCCGCCGTTGTGACGAGAGAATTTAGCGGGTCTCTTCGTTTTTTTTTTGGGCTTTTCGTTCGTTTTAGCGGAGCTCTTCGTTCGCTTAACGGGCCTCTTCTTTCTTTAGCGGGCTTTTTCGTTTTGGCAAGTGAGTTTTATTGGAGAGAAGTCCTTTTTTTTCACTTGCTAAATAAATTAGCAACTTGCTAAAACTTAAGATTTGGCAAGTCAATTTTAAGGAGTTGTTAGAGATGTTCTGTTGCCTTTGTTTCTGTTCAGAAGAAACTTGCTTCGCATAGATCCTGTAAACTAACATCGCTTGAGGTTCAGAGCCGAACTCCACCTGATGTTTGACGGAGACCAATCTGATTTCAAGGTTAGGTTCTGAAGGTCTGTGTGGCACTGAAAAAAAATATCTCTTTCTTGTATAGTTTTTTTTTTCCTTTGAACTTACTTTTACGGCCCTGAAATGAAATTTTATGATCTGTATGGCCTTCCAGTCCATTCAACCTATCTAACAGTGTTAATTAAAAGGTAAAAGACCATTTTTACCCTTGGTGAAAAAAAAATTACACAGTTTTTTTTTTAATATTTAGAGTAACATTTGACAAATAATTTGACACATAACAGTAGGGCATATTTATAGTATTTCATCAAGTACACATGACAGCATATTTGAAGTATTTTATCAAGTACATTTTTAAAGTAATATATAAAAAACTCTGTAATTAACGCCGTTAAGTGTCATAAAATTTTGTTTCGGAACTATAGAAGTAAGTTCAAAGAAAAAAATATCATATAAAAAGAGGCATTTTTACCAAGACTACACAGGTAAATGTCTCGTGAATCAAACCCCACAAGCAAGGCACAGTTGGCCTCCAAATCCGCGGACCATCGCACAGTTGGCCTCCGAATCCGAAGACCATCGCATGGATAATCAACGTGAAGATCGCATACGCACGGATAATCAACGAGAACATCGCATAGGCATGGATAATCAGAGCAGTTAATTAACCATTATGCAGTGTTCATTACGAGTGGGCTAGCAAATTGCAAACCAAGTAGGAACTGTGCACATCGCGAGCAAGCAATGTATTAGTAACGTATAATCTAGCTGATCTGATAAAGTTCAACTTTGCAACAACATACTACAACAGTTATAAGGAAAACTTTAAACATAGGCATGCACGGCATATATATAACTTAAAAGCACATCGCAATGCCGTTACACCATTCCACTGCTTTGGCAAAGGTCCAGAGCATGCACTAGCTACAGGAAGGCCGCGAAAGGCATGAGCCTTGGCCACTGCCGTTACATCAAGGCATGAGCCTTACTTCCAGAGCTTGCGCGGGGACATGTTCTTCTCCGTGTCTTTCTTCATCACCTTGGCCACTGCCATCTCGAAGTCCTCCTGGGTAACGTGCACCCTTCTCTCACGGAGAGCAAACATTCCAGCCTCTGTGCAGACGGCCTGATGAACAACAAAAACAGAAAAACAGTTGAGTTACTTGAATCGAATCAACAAAAGGTCTAACAAAAAATAGCAACACTGATTGGCGCCACTAAAACACAAAGTTATGCACGCAGGATCACATAGACTTGGTAATGAGCATTCAAATCCCAGTTAAAGCAAGGAATTCTATACTAGTACAAACAGAATTGCTAAACAAAAAAATGCATAAACAAACAGCTAGTAGGCAACTTGAAAGCGGATCAGCTAATTCACTGTGCTCACAGGGTCGAGAGAAGGCCACGAACCCCAGCTATGATAAAGCTTATATGGATTTGATTGCCTTATCACAAGAATATCTATCTAATAAGGCCACAATGAACTGAATTTTCTGCCTCCATTTTGTACAAACCTGACAATTGCAGTGCAAATCTCAATGCCCCGACATGATAGTTTGGCCATGAATGAGGTTCCAACACCCCGTGCAAACATCTCAATGCCCCGACATGATAGTTTGGCCATGAATGAGGTTCCAACACCCCTTACAGCTAACAAACCTCTCTGCGCTTTTAATCCTAAATCTCGATCTTATACTGATGGTGATGCAACTACGCAGACAAAAATGGAATAGAACTTGATGTGAATAATGCACTGAGGTCCAAGATGTATCAGCTTGAGATTGCTATATCAGCAAGCTTTCTGAACTCTCAACTCCATAATCATGAGCATTACTGCGAGTTGTGACTAAAAAGATGCAAGCAAGCAAACATCACAAAATTGAAATGAGAGGCAGCACACAGTTCATCAGATGAAGTGGATTTAACAAACCTTGAGCTCAGCGCCTGAGGCCCCATTCATCTTTTCCGCGATCTTTTTCAGATCAATACCACGCATCAAGTTCATTTTTCTTGAATGAATCTTCAAGATATCGAAACGTGACTGCAAGGGGAAAAAGATTAAAGCACCCTGTCAGCAGGAGTAGCCATGTAAAATCAACAGGTATAACAGGACGAGTTAGCGAACATACATCCTCATTAGGATTTGGAAATTCAATCTTCCTGTCTATGCGGCCAGGCCTCAGAAGGGCTTGATCTAAGATGTCTATTCTGTTCGTTGCCATCAAAACCTGCATTAAATATTTAAAACATCACATCAGAATTATTATACATTTACAATTTACAATTCACTAATTCAGCACACAGGAACACAAGTGATGCACACCTTAATTTTGTTTGATGCTTCAAAACCATCAAGCTGGTTTAGAAGTTCAAGCATGGTACGCTGCACTTCACTATCACCATTGCCAGTTCCAGACTCCATTCTAGCAGAACCGATAGAGTCAATTTCATCCATAAATATAATGGATGGGGCATGTTCCCTGCAATAAGTTAACCAGATAACTAAGTCAGTCCACGATGAAAGATAATAACAGAATGTATATGCAAAATTATGCTTGTACTCACAAACAACTAATGTGCTTCAGGTACGACAGAAAAGAAATGTGGAGATATTTACTCAGCCTACCTGGCCATAACAAAAAAGTTCACGAACCATCCGGGAGCCCTCACCAATATACTTCTGAACTAACTCAGAACCAGACACCCTGATGAAGGTGCAGTCAGTGTGATGAGCGACCGCCACGTGCCAGCAATGTCTTTCCTGTGCCAGGAGGTCCATAAAGGAGGACACCCTGAAAAATAAATAAGATCTGTGTCTTTTCCACCTACATGTAACGTTCAAATAAGTTAAGATGGTCCAAGGGAGAAAACAAACCTTTGGTTGGGCAATTCCAAGGCTCTCAAAAGCTCTGGATGTTTGATTGGAAGCTCGATGACCTGAAAGTTGACTTCACAAATCAGAATGTGCATAATTTTGATGATAATGCATTTTAGTTCAAAACAAACCTCTTTGATCTCTTTAATTTGCTGGTCAAGGCCTCCAATCATATCATAAGTAGAATCAGGAACCTTCTCAACTTTCATGAGATTGACCAGTGGATCAACTTTGCTTGGTAGGATCAGATGGAGCATATAGCTGTCATTCCGAAGAGCAACTCTTGTTGAAGGTGTGATCTTTGTGATATCGATGCTCTTATCTATATCCACCACATATTTGCCTTCAGGGTGTACCTGAGCAATTTCATTTAGAAAGTTAATATCATTGAGCTCTCAGACAAGGAATCCAATAATAACAAGATTCGGCATCCAAATCAGTCACAGCTTTAAACATGTATTCACAAAACAAAGTCAGGGAGCTCTTCTCCATATTGGGGAAAAAACTTATACCAGGAATTCAAAAACATTTCTAATATGCAGAGTTGCAAGAAAATATAGAATTTTCAATTGGTACTCAGTTCAGATAATAAACTGAGTACCAATTTCCACAGATGAAAATATCCTTAAAAACATAGAAATGTTTCAATAAGCTCGTTTATAGGTGTTAAAATGAAGGCAGCAGAGTACTCTTCTACTAGCATGTAAGCCTAACCGAGAGAGCACTGGTAACAATCACATTAGAGCTTTGTTTTATATAACCGCAAGAGAAAATACTTTTAAGCAGAAAATGGTATTCATATGCAGTACTAACTGTAGAGTAGACAAAAATTACCTTCACCAGAACCTTTGATTTCCCCATGACCTTCACCACCTCACCAACATATGAGCCAGGCTCTTGAAGCAGCTGTAACTCTTCCCTCAGCATTCTAACTGAAAAAACAAAATCACAAGGACCAATTTAGAGTATGGTAATCAGAAAACTACATGTCGGAGGATGTACTCCGGAAATAGAGACAGCAGGAATTTAATAAATCCTAAACAAAAGCATCATGGTGCAATCATGCGAATGAATTCCACAAGATATTAAGGGCGCAGGGTGATCATCAAGATAATTTCACATTGCAAATGTTCAGCTAGAGGCGAATTTAGTTTATGATTTCTGTTAGAATGTCACACAATAGGCAGCAACGATACCACAATCATGTCAAAGAATAGGCATTGAATAATGATGGACAACCTCAGGAATACAGAAATCTGCTTCAAATTTTTTCCTATATCAACCCCACAAGAATGTGGTAAAACAAAATTGAAAGGCAACATAAGCAAACACAGATAAGCAACAGATAGGCTGCACATCTTACGCATAATTCACTCCCAAAATCAAGATGCAGACACCGCAAAACAACAGTTATCACTATAACCCTAGTACCATCCACATAACATCCACAATTCAAACTGAACAATCCAAGTTCGCCTGCTGCTCAAGCAGCTAAATATCTAAAGCATATTCAATTGGAGGTATTCTTCAGACAATCTAACACACTGATTAGTACTATCTAACGGGCATCTTCATCAGATCAGATAATTTGTCTAAGACACTTCAGTTTGTCAAACAACCAGGTGTCGAAACCCAACTATCTAGCTAAAGCCCGTGCCTTTGGCCACGATTCACACCCAGCTAAAGGTAGGGTTTCCATCAACGCCATCGCGGATTCATCACCACACCAAACCGCGACGCGGGAAGGGCACATCGATTCTAGGGTTTGGGGGGTGGGGGCCTAATTAATCGAGAAGAAATCTCACCTCGGGAGTTGAGGTCGTTGCGCTGGGCCTCGAGGCGGTTGAGGTTGTGGGTCTTCTGCCGGATCTGGAGCTGCAGGTCGTGGATGTGCTGCAGGTAGTACTGCCGCAGCCCCTCGCCCCCGCCGCCGCTCCTCCCCTTCGCGGCCGCCGCGGCCTCGTCGCCGGACGCCGCCGGCGTGGGCTTCGAGATGTCCATCGCCACCGTCGCCATCGCCGGCTCGGGGAGGTCGCGTTCGGGGTGGGGGTTCTTCTTGCGTTCGAAGAAAGGTTTCGACCCGGACGGAAGCTGAAGCGGGCTTGCTTGATGGTTCTGGGTCTGACGGTCAGGGTGGCCTTGTTAGGGCGCCTCGGTTTAATAGAGGCGGCCAGGCCCTGATTCCGAAACCTCTTCTATGTTTTCGACTTATTCTGCAAGTAATAATAATCGTAATTATAATTATTACAACAGAAGATAGAAATCTTTTTTTCTTGATAATACGTATCTGCATTTGTATTAAGAAAAACATACGATGTTACACAAATACAGACACATACGACATGGATACAGAGGCAGCTGTCCCTGCCAAACTTCACAAAGACACTTAAAAAAGAGAAAATTTACACCGATGCCACTGGAATCTTCATGATCCTCCTGGAGCTGCCCGCTCCACCGCCGGCCACCGCCACCGGAGGAGGAGACGAAACCCACCTTGAGCCAGAGATGCCCCGTTGCCCGCTGGCTTGCAATGAAGTCGAAGTAGACACCCGAACCGAAGACCGGGATGAAGCAAACGGCGACGAACCATCGACCGGGGCGGCGCCTCAGCATCCCCGACCCCCGTAACTGAGCTTCCGACCGGCAACCACCATCGCCGGGCGAAGAAGAAGCCAGATCCGGCCAGCCAACAACCTCAACACCCAGACAGAGCCCCGCATCCAAGCAAAAGAAGGGCAGCACATCATCACCTGGAGGAGAAGATGCGACGGCCCCGAACTCCGCAAATCTCCCAAACCCCGCCGTCGGCGCTGGAGGAAGACGCCGCCGGGACGAAGGAGGGGTGGAGAAAGCTTATTCTCCGGCGATGTCGACGCCAACACCCCGCCGACGCCGCCAAGACACACAAGCCGCAAAGGCAGAGCCCCCCAGCAAACCCTAGCCCCGCCGTCATCCGGCGAAAGGCACAACCTAGACCTAAGTAGACTACTACCTAGTCTATGAACAGCCAGACGGCGATTCCCCAGCTCATCTCCCTCTACGGCGACGCACCGGCCGTCGAGGAGGAAGAGAGCCGGCGAAATCACCACCGGCGACGCGTTTCGCCCTCTTTTCGCCTTTAGCAACTGTAGCAAGGGGAAAAGAGGCGAGAGTCACAGAAGATAGAAATCGAATAAACAGAGTCCAGTCGGCTTATTTTGTTGGGTTTGGAGTCGGCATTACAAGACCGACATGGCGATATTGAGTCCAGCAGAATACTAAGCTGACTCAGCCTTGTTTATCCAATCTATATTGTATTCTATATTAAGGTGTCTACTATTTGGACTGTATATGTCAATCAAGTAAACCTATACTTCCTCCGTCCATAAAAGACTGCAATTGTAGAACTTTCAGAAACAGCGTTTAACCATTCGTCTTATTCAAAAAAAATTTATATATACTATAAAATCAATAAATTATTATTAAAGTACTTTTAGTGATAAAATAAATCATAACAATATATATGATATTTCTATAAAAAATCTAAATAAGGCGAATGGTCCAACACTGTTTCTAGAGGTCCTACGATTACAGATCTTTTATGGACGGAGGGAGTACATATATTAAACGGAACTTAAATCACGTATCATTTGTTAGTACCATGAGACGTGCCCTGTTTTAACGCATATAAATATAAGACTTGTGAGTTTAAATCATGAACGAGATAATAGACTAGCTAACACTCTAATTTCTAACTATTTGAAGTAAAACTGGCTAGAACGCTTATACGCTCTGAAAAGTAGAGTGTGTTGGAATAAAATTTAAAGAAAACTTTCACTTCAGAGTAAGAAAACTCTCACTTCAGAGTATTTTCAATAGTCTTTCTAAAATTTATTTTTAAAATCATCATTTAGAGACATTTGATAAAATCTGCTTTCTATAACTTTCTATATTCTGTAAAAGTCTTTTTTATATCTTATGTACTAGGTAAATACCCGTGCGTTGCTACGGAAAAACATATTATCATAATAACATATGTTTTTCTCATGTAATGCAAGGAAAATATATACCTAGCCTAGAAAATAAGGCCCCCTCAAGGCTTGACTATGCTGTCTATTTTTGTAAATTTTCATCTTGTAATGCTCAATCATGTCAAGATGATTTTTATGCTTGACAAAGTCCGAACATCAGCACATTCCTATGATTTCTTCAAGTCTCCTTTTTTGCCGCCTTCATTCAACTGGACCTTGCCACAAACTTCGACACTATGAATTGTATTCATTTCGTATCATGGCAGAAGTGTAAGATTCCTTCAACTGCAGTCAATCCAAATGGAAAATTACACAACTAAAAGGAAACAAAAACACTGTAAGTGGTTTTGGTTTTCCTAGTAAATCATTTTTATTATCTATCTATACATAATATATTTAGGTGCATTATAAGCTCTATGTACCTAGAAAAGTCAAAATGATGATGCTAACTTAGCACACCATGCTATCATAGGAGCTATAGATCGTGCTACCTTTCCTCCTCCACATGGCATCTCCCCCAGCCTCAAGCTCTCCGTCACCTCCTCCATCGACGCTCCGCTATCATCCAATAGTTCATCAAACAACTTCAAAACTCAATTGCTTTTTATGCCCGCAAAATAATGGAATCATCGATGCCAATTGTACCCGTCGATATAAACCCATAGAAATAAAAAAGGATGAAACCATGCAAGCACAGGGTCTATGATGCCAGATGCCGCCACTCTTTATACTGACTACAATTTTTTTTATCCATGAAAAACTATGATCAGCTATAGCTAAAAGAAAGTGGAACAAGTATTTACTTATCGTTAGTCGTCTGTCCCAAAATCACATATTTGGCTCCCTGAGTCACATGTCAAGCTAAAAAAAGACCAGTCAAGTAAATTTTGCTAAAATTAATGTGAAAAATATGACAGTTAGTAGCCTAATGATTGAGGTAGTTTGTTTCAGTAGAACATTGCCATCTTTGCTTGTCCTCCGTGTCCATTCCTCCATCACTGCAATGTGCAATACAAGCAAATATAAACAAACACCAAACTCAAATCAATTTGGAACCATGAATGTAAACACAAGCATGAAACGCACATTAACTTCCAAAATAAACCCAACAACTCAGGCAAGGAATAGATGACACAAAATCAACATAGAAACATAGGCTAAGTATCAGAATCCTTGTTAGGCCATCAGTTAGAACATTGTAGACCATTGCAAAGGAGTTTAATCGTAGCAGCAATTATATATACATACAACATGAACCAGAATTTCTCAGTTTGTTTTACTGTATAGCTTTTGTCCTATGAACTAACAAATCAAGTGTCAACACTGAATTTCTTTGCTCTATTAGCTAAAGAGCAATTTCTTTACATTGTGATTTAGAAACATCAAGTGCAATGATAAAAGGAGATTCAGAAATGACAAGCTAAGTTAGAAGTAACTGCTATAGCTTTCTAAAATAAAATTGCAAAAAACAGTAATAAAATTAACAAAAACCGTACATACAGCCAAGAAAGCTTATTTGAGGTACATGATAAAATGCTCATGCAGTGTACTACTCATGGAGGAGTTCGTCGTTGTTACCATGGTGTATTGCTAATTCATAAGTATTCAATATATAAGTATTCAATATATAGAACCATGCATATATCCTCGTTCATGGTCTACTACTACGTACTCCGTACTGATGAAGATGAAGAAGAATATCAAATTGCACATGGGCTGCAGGATGAAACACACGTGTCCCTCGCTACTGGGTGCTCGCAGCTGAAGGCGGCCGCCGGTCATATGGATATAGACACATGACACGCAATGTGTTAACATACGCACATAGAATTGCTTAAACTGATTTGAGCATTATTTAAGTAGAGGGATACATGGCCACATAACAGAGAATGAAAGTAGGCAATTTCTAAGTATAGCAGACACTGATTAGTCTAGGTGAAATGATAAAGCCTAAGCGCCGAACACAGTCGAATTAAAGACAAACCTGCACAAAAATACAGTCAAAATAAGAGCACACACTGTCATAATTATTTGCTTATATTGTCAACATCACCGCTAGGAATTTATGTGTCTGCCATCTCTGTTTATATTTATACAATCATAAAGAAAGAAGGTTCCATGGACAAACTACGTTTTTAATCAATCTAGATATTGGTTAATCCTGCTTGGATCAGGTTTTTCAGCAATGGCAATAAGCTTCATTTATAAAGGAAAAACCAATCTTCAGCTGAACTGTAAATATAGCTACATAATTTATTATATTATGAAGATGTATCCCTTTAAAAAAGGTACCAAACTAATTCATCGATACCTAAGAGTTCGAAAGATCTCGTAGTAAACCAATTCATTGCTAGCTGGCAAGAAATGCTGATTATATATGAATTTGAAGTAGTACTTACGGTAGGGAAAATATAACAGATATGCACCAAGGCAAGAGGAACTGGCTTCATCCATTTGCTGACTTTGATCCAGATTCTGTATTAAGAGAGAGCAGACATAGATAGGCAACGACAATCCTGCAATTGACTTAAAGTTAAGTGAGTAAGGGACTAAGGAAAGAAGGGCAAATTAAATATACCTTGGTATAGCTAGGCATGGAAAATTCTACATGCAATTCATATGCAAGAGAATTATTCCGGTTAGCATGCATGAAGGGCAACTAACACAGCAAAAGCTATAGGTAAGTGAGACCTTTTCAGGCTGGCAAAGTTTGCATCCTGGGGAACGGTAACCTTTTAGATGTGCTCATATAGGGATATATGTCATAACAGGATCTCAACAAAGCGGACGGCAATGTAATTCCAATTCTATTAGATTACGAACTTGCCTTCCTCTGTTTCTTCTAAAAATCCATTAGGTCATATATGGATAGAGCATACAGGAAAACAAAATAAGGACAGGAAGGAGGTAACAACAATATGCATAGCAGAGCAGCAGGTCCAAGCAATTAAAACAAGCAAAAAGGAGATTACAAAACTGGACAGGTGAAGAGGTGCCACAAATATGGACTGAAAATTTAAAAAGAGTAAGATGCACAACTGAGCTGATAAGAAAAAACAGGCTAAAAGGTTTAGGTTGTCATCAATTGTTAGTATATACAACTCACAGTAATCTGCAAATGCTAAACGATAAATCGATAATTTATATCTAAATAAGCTAAACAATATGTAGGCTCGTTTTGCGCAAGGAAAAGAATAGAAAATTACCTAGGGAGCAGAGCATAGATCCAAATTTAATGGCAGACGTGGTCATGTTGTGGTACTGCAGCAGTGCTCCTTTGCACCAGCCTATATGATAATATGAATATTAATGTAAGATTTTAGCTCAGATAAATCTCTTTGTTTAACTTAGTGTGAAACCTAAATCTCTGTTCTATAAAGAAAATGGAAGCTATGGATGTAAAATAGGAAGACATCACTACTTCTGAAGTAACATATGAAAGACTACGATAAGCCATGTTCGCTCCATGGCACTATACATTGCTGCTATTGGGTACAGTGAGAAGCAAGATGGAAAACCAGATACTCATAAGTGATACCTGTTATCAGTGTTGGACAACAATGGTTCAAACTTCTGTGTAAATCCTTGATCTCGAAAAATAGCTTGACGGAATAGGAGCTGCAATTTTTAGATGGACCCATTAGAAGTAATCCATCTCCACCTTTGGAAAAGAAATATGTTTAGCGTTTTAATTACAAAAAGAGGTAAACGCATAACGAAGTAATAGAGGTGCATAACTATTTAACAGGAAGGTAGAAAAAAAGTAATCAATGAGACACACTTGAGCACTATCAGAGGATGAAGAGGCAATGACTTTCAGTGGTCTGCAAAACTTATTTTGATATCACCTCTAATGCTCTGCTGGTAGATAAAAGGAACCATTTTTTTCATGCCAAAAATGAAGTAGCAAACACTAAAATTCAGTGTGCAATAACTTTTTCAAGGTGACTGAATCATAATGCAGAACTTAAAAGAAGCACTTGCTTTCCATAATCATTTGTTAGTGAAAGGAACCCAAAAAAACAAGAACCAATTAGCTCTCATCATCTTGAAGTTAGAATAGGTTGTAGCCAAAAAAAAAAAGAGGAGTCTAGTGAGCAGTCTTATGCAAGCAGCTCCTGTAGCCTGCTAACTGTCCTTGGGGGGGGGGGGGTCATAACATAATTAACAGGAACCTAACAAAGTGAAACACGCTGTAGTTTCAAACGAAGTGACGTATGAACCACCCTCCTCTGTTTCTTCATCTTCTTCAAAAGATTCATTCATTGGGGGCATCAAAAAACATCAAATGTAAATTATGCTACCTGCTATTGTAAACATGAACATTTTTGAGGTTTCAATATTCTATAATGAGGATTAAGGTGCTTGCCTGGAAACCAAAGTAGTTTTAAAGGAAAGCAAATTTGATTGGAACCTAAGTGTTGACACAATATTTAACTGGATTAGTCAATCTGAAGCTTCATGGTATTCTGAATTTTGGATTTTTAGGACTTACGCAAATAAAGCAGGCTACAGGCATACTAATCTTCTTGAGACATTTACTTTGTCAAGGTGCCCTCAATGAAGCGGCAACAAGACTCAAAAACTAAAAAGTCTGAATTGTAACCTTCCCTTGATCCTTGCCAGCGATGGAGAACTCAAGCAGGTCTGAAGTGCGAGCAAAATATATACAAAGGAAACCACAAATCAGGGGCCATTGCAGGCTAGATCAGTGAACTAAACATCCTTCTTTCCAGAAGCAACAAAAAAACAGTGTTAGCTGATATGAATGAAGCAACTATATCATCGAACTGCAATGAAAAATAATCATTTACAGTTCGTTCCAAATGATGGCTTCTAGTCTGCACAAGATTACTTTCACTATTTCTGCGTAAGAAAAGGGATCTGCACAAGATTACTCTTTTGTTCAGAAAAAGATATTTTTTCGATTATCATTGGCACTGAAATATAGTCAACATAAAATGCAAAATAGCAATGCTATGGAAATATGGTCAGGTCTATCGGATGTACTACTAATTTTCTTCAAAAGCATATAGCTGCAAGCACTAAGACACTAAGAAGCACAGGGGAGATATTAATATATATTTGAAAGTTAGGTGAAGACAAAACAACACCTTGCAAAATTAAAACAAAGAAAAAAGGTGACATTAGTTTTGTTTGATGCAAACTTGATTCAAGAAGGATCAGCAATATCTAGATTGAGAGCCATTTTAGTAACATATACACATATTATTTTTTCCTTTGCGTACGAATTTTTCAACCTGGAATGATTAATTAATAGAAGTAAATTGAAACATAGAGAGGTTATAACCTTGAAGTGACAACAGATGTTTGGCTTGACAGAAAGAGAGTTCCTTTCTCCTCTTTATAGAATGCTATATAATTTTCAATATGCAGATACTGAAAATTATAGGAACTGTTATCCACACCTCGAAGAACAGAATCTTGAATTGCCACTTCAAATTTAAATGTGACATAATTCATGGTAGTAGTCAAAAAACTGAAACAAAAAAAAAATATCATATCTGAGGCATCAAATTCTGAAAATGATCTCATAAAGGCAGACTGTACAGACACTCCAAATTTGAAATGGAGGCCACTCCAAATTTTAGATTGGGGCATAAAAACATTTGTAACTATAATCATCGGCACTAACGATATGGCAAGCGTGTTTATATTTTATAAATATGGTATGTCAATAAGCAGCAACAAATCAGCTCATACCTGGCCAATCAAAAGCTTCATATGGCAGCTACAATCAGTCTGTGGACTGAGAGGCTTTTTTTTTCTATCACACATACTTACAATTAGTATGGAGATCACACGTACACTAATCTCAACAATACTCTAGAAACACAAGCAGTTAGTGTATCCAATCTCACACCTAATCCAAATCTAAAATCAAAGAAAATGGTATCATTTTCTCAGTCTAGATATTCATGAAAATTATATGAGGCTGATCATGTTGGAATAGTCCTCAGGAAGGAAGAACTTTTGTGGTATAATACTGGAAGCACTATTATGTTGATGCAACCATCGCAACACGGATAACAATCGTTCTTTTAAGAACTCTGCATGCTGCATAAGAATTCCAAAGTTGGTTCCAACGTAATAAGGAGCACACTGTAAGCAAAGTAACAATGGGGACTGAACACAAAGGAACTTTTGCTACTTTAACTGACCTTGATAAGGTTCAAAGAAGAAGAAATCATCATCTTGTTGCTCGGTGGACTGGTAGTGCTCTTGATGAGATCTGTCCACAATCCATTAGTACTGAGCAGATGGATGAGATCCTGGAGGAATGACCTAAACTACACATATGAGTGCACCTCTTGTGTACAAAAAGATTGCGCACCTCAACTGCAAAGCAGGCACGGACTGAAAAAGGAAGCTGCACTCATGTTCATATATCTTGGTCGGGCTGCCTTTGAAACCAAAACTTATCTGAAAAGGGACTCTGCAGCAAGAAAATAATTCAGAGTTGTTTTTAAAATCCATCCTCTAAACAATACATAGCTATGCATCCATTTATATTGGTTTAACATGCAAGCACTTATCTTTTATAAAAACCCATGATGCACATGGAGCCTGAAATACAAAGCAGGTAACGATTGAAAAAAAGGAAGTTACATTCATGTTGATATATCTTGCATTGCTTGTCTTTTGTTCATTAGAGAACAATCAAATTGGAGTTAAAATCTGTAGCTCTGTACTCGGGACAAACTGAAATTTAAACTGAACCAAGTATGGAACTCTTTGGAGAAAGAGGTACCTTTCAAAATCCCAGCGGCAACAGCAAGACACAGATGTAGACGGCCGACACCTAAGGCCTCCCAAGCAAGCAACCATGGATTCAGGAAGTGACATGAGCAACGGATTTGGTAGTGCTCCCGCATCCCCATCCACGGAGAAGAATGCCACCAAGGAGAGTCGGGCGGGAGAGGGGAGAGAAGAGGGAGAGAGAGAAAGAGACGGGCACCTAGGGTTTCATGGAGCACGCCAGAAGACGCGCCGCCGGCGAGACGATGTCGCATCAAGAGGTTGCCGCGCCGGCGAACATGGGCAGCCACATTCGGCCGCATCGTGGCCAGGGGCAAGAACAATGGGCCCCCGCGTCCCGTGGCGGCGACCCGCAAAGACCGGGCGCAGCACCCGGTAGAGGCCACCGTCGCCCCGCCCGTTGCGGCACGATGAGTGAGGAGCGGACGAGGAGAAGTGTGGTGGCTGCCAAGGCCGAAGGCCCGGCCACCGCGGAGCCGCTTTTGCGTCGCCTGGCCGTCGCGTCGGGAGAGACGGGAGAGAGGGAGGGAGCGAAGAGGAGAGAGAGAGGGAGGAGAGCGTGGGGGGACGAAGAGGGAGGGAGGGGGCCCGTGCGCCGCCCGCAGGGGGTGCGCCGTCGCCTTGCTCGCCACAGACGGGGAGAGTTCGAGAGGGAGGGATGGGAGTTTTTTTTTTTTGAGACGAGAAGCTGAAGCGCCGTATATATTTAGTGATCCGGATTGAAGGAGAAGCCGATGAGAAGCCGAAGAAGATAAGAAGAAAAGCACGGGGAAGCGACTTCTTGCCGAATCGGCTCCATAATCAGCTTCTACAAGATTAATTAGCTTCTAACAGAATCAAAGGAGCCAAATCTTGACCGTTAAGTAGCCTAATCGGATGGCCCACATAATTCTAAGCGACGTGGACACCGGTTCTTTGGAGGAGCTTCTCCAACTTTAAACTCTTAAATGTCTAAGCGTATACTGGAATTGTATTTCTAGATTTCTTTACTATAGGAAAAGGAGACTATATGACATCATCATGATGTCACCCCTTACGGCGCAGTACAGCGGGGGTAGAGCACGGTTCACGGCGGCCGCCGCATCGCTGTGGAGGTTGCCGACGGCCGACATCGCTCCTCGGGGCCAAGGTGCGGAGCCCAAGGTTGGCGTGATGGTGTGAGCCGTGACGCGTATGGGGTGAGGTCATTTGGGCGGCCATCACGGTGGACGCACACGGCGGCATCGGCTTCAATTCGACCAAGGGGGAGAACAAGGCAAGGAATGGGGCGAGGGAGAGGGAGGGGATGAGACAAGAGCGGGGCTCGTGAGTCGTGAAGGCCGCTCTTGGCCAAGCGCACGGGGTCGGGTGCCGGGGAGCAGACAAGGCGGCGCCGTGTGCTCTCCCGGACGAACAAAGCTAGGGAAGGAGATGCAGGTGGCCGTGGCCCCTCGGTCGACGCACCCGGTGGATGGCTCGAATCGTTGTCAAGATCGAAAACTGGAGAAAAGATCCTCGTCGAGGTGGTTCAAACCTTGATTCTTGTGGTCGCGGGCGTCGGCGCCGGCGCACGTAGGGGCGGGAAGTTGCGCCGAGATGGCCGCGGAAATCCCGCGCTCCGTTGGCCAGCCTTCTCCTTCCCAAAGACGGGCTTGAGGTGGCGGCACGCGTCAGGGAGTGAGGAGGAGGCGGTGGCGTGGGTGAGCGTGGGTGCGGAAGATGGCACGGGCGCAGCGAACGAACGGCGAAGCCTTCGTCGTAGCGCCCGCAATGAGCGAAGGACGGAGGGGTGCAGGGCGGGGGCGCAAGGGAAAGTGAGGAGGATGTCGGATTCATCTTGCATGTGCATCCGTGTCAACGTGGGGGAAGCGTGCGGCGCGCGAGCCTCGAGAGAAGCGAGTGACGGGAGCGTGGATATTGGGCTCCACCGCATGGGGGAGTGTGTGTGCGCGTGCGCCAGGCGAGCGAGCGAAAGAGTGGTGTGGCCGATTGGTCTACAAATGCATTAGAGCAACTCCAGTCACAGGCCCTAAATTAGGCCCCAATTTCTCTACTTTGGGCGGCTCAGAAAATTTGAGGGCCAAAATCGAGCCCAACTCGGCGGGCCTCTCAAATCTCGGCACACGCAAATCAGCGGGACCCACATGCCAGCCGAAACAAATCATCCTCTCGCCCCTGTCCGCGGGTGGGCTATGCGGTGCCGGGGCTAGGCGGACGTGACGGCCGTCCATGGGAGAGGAACCGGGGCGGGAAGAGGAAGAAGAGGGGTGGGCGCGGGCGATGGAGGCCGCGGCGGGCGGGGATGGCGGCCCTCCGGCTCCGGCGCGACGCCTCCCCGCTCCAAGTCAAACCCATGCGCCGAGCGCGTGCGCTGTGTCTGCTGCCACCACCGGCGAAGCGCACGCAAAGGGCGCTGCGGCGCCGCCACCGGGCGAAAGCGAGTACCGGCCGCGTCGGGCTAGTTGTAACACCCTTGGTGTTACGTTAACCTAAACTTGCCACATGTCATCATAAGCATGTCATAAGCATTCATAATTAGAGAATCATGATATGTATAACATAAATAAGTTTACACATTTCTAGGGTTGTTTGAGCTCCTTTACATTTCATATCGTATGTGTATGTGTACACCATTTAAATTTCACACGCAAGTTAATTTTGTTTATAAAAGCAATCAACTAAAACCAACCTTGATGTTTGCAAGTGCTTGGCTAACCCTGACTCACACCTAACTATGTTTTACAAGTCAATGATGCAAAGCAAGAACAAAAATTGAATTTGGAATTCAAATGCCAACTCTTTCCATATTTGGTTAAGTGTTGAAATTTCAATTTCATTTTCAATTTCTGGGAGCTAACCATAATTAATTTTCCAAATAAAGGTTGCTAACCAATAGCACTATTTCAAAGTATGAACTTTATACTTTGAAAGTGTACTATTGGTTGGTTTTGAAAAGTACCACAACATCATTAATTAATTGCCCAAAGAATCAATTTGAAATTCTTTTTCGAAAACCCTAAATTTCAAAGGTGTTTTACCCCTTTCTCAATTTCACCTCAAAATATTCAAAATTTGGGAAAACTTCTAAAATACAGTTTGTGCATCTCTTTGAGCTCTACAAGTTTGGTAAATAAAGTTTTTCAAGTTTTTTAAATAAAATCAAAAGTAATTTCAAAAGATTTCCAAATAAGGATTTAACCCCTTTTTGATTTTTAAATTCTAATTCAAAAATTATTCAGTTTCATGCAAAACTCTCTTAATAAAAGTTGTAGATCTTGAAAAAGGGAACAACTTTTATTTTTTGAAATTTTCATCTTTTATTCAAAATTTGAAAGTAATTTTGAAATCCCAAAAGTTTAAATTTAAACCCTTTTTCAAATTTAAACTGTAGTTTCAAAAATATTTGAAATTTGACAAAACTTGCTTAATAAAAGTTGTAGAGCTCATTATTTGGCACAACTCCTATTTTGGAAATTTTTCAAGTTGTTATATGATTTTAAAAGTAATTTGAAAAAAAAAAGAAAAAGAAAAAGGGAACCCTGTGCTACAGTAACCCGAAGTGGGGGGCAATTCCTTTTCTCCTTCTCCTTCACTGGTCACCGGCGGCCGCCGTGGCTCTACCACGCCTTCTCGTGCAGGGGCACGCGGACGGCTGCCGGACAGCGTCGCAAAGGTGTTGGACACCTCACTGACCCGTCCATGCCTCATCAATGTCGAGCGTCGATCGTCGACGACTTCTTCTTCTCCTCCTGCTCACCGCCGCCCATATCCGGCCGCCGCCCAAATTCGCGCAGCACGCGACACTACCGTCCCAGCCACCTTGGTAACCTTTTCGTCACTCCCTCACCTTCTTCCCGAGCCGTCAATTTCGAGCCGAGACCACTTAAATCGCCCGGTGCCATTGCTTTCTTCTCCCACCGCGGCGGCGCAAGGCCGTGGAGACACTGAAAGCACGTCCAGCTCTGCTTGGAGCCCCTCCCGCTGAGACAACTCTTGCCCCAGCATCGCCTTGAGCTCGTGCGCTTCATCGACTCGTTCCCGGGGTCTCTACCATCGTGGACTCGTCGGAACGGGGTCTCACCGTCGTGCGCGCTTCCGGCCTCCGCCGCCGATCTCCGCCACACTATGATCAGCCCTCTCCGTCACTCCTCGGCCAAACCAACCCCACCACTCGCCGCCTAGCCTTCGTGAAGCTTACCGACCCATCGGTTCCATCGTTACCGCCTCCACTGCGTCGGAACGCGGCAGCGCCGCCATGTCCATCATCGCCGTTCCGCCATAGCCATTGCCAAGCTTCAACCGAACCTTAATCCAGCCAACTAACCCTGCAAGGAGGTCCGCTAGCTCGTGTGGATCCTGCTAGTGTGCTTGCCACCGCCGGGAGATCGCCGCCGGTGGGAAAACGGCGGGAACAGCGGGCAACGCGCCGCCGGCCAAGCCCGGTAGCGTCGCTGACCAGCGGGGCCGCCGCCGAGAGAGAGAGAGAGAGAGAGGGAGAATGAAGGCCGGGCGGGCCGGACCAGTTGGGCCGTGACGCGGCCCAGTAAGAAAAGAAAAGGTTTTCTCTTTTTCCTTTTATGAATTTAAATGCTGAGATTTGTCTTTTTCATAATGATTTTAATTGGGCAGTTAAAAATGTGAGAAAAATATGTATGTATTCCTTGTGCTGTGCTCTGTGTAGGAAAAATGCTAACTTAAGATTTTCAGTAACTTTTGTTTACCTTAAAAATTGCTCTTTTAATTAATAAATGCCACTTCCATGATTTTTAATAATTAAAATATAAGTCCAAAAATTATGAGATTTGTTTTGTGTGCTAATTAGAGGATGATAAGCTTAATTATGAAGTTTGATCATGATTTGACTAATTTTTGTTTTATGCTTAATTAATGCCTTGTTTTAATTGATGTTTAATTAATTAATTCTTTGATTAATTATGGTTTAGTTAATCTCCAATTAGCAAGTCAATTAGTGGCTTTCAACAACTGTGAAAATGATTAATAAATTAGTAATTTACCTTAATCACCATAGGGTTGATTGAGTTTAGGATTGAGTGATGACCCTAGGTCATTAACCCTAAATGACCTTCGGCATTTTATGTTGCTTGCGTATCGTTAGCCCATCGTCGTCGGTGTTAATTGTGATCTCTTGATGCAACTATACCGTGAAGGAAAGTTGTACTCAAGATGTTAGTAATTTAGTAATCATCACCATATTGCATCTCTCGCATCATGTCATGTCTTTAAGCGTGCATCATTCCTTTACGTATAGTTTACACGTGAGAGTGATGGATTGCGATGGTCAAGTTTCAAAGAAGATCCGCGGTGATCCAACCCTGACAAGGTGAATCCACGAAGAGTTTGATGTCAAGACTAACAAGCTATAGGTTCTCTGCAACACAGGCAAGCCCCGGATACATTAAACCCTTTCTTGAATTTCGAAAGTTCTTTATAATGTTATGTTGATGATATGATGCATTAGGTGTAGGAGTGGAGTGATATCCTATCTTGATGCATTTACCGTACCTTGATATACTATCCCTGGAACCTGTTTTGATTTGAAAATATTTAGTATATGGTTAGTCTTGCTGATAGCATAGGCTTTGCAAATAAAATATTTTTAAAAGTTGATCACAATATCCCCGTTGAGGGCATTTACGAAAACCTGATGTTGCTTATTGTTTATCCTTTACTTCGATCGGGTCAAGGATACTCAATAAGAACATGATGATGAGTAAATTGAGACGCCGGTGGAGTGACTTGCATCAGGAAGGGCTAATGCCCTGGTGTAGTGTCGTCCACTTGTGTCGGTTAAGGACCGTCCGTTGTTTGGCCCTGGGATCATGAGGTTATTGGATAGTACTAGTCGCATGCTAATGGCGGTAAGCTCCCTTGTACGATCCATACGAGAACGGACACCGGGACGGGAAGTAGCGTGTACCCACACTACGAGCGCCGGGCCGGCGGCTGTGGATCGACGGCATAGGGAGATGGTGTACTTGTGCTCTCGTGGCTAGGACCCGTTCGTGCGGAGAAATGCAAGCGTGAGTTGATGTATGTGAGATGTTCGGTCCTGCATACATCGTGTGGCTAGGAAGCCCCAATTTGGTATATATAAAGCGATTCGAATCGTCGTGTGCTCCACGATATGGGAGCCGTGATCCGAGTCCCGGCATCGTAGTAATGATGAAAGATGATGAGGTTGGAAAGTTTTGGAAATTGAGATCTTGCTTGACAAGTGTTTGCTCTAGACTAGGATAACCTAGATGGATAGCTTAATGCTTAATGAAAATATCAGATAAGAATGAATAGTAAGGATCAACATTAGTCGCTTTTCCGCAAAGGTGTCCTTGATTCTTGCTAAAGCCTTACCTTGATTCCTATCAACCAGCATTCCTGAGTCTTCTCCCCTCTTTTCCGTCGGGTAAGTCTTGCGGAGTACTTTTGTACTCGAGTTTGTTTGACCCCCATTGCGGTGTTGACTAGTGTTGTCGACTTTGGTCATACCCGGTGGGCTTGGCATGATCGAATATCTTCCGTCTACAAAGTTCTTTTCTCGCTTCCAAAACCCGTTAAGTTTTGTTTAATCAAACTCGATCAAGTGTTATCATATGTTTTGTAAATCTTCCGCTACTCTGTTGTATTTGATTAAAAACAGTTGTAATACTACAATATCTTGTAAGAAGTCGATCTTGGCGGATCGTGGTTTCATCGGGGTTTCACCCGACAGAACTTTTTGAGTTATGTGGTACACAAGTATGGCTGACAGAGGTCTTAGGGACAATGTCAGGTGCTTGTGGGCCATATAATTTGGAAGGTTCTGCCACAGAATGGTATCAGAGCGGTACTTACAAAGATACTCAGTGTTACTTTTCAAAGATTTCAAAATGCTTTGGATCCAAAAGTTAAATGGGGTTTTAGTCCAAATTGCTTCTGCTCCATCTTAATTCTTTCTAGTAGCCTTTCTAGGTGCTATTTAAAAGAAGTCTTAAGCGGAGTATCATGTGTTTTTCTCTTTTGCCCTATATTACCAAACGTATGCTTATGTTAGTTTAAAAAGTTTTCGTTTGATCCGTAGGTTCGATCATGCATCATGTTTAATTCATATGTTTAACACTGAATCCCCGATAAAAAGTGGTTGGACTAAGTAGAATCAATCCTATTCTTGCTAACTCTAAGGTTCTTTATCTTATAGAATCTATCTTTACTTTCTACAGGATGGCCCGTACCAAGCAGACTGCTCGAAAGATGACAGGTTCTAAGGGTGTGCCACGTCACCAGCTTGCACCGCGACGCAATGATGCTGAAGCCGGCCCAAGCGAGCCAAAGCCCGAGAAGAAGACCAAGAAGCAGAAGATAGTTGAGTTGTCTGCTGAGCTAGCTATCGCCACCAAGGAGCGTAGCATAGCAATTGCCGAAAGGGATGAAGTGAAGTCCGAGCTAGAGGGTCAGCTGAGGCAGGAGCAGTCGGATCTTCGAGTCATCACCAAGCTCCAAAGCAAACCATCGCTCGCCTTCAAAGATGAGTGGGGACGGCGCGATGCATCGAGGAATGATGGATACGATTACATTGAGGAGCCTGCAGGCTCGGATAGACGACCTCCAAGCTTACAATGCAGCACTCCATGAAGAAGTCCATCATCGGTATAATCTCCATGATCCTCTGTACCAAAGAAGGTGGTCGCGGGACGACTTGGGTGCCGTGGAGTCACCGGAGGTGCACTCGGCACCGACAGAGGAGTCCGAGGTCGACGAGTCCGTTGCGGGAAATGAGTCTGATGCGGACCATGGGTCTGACATCTGAGTGTCCTGAGAGAGAAATATGTGAAATAGTCAACCTGGGAATGTCCGGCCTATGAGCGGACTTGTAATATGAATAAGTGAACCGCATGGACAAGAGTGCTACGGCCCTTGTTGCATTACGGTTGTCGAAGAAGTGACCGATGAAGAGTGAATTGAGTGGCCTTTGGGCAGGGCAACTTTTGTTGCGTGGTTTGTAATAAAGTTATATAATGATACTTCTTCCTGGTTTGTAATAATAACACTCTGGTTTGTATAAGTTTTGTAAAAGGTTTGTAAATTAAGTTATTGTAAGTCTTCCGCTACTCTCGGTATTTGTATATGAAAACCTGTTGTAATACTTGTGATGTTTTCGTAAGTATTGATCCTGGAGTGATCGTGGTTTATCGGGGATCCACCCGACGGAACGTTTTAAGTTATGTAGTGTGCAAGCATAGCCGACGGAGGTCTTAGGGACAATGTCAGGTGCTTGTGGGCCATATAATTTAGAAGGTTCTGCCACACTAGTCATGCAGCGTTGGGCGAGCTGCCGCGCCGCCGTTAAGCGAGCAGGCAGCTGACAGCCGAGGATAGCCGCACCGCACCACGTGCGTGCCTCGCGACCCTCGTCTTTGCAGTAGGAGGAGCAAGGTTCTCCGCTATGGCGACGAGGTCCGATGTATGGCGCATGCGTCAGTTCCTCCATTCGAGCCCAAATCCTCTATTTCTACTATTATTCTTTACCCATCCGAGCTCAAATCGAGCACCAGCAAAAGCCAACTCTAGCACATGACCATTGCCCTCTCTACTGCATACATGGGAATTTCTGCAAAAATCTTTCTTGGATCGGCCATGGCTGCCGAGAGGCTTCCTGTGCAGGGGCCAACCAAGGCTTCTTCGACAGCGCGCGGGTGGATAGGATCGAGGAGTGGCGGCGTTGAGGCCAGCACGGGCTACCCAAGAAGGCGGCGGCGGCGGCCATGCCGTGCCATGGAGGCGCTGCGGCTCACTGGGTGGAGCTGGGGGCGTGGTGCGGCTTGCAGGTTTGACGTGCCCGTGCTCAGCCGTGGGAAGAAGATAGAAGATGAGGGGCGCGACGGCCCTCCCCTCCCGCAGATTTAGGGGGGGCGGCGGCGCTGTCGTGACGTGGATGGGGCGGCGCCGTGCGTAGCATTGCGGTGGGGAGGGGAAAAGTGGGGTGGGACCCACGGGATGGGGATGCCAGATCTGGAGGCCTGAGATTAAAATTTGAGGGGACATGTAAAATAGGGGCCCAACTAGAGTGTCCACTGGAGTTGAATTTTTGTCCAAACTCCTAAAATTTAGAGTAGGGGGCTAGGTAGAGATTTGGGCTGGAGTTGCTCTTAGGTGTAGAGATACTCTATAGAGTTAACCTCAAGGTGGGCGGTGGGGCGGATCGATCCAGGGGATCGTCGATCCGGTCCAAAAAATAGTATCAAATATCAAATGGGCCCCGACATGGCAGAGGAGCAATGGATAAAACCCATCCAAACCAATGGATCGAGTGGGTCGAACCCTTCAGATGACGTTGCCGTTGCGCCGTGCTGGTGTCTCGGTTGGCATGGGCAGCGCTGCGACCGGGAGAGACGGAGGTCGTATCCTTGGATTAATTTGGAACGCCAGGATTATTCCAGCTTTTGTTGTGGGATGGGTATCGGGCGATCATCTTTTTCCTACTACCTACCTGCTCCTCGAACATGACGCGTCGGCTGTCGTCCCCTCCCCTCCCCGGAGGTCTTGGTCCGACACGTGGAGCCGCTGGCGTAGCAACAAGTCGTGGGGATGTGCGACGTGGATCAGGCAGTGCAGCGGACAAAGGAGGCATTGGACGCCGAGCTAGAGGCACTGCTGCGGTCGCTTTCTGAAATTGTGTCCTCATACGTGGTCACCGCCGCCAGAGATGATGCACGTAGGCACGTAGCACGCCAAAGCAGGTGTCATCTTCGCACCACAAGCTGAAGGACCACGTCGATGCCGGCGCCATTGCGTGTAGCGGGTCGATGTCGAATAAGTCACATATCAGGTCGATCCAAGGGTGCACACAAATGAGCGGGTGATATTAAAATGGGTCGACCCACTCCTCTTGGTTGTTATTTGGATCACGTGGAGCACCATTGGTGCTGGTGCTGCCACGTTTGACCCACCCACGTATAAGCTAACCTCAGTTCTCTATGATTAGTGAGAAATTCAAAAGATAATGACTATATATGGATTTACAAACGGTTGGTGGTACTTTTTACTAAAATTTCCATTTTTAACTACTGCCTTCATCCCAAATTATAAGTCATTTAAAGAATTTTGGAGAGTCAAAGTTTCTACTTTTGATCAAATTTATATAATAAAATAATAACATTTATGGTATCAACTAAGTATTATTAGATTCTTCATTAGTTATATTTTTCATAGTATACCTATTCGATGTCATAAATTTTTATGTTTTTCTCTATAATTTTGGTCAAACTTAAAAAAATGACTCTCCAAATTTTTTGGACTGACTTATAATTTGGGATGGAGTATTAGAAAGATCTAGAGAGTCTTCTAGAATTGCTCTTAACACAGTATTTTATTAAAAAGGTAAAAATAGAAAAACCAAACGGTGGAAAAAACATAAAACAAAAAATGGATCAAAAAAAAATCATAAAACAAATAACCAATTTAAAATTTTGTTGGTGGTACTTTTTACTAAAATTTATATTTTTAACTAATAGGAAGATACAGAGGGCCTTCTAGAATTGCTCTTAACACGCTGGTGAAAATATTATATTCTTAAACAAAGGTTAAAAACTAAAAACCCAAACGGTGGGAAAATAGAAAACCAAAAAATAGATCAAGAAAATCATAAAACAAAAACCAAGTTTGCTGATGGGGGGAAAAACATAGGAAAACAAAGTACTTAGGGTGAAAAAAATTGGAAAACAAAAACCCGACAGGAAAAATTTTAAAAACCAGGTGAAGGACAAAAAAATTAAGTTTATTAAAATTTATATCGATATAGAAATATTAAAGAAGCTACTAAAAATTTCTATCTCTCTCTCTCTCTCTCAAGTTTATTGCCTATCACTTCCACCGCTCCCTCTAACATACAAGTCCTACACAATTTTATGGTTAATATACTTGATTAATTTGAGATAAGAGTCTTAATTGATTTAGGATATAGTCTGTGTCTCGACATCATGATTTATACTTTGGAGTTAGAATAGCATGAGTTTGATTAAATATATTAGAATCTACCTCTACCATCTACCTCTACCATTATTTTTTATCTCTATTGCTATATACCATTTTTTGGCTCCTCAAGAGGCCACGTCGCCCTCATTTCATGGCCCTGCGATCCGCAACCAACGTCCTTGCTATATACCATTTTTTGGCTCCTCAAGAGGCCACGTCGCCCTCATTTCATGGCCCTGCGATCCGCAACCAACGTCCAACAAACCGCCAACGCTGTCCTTCCGGGATGTTCCCGCACCATCCATCCCTCACGTTTCTTCTATACAGACAGGAAGAGAGAGGAAAGGCCCCACATCGGGCCGACGCCGAGCTGCGCGGCGCAGAACCGCCCCTCGCCGTCTCCGCCTCTCCTTCCCTGCCTCCCTTGCGCCTCCCTCTGCCTCCATGGCCTCCTCCACGCGCACCTCGCTGTCGTCGCGGCGGCGCCCTCTGCCTCCTGCGCAGCCCCGCGCGTGGGCCCCTGCGGTGGCCGTCGCCGGCCGCCCTGCTCTCCAAAGCGACACCTATGGGAGCAGTCGCGGCGTCCGGCAAACGCTGCTCTGCTCTGTGCCTGCCGTCGTTCGCCGCGGCCCCTTCTCGCGCCGCCCGTCGCGGCCCATCCTGCGCGACCCTCCGCTGCCCTGCGTACAGGGGACGGCCGCAACCGTCGCCCATGGCCGCTTCACCACCGCTGCTGGTGCCGGAGGAGTAAGCCGCCCGGCCCCTCCGCATGGGATCCGCACCAGCGCGGCCTGGCGCGCCGCGCCGCCCAACCTGCCAGCCAGAGTCCCTCTCTCCCCTGCCAAGCTTCTCAATCGGCCATGGCATGGAGGCCCTCATGTTCTGTACATGCAGACCATCCCAAGGAAGAAGACGAATTATTTACGGTTCTGCCACTGGTATACATATATGAAGCACTTTACTCTATTCCTGATTTCTGCCATCTTGGTTAACTTTAATGTTATTATTATCACGCTTTAAAAACACTCCTACTGTCCACTCAGGTTCCAATCAGCATGGGTCCGCCGTTGGGATTACCAAAAATCATTTTTGCCCCATGTTCTCATAGGTCAGTGGTAAGTTATCTTGCCTGCTCCAGTGCTCTCTTTCTCAGTTCCGTTGATAATGCTCTATTAGATAAATAATAATGTCCAGGACCAAAGTTTAACATATGTAAGCTCACAGTTATAAGTTGCCCAATTGACCATGCATATTTTAGGAGATGTTTCTGAATTTTGATACATGAAGCGTATGGCCCCGTTCAGAGAAAAGCAGATGTTTCCATGTGAGGATCCAGAATTAGAACCAACATTAACTCAAGGTTATGATACATTGCATGTTAGCCACCCATCAGTACTATTCTGCTGCAGGTTTTGAGATTAAAATTCAGAAATTAACAATCTCTGCAGCAATGGCAAAATATTTATTTATTTCCCAATGCAAAGGCAAGCGTTTTTTTTCCATTCAATTAAAATGGGTGTGCTGAGTACTCTTTGCCTCATGTCGCTAACCAAACCTTGGCACAGTGATTTAGTACAGTTGGCCCATTTTCATTAATTTGCCCCTGAAATCGACTTAAAAGATGTTCTCCTCTGATTTACAGCCTTGATCCTAATCAAGCTGCTACTATTTCCTATTTTCAAGGATCGAGAATGCAAATTAGTGTATAATATATTTTAGGTTTTCATTGCTTTTACTTAACCAAAACTCAGTGCGATTGGTCAAGGTAAGCTTCTCTGCACCAATCGTTTACAGTTTACACCACCAGTTTACACTACAATTAGTATCAAAAAAAAAAAAAAAGTTTACACTACAATTTGCACCACCCACTACTTTCGAATGAACTGTTGCTGCTCCTGATGTTGCTGCAGTCTCCAGGAGGCTGCATTCCAAAACAGGAGAGGATGCAGGTCACCTTCAGTTTCGTATTTTTACATGCTCAACTCTTTCCACTATGTGCTGCGCCATGCAAATGTTCATGCTTCGGCTTAATTTTTCATAGTTTGCGGCTGATGCTCCAAGTAATGTTCACCATTTTTTTCTTTCACAATTTAACATGAAAACGTAAGAAATGCAATTGCAGAACTAATCATAATTTCCACTTATAGGTACCAGACAACAAGGAAGATAGCTGAAATATGAACTCCAGGTATCCTGCAACTCAGGCAATTCAATCTAAAGTCACATGGGTTCATTGTTCACATTCTTGGATGTACTTCAATTTCTGATGTGAAGGGCTGCTGTTCTGCCCCCCATGATTATGTACAGTCCCTTCAGAAATTCCTGTGAAACTTCATGTTGCAAAAAGGCTTTACCGTGTCCTTTGCATTGTCTGTGCCTTCTCATGCTACATACATATGCTTGCTAGCCCGCGCAGGTGCGCGGGTTTTTCTGCTAGTATATGATACAACTGTGCATGTTATTACGATGCATAGATACCTGTGCTAGTTATGATAACAAAATCAATTGAAGAGCATGACCTTCCAAGATATTCGACACTAAGGTAGACCAATTTAATTTAATGATGAAAGTTCCACAAACTTCAACTTTATCAGCATGGGAATTTTATTATTAACAAAGCTAAATTGGCTACCACCAATATCAAACTTAGAATCTAAAAACGTTATTAAACCATATAAAATCACTAGGCTAGAGTTTCTTAAACATTATGATACTATAATATGGTATGACAAGAAGACTAAAAACTCCTTTTTCATTTTCATCGTGTCCATTGAATGTTGTGGTTTTTGTATGTGGTTTACGACATTGTTGACCTCCTAGCTCTGCCTTTTGTTTTTATTTTTCTCCGAAGGCCCTTCCTTATAGGTTTGGTCACCTTAAGAAGCAAATCCTGCTAGTTTATCATCTTTAGTGACCTAGTTAGTGTCTATGCTGATCAATAGATTTGTATAAAAGTTGCACTTAAAACTTGCAATACGTAGCTAGCTCTAGTGTCTATTAGAGCCTCATTTGTATCTAACTGGTTTAACTACTGTTATGCTTTGTTAGATTTTTTAATTAGATTATTCACACCTCTAGTAAGTATAATATTCTTTCGCTAGATCTATTTGGTTAGAGGTATGGACGAGTTGTCCTGATAAATTTTTTTTCCAAGAAGATGTTTAGAAAGTCATTAATATTGCATGACTAGGTAAGTGTAGAGAAGGTGTGTTTGATTGGTGCATGGACATAAGAAACTAATATGATGACAATATATAATTTTTTCCTGTATAATATAAGATTAATATACTCTGATTAAAAAACATAAGAATAAATAAAACTTTTATTTAAATAAAAACACAAACACATACCATAAAATAAACATTAGTATTGATGATCATTTTCATGCCTAAGAGAATAAACATTACTTACTTCATTCTAAATTGTAAGTCATTTCAAGAATCTTGCAGAGTAAAAAGTATTTTAAGTTTGATCAAAATTATAAAATAACATCACATAGATATATTACAAAAATATAATTAATACAAAAATATAATAACATTTTATTTAGTATCATAACTTTTATTATTTTATTATATAAATTTAGTCAAACAAACTTAAAATGTTAGGAGTACCAATTTACCATTGACGAGAGCTTTGGGTGATCGCCATCGGCAAGCCGGCCACCCCCGACTTCGGCGACTCCCGCTCCCAATTGCACTCCATATAGGGGCTTCTGACATCTCTCCTCCTTTCCTCTTCTACAGCTGCTTCGGGCGAAAAGGAGGCGACAAGGGCTTCCGACGGCGATTCCTCCGGCGCCTCTCCCTCTCCCGGGCGGCCGTTTAGGCGCTGGAGAGGGACGACGGCCGGGGAATCGTTGCGCGGATGTAGATAGGGTAGGTAGTTGTCTTAGCCCTAGGTTGTGTTCGCCGCCGGTAGTCGACGGTGGAGCTAGAGTTTCTTGGGAAGCTTCTCCTCCGCGGGCTGCGTCTTCGGGCGGGTCGGCGAGGCGGTGACGGCGTCGCAGGGGAATAACTCCCTGGTCTCTTCCTCGCCCCTTTGGCATCTTTCTTTGGTGTCAGTGGCGAGGCCGGGGAAGAGGGGATCCGGCGGATCCCCTGTCCAGGAGTCCAGGGCCGGCGGCGCATCTTCTTCATTAGGTGATGTCGCTGTTGGTCCACTTTCTCAAGGATGCAGTGCAGTTCTTGGGCGATGTGGATGGTGGCCGGCTGGTTCTGTCCCGTTCTTCCCTCGGCGACGTTGCTCGTCGATGGCGTGGTCAGATCCAGGAGCTGGATGGGGTGGGGCGCAGCCCTGGTCGATGGGCAACCGCAGTTTGCTTCATCCTGTCTTCCGAGATGGGTGTCTACTTCGACTCCTCCAAAAGCCAGTGGGCGATGGGCCTTATCTAGCTCAAGGT
Organism: Chrysopogon serrulatus; assembly: GCA_015844335.1. Lineage (NCBI taxonomy): Eukaryota > Viridiplantae > Streptophyta > Magnoliopsida > Poales > Poaceae > Chrysopogon > Chrysopogon serrulatus. Next base: position 340,578 of record JADLZL010006407.1, read on the forward strand.
GATGCCGGGCGTCTTCTTCGTTGGTGGTGGCCGGCGGCGACGACGACTCCGCGCTTCTTCGGCTTGCAACGGATCTGGGGATTGGGCTGTATTTTCTTATTTTTTCTGGGTCCGTTGCGTAGTATGGTGGCTACAACTGCTTCTGTATCCTTCTAATACATCTCTGTATTTGTACGCTTTCCTTATCTAGAAATACAGAAACGTATTATCAAAAAAAAATTGTACTCCATATAAAACTTTTAGTACCCACGGACTTGTCAATCCGGGCTGGGCCGACGTGGCTTAGTTTCGTGGCGCTTACGAAATTACGCAGCTCAATGTATAATGGGCCTTCAGCCGTAAGCTAGTGCTGAAGCATTCGATCCGTTCGAGCCCTTGCCCTAGTAGAGCCGCACCCCTGATTTCATTTCCCTAATCAGGGCGGCTGCTCCGTCGGTGACGGCGGTGTCCACGGCGGCGCTTGTAGCCCCATCCCAGCTCCTACCAGCGCGTTTCTCCGGCGCCCCCAGCTCACCCGTCACCTCGTCCCCTCCCTAAAATGCCGCCGCGCTGGGCCGTCCGCCGTTTTCCACGGCGAGGTGCTTTGTGGTCGGCGACAACATCGACACCGACCAGATCATCCCCGCCGAGCACCTCACCCTGGTGCCTTCCAAGCCCGACGAATACCGCAAGCTCGGCTCCTTCGCCTTCGCGGGGCTCCCCTCCGCGGCCTACCCGACGCCGTTCGTCGCCCCGGGTGAGGAGTCCACCCGCTATGCCGTCATCGTCGGTGGGGCCAACTTCGGGTGCGGCTCCTCCCGCGAGCACGCGCCCGTCGCGCTTGGGGCCGCCGGCGCACGCGCCGTCGTCGTCGCGGAGGGCTACGCGCGCATCTTCTTTCGCAACTCCGTGGCCACTGGAGAGGTGTATCCTCTGGAGCTCACGGAGGCTGGGGCCTGGAAGGAGTGCAAGACAGGGGATGTGGTCACTGTGGACCTTGGTAACTCCGTTTTTATTAACCACACCTCTGGCAAGGAGTACAAGCTGAAACCAATTGGTGATGCTGGTCCGGTAATTGAGGCAGGAGGGATCTTTGCCTATGCCCGGAAGACAGGAATGATTGCGTCGAAAGCTGCTGCATGAGGGGAAGGTAAGATAATTGGATGTCATATTTTGTTCCTCTGCATATCAAGCTATGAAATTGAGCCTTGCCGATACGTGTTGCTGTGTGCTTAGATTAGTCTTCATGTAATTGTTGTTCAGAGATAAAATGGGCCCGTGACTACTAGTCTACTATATGGCAGTCATACACTAGGGACCATGAAGGAATCCTATCAATACTTGCTCATAAGGAACCTATTTTTGGTACAGTAAGGGTATGTTTGAAAACCTTGGATTATTCTACACATGTAAATGAATTACGCATGAAACTTTCTGTGCACAAGAAAACAGAAGTAATTTTACTCCCCTGTAAACTGTTGTTTGGGCAAGGCGGGAACAGGTACACAAATTAACCAAGAACTAAGCTATTGGCAGAAAATTCTTTAACTACCGCATCACATCGAGCATCAAATTAGAGCTAAAAACTAATCAGATTTCATTCCACAGCTGAAATCAGAACATGAAGTTTTAGAACAAAGCAGCAAAATTGAGAGACTGGGCCACAAGAGCAAATGGAGTTCAGATCAGAGCTCAACTAGGAATCTAGGAGCTTGCCATTGACATTGATGAGAATAGAGAAGAAAATCAGAACATGAAGTTTTAGAACAAAGCAGCAAAATTGAGAGACTGGGCCACAAGAGCAAATGGAGTTCAGATCAGAGCTCAACTAGGAATCTAGGAGCTTGCCATTGACATTGATGAGAATAAAGAAGTCCATGAGAGCCAATACCTCTGATGCAACTGGATAATAATGTAGGAAACCATAATAATGTGTATTTTGGCTTTCTAGGTTAATATTTGTTCTTGGAATATTTGTTGGTGTCCACAATAACTGAATGTTTCAAGCAGTTAATTTGGGACAAGGATTGTGATTGTTCTCCTAACCACATGGTTGTCAGATGAGCCAATTTCCTCATCTATTAACTTAAATTCTCATTTGAATTACAATATTTTCGACTTTGAAGATGAGGTTCAGTATTTTGGGATTTAAAGATGAGGTGTTGATTTACATTGCTAGAAATAGAGTGTTTTCCTTCTTTATCAAAATAATCATAGCAATCAGTTATTGGAAGCATTTTTTTATCCCATTGAATCTGCAGCCCCATGGCATCTTGCTAAAATTGTACTAGCAAATCAAATTGTACCAGAAAATCCTGGTGGGTAGGGATGGAAGCTCCACTTGTTAATGAACTAAAATTGCACGCGGCCTAATTATTAATTTAAATCGGGTGACAAAAGAAACTAGCTGACCCAAAAAAAAAAAATTTATACCATTGGGTATCCACTTGCATGAAGGCCGGGCCTGGTGCAAGCGGTAGAGTCTTACCGCCTGTGACCGGAAGGTCCCGGGTTCGAGCCCCAGCCTCCGCACATTGCACAGTGTGCGGGTAAGGCCTGGCGCTGACACCCGTCCCTAGACCCCGCACAGAGCGGGAGCTCTCTGCACTAGGTACGGCCTTTATTGGGTATCCACTTGCATCCCTAGTTATGGGTCACCAATCCATTTGGAGATTCTCTCCTTTAGCTCTCATTGTTCTCCCAAATTCTTCATGTGTACTTACAAATGACAAACTCAATCCATTCGGTGATTGTCTTCTCTAACCCTCATTATTCTCCCACGTTCTTCATGTACTACTTGTTTGCTGTCCCTTGTCTCGTCCTTGTAAATTCTAATAATCAGTTCCTCATTCCTATCATTCTCTTATTGGTTTATCACCTGCCCTTTCCTCCCTTTTGGGCCACGTAGTGGTTCCTCCATCAGCAGTAGGCAGTCTCTATTTACTGTAACCACGAGTGATGCATTCAGCAATTGTTTAGTGCCTTACTGTCTTGAAATCATTGATTCATGGGTCATGTTTAACCTCCAGTTTGCACAGCGGATTCCATATAACATTTGTCTGTACTTGCTGTATTTTTTCGGATTTCTTGTTAGTTTCTACATTGAACCTGGAGAATCTGCATATATTTAACTGTAAAGATAATAAAATCTGGTGGCAAATTTTTAATGAATTTGGATTTCTTCACTGTAAAGATGAATAAAATCTGGTGGCAAAGTTTTAACCTACCTCGATTCAGCAAAATTAACTAGAGCTGACTTGAGCCATAATTTGACAAAATTAATGACTAGATTGCAAAATTGTGACAAGCCTTCGGTAACTTGGGAGTCGTCAATTTTTTTTTTCAAAAAAAAAAAAAAAAAAACTTGTACCTACTGTTTCCAATTCCTCAATGCTGGCTATGTCAGTCAACAATCATGACATATTCCTGAACACACCTCCTATATTTCAGTAGCCTGAATCTCCAAAAGCCCGGTCTATCGTGTGAACGTGTGAATTCCAATTGTTGCAGCTGGATACAGCTTTAGCATTTTAGGATCGAGAGCTTTCACTTATTCTGGCCGTAGGCAGTGGCCTTGGGCTGCAGGTCTGATCAACTATGGTGGTCAGCATGGTGAGATGGTGAGAACTCTGTGAGCGGTGTCGAACTACTGGATTGGCAGGGAGAGGTTGAGAGGAAATGCACCAGCAGAGTGTTGGAACCAAATCAGGGATTTGGGGGAAGTTTTCTGTATTAACTTAGCCAAAGAAACATGGCAGTTTCAGGGGGGTACATATAGGGCATCTTCTTGAGAGCCAAGAAAAGGGAAAAGCAGGAAACTTAGGTGCTAAGCAAAGTAAAGATAGGGGGTGCTGACTAGACACCCACTAACTACTAGATAAGCACTAGACTTAAGCTATCAATCTCCCCCTAAGACTTGTGCGTCGCCTCCGGGTGGATTCGGGCCATCCCAATCCTGGTGCGGAGCTCCTGAACTTGACTCGCCCGAGGGACTTGGTGAGGAAGTCGGCGAGCTGATCCGAAGTGTTGATGTAGCCGGCCTTGACGCTTCCCTCCTCCAAACAGCTCCTGATGAAGTGGTACCTCACTCGGATGTGCTTGCTGCGTTCGTGGAAGACGGGGTTCTTCGCCAAAGCCAAGGCAGACTTGCTGTCCATCTTGAGCTGCACCGCTTCGGCTTCCCTCCCAAGGAGATCACCCAACGGTCGGGCCAGCCAAAGCGCTTTGTGTGGAAGCTGTAGTGGCAGTGATGTACTCCGCCTCGCAGCTCGACAAGGCAACCACTGGCCGCTTTTTGCCCGGCCCGACTCACGAGACACTTGCCAAGGAAGAATAGCGCCCCGCTCGTGCTCTTGCTCGTGTCGATGTCGCCGGGCGTGGTATTTGTCGCTGTACCCAATGAAGTGCGCCGCTCGGGGCACCTCGGGTAGTGCAAGCCGTAGTCGGAGGTCCCCGAGGCGTGGCGGAGGATCCTCTTCACGGCCTGTTGGTGCTCCGTCGTTTGGTCGCTGCATGAACCGACCGACGTAGCCCACGGCGAACGCCAAGTCGGGCGTGTGGATGAGGTAGCGAAGACCCCACAATGCGCCGGTATTGCGTCGCGTCCACCTCCTTTGCCGTGCTCTCGGCGGCTCGGCCTTCTCCTCCATGGGAGTGTGAGTGGGTTGCAGCCGGTGAGGCCACCCAACTCGACGATCCGCTTGGCGTGGGTAGTGCAGCGAGATAGGGGAGGCTGTCCCCGGTGGACCTCGATCCCGGGTAGAAGGAGAGAAGGCCGAGGTCGCTCATGGAAGACGGACTTCATCTCCTCCTTGAATGCCTCGATCTCCTCCTTGGTGCGGTGATCACCGTGTCGTCAACGTACACGCCCACCAGCGGGGCATTGCTTCCCTTGCCCCGCCGGTAGACGGCGGCCTCGTGAGGACTCTCTTTGGAACCCCATTTGCTTGAGGGTGGAGTCCAGCTTGGTGTTCCAAGCTCGGGGTGCTTGCCGCAGCCGTAGAGGGCCTTGGCGCAGCGGTGGACCTTGCCCTCCCCTTGGGGGACGGGAATCCCGGCGGGCCGGCGTCACGTAGACTTCTTCTTTCAGGTCGCCGTTGAGGAAGGCCGACTTGACGTCCATGTGGTGCACCCGCCAGGCCCTCCTGGGCAGCTAGCGCGAGGAGCCAGACGGACTCCATCCGCGCAATGGGCGTGAAGGCGTCGTCAAGTCGACTCCCTCCCCGCCTGGATTTAAACCACGAGCCACCCGCCTCGCCTTTGTGCTTGATCACCGCCCGGCCTCGTCCTTCTTCAGCTTGAACACCCATTTAAGGGTGATGGCGCGGTGGCCGGTGGGAAGATCGGCGAAGCTCCCACGTGCGGTTCCGCTCGACGGCGTCCATCTCCTTCATCGCAGCACGCCAAGCTGCGTCTCCCCTCCGTTGAAAGAGCGGGGCTTCGGCGTCGTCGGCGAGGGAGCCCCGCCTCGAAGTCGCGAAGCAAGCTTCGAGGACGGGCTGCTTCGCCGAGGATGTCGCCCACGGTGCGGTAGCGCAGGCTCGTCGTCGTAGTAGGCGTCGATGCGGTCCTAAATGTGGGGGCGGAGTGGCGAACTCCACTGCCGCCGCCGTCGTGGACCGAGGCAGCTGAAGTCGATCACCGGGAAAGTGAGCACCGGTGGAGAGCTCGGTGTAGGCCGTGCGAGCGCTCCCGTGTAGGAGCACGAGGGGCTGCAGCGCCTCCGTGTAGAAGCCTGGGGCGTAGCAAGAGCGCTGGGCGTGGCAACGAGCTCCGGTAGGAGCACGCGGGCGTGGCCGGCGGTGGACTTCGCCGGAGCCGATGGCGAGCGTGGTGTGTAGGTAGACGAGCTCGGTGAAGACGAGCCGCTAGCTCCCGGCTCCCTCGAAGTGGGCGTAGTCGGCAACGAAGTTGCCGAGTGTCGGCCGATCCGTCGTCAACCATCTTGCCCCATGTCCAACCTCGCCCCTTCGTCGAACACCACGCCACGCGGCGATGCACCTTGTGGCCCGTGGGGGGGGTCGAGGATGCGGTAGCCCTTCATGCCGTCGGGGTAGCCGATGAAGACCCCCCGGTGCTCGGTCGTCGAGCTTGCCAACGTGGCCAAGCTCCTTGACAAACGCGAGACAGCCGAAGACGCGGAAGTAGCTGACCGCCGGCTTGCGTCCGTGCCACGCCTCGTAAAGGCGTCTTGCCATCGAAAGTGCCTTGGTGGGCGGCGGTTGAGGATGTGGACAGCAGTCATCACCGCCTCTCCCAGTAGATCGCCGGTATCCTCTCGCTTGAGGAGGCACGCGGTGGCCACCACCGCGGGTTCCGACGCTTCGACGACCCGTGCTCGGCCGAGGGGTGTACAGCGAGAAGTGGCGCTGGATCCCTTCGTCTTTGATGCGCCGCGAACTCAGCCGCCCGTGAACTCGCCCCGTTGTTGCGTGCGAAGCACTTAAGGCTTGACTCCTTCTCGCAATGGCTTGGTGGCGCTTGATGGCGTCATTTGCAACCGCCTTCTTTGTCGAGGAGGACAGCCCACATGTAGCGGGAGACGTCGTCGACGAGTAGCGAGGAAATGGCGCCGGCCTCAGTGGCGGGGTCACGGCCCCGCAGAGGTCGCCGTGCACGCTCCGCTCTTCTCCGTGGCGCGGAAGCTGGCCCGACGAGGGAAGGGGAGCCGCCGACTTGGTGAGGATGGGGTGTCGCAGAACTGCTCACGTGTTCGGCGTGCGGCATGCCCGAACCATCTCCCTTGCTCCCGAGCCGCCGGGGCCTCAAAGTTGAGGTGCCCAAAGCGTTCGTGCCACCTCCGAGGCATCGTCGTCGCGAGCTGCAAGACAGAGGGGCTGCGCCACCTGTGCGTGAAGGGCGTGAGGCGGTTGCTCCCCCCTGTTTACCTTGGCGAAGCCGGTGGCTGCGGTCCCGGACCCGCAACACACCGTGCTCGATCTCCCAGCGACCCGTTCTCGTCCGGCTGTCCCAAGCTGATGATGGAGCTTCGAGCGGGGATGTAGTAGACGCCGGTGAGCAGCGGTGCTCGCCCGTCTTGGCGGTGAAGATAGCGGAGCCGGCACCCTTGATCTCCACGGCGGAGGAGTCCCCGAACTTGATGGTGCCTCGCACGCTGGAGTCAAAGTGGGAGAAGTACTCCCGCCCGCCCGATCATGTGGTGGGTGGCGCGCCGGTGTCGAGTACCCGGCCGTCGATCTTCTCGTCGCTCGTACCGGAGCCGAGGAAGGCGTGGAGTGCGCGGCTCGTCGAAGTGGAGGAGAGCGGGCGGTCGGTGCGGGGGAGGAGTGCAGCTCGATGCTCCGTGGACAAGGACGCGAGCCGGCTCGTCACTCTCCTGCGCTTTCGCACAACGTGTGCTCTGAACGCCGCCAAGGCGCCTCGGCAGCCTTGGCCCGATGGCGGTCTTGCCGCACCTCTGCGTATGTTGTCCCGAAGTCAGCTTTTCGGCGCCGCCCCAGCTGCGGGGAGCGCCACCACGCGCTCGGGAAGCCTTGCGCCTCTTTGCGCTGGGGTCGACGCTTGCGGCCGCTTGTCAACGACGAGCTCCCGCCTTCTTCCTGCTGCTCCCGGGCGCTGCACGCTTGCTCCTCGGTAAGAGAAGCTTGCCCACCGATGGAGACCGGCCCGAGGGAGGCAGCTGCCGAGCCTGCCGACGGCCTTGAGGCGACCGTCCACCACCTCGATCGTCCGCTCGTCGAGGTCCGTGGAGGGTGATGATCGACGTGGCGAAGCCGCTTGTACTTCCTTTCTGACGGCGCCGAGGAGCTTCTCGACGCTTCTCTCCCGGTGATGTCGGCGCCGCCGCACCGCTTCCATTTACCGCTGGAGGATGGTGAGGCGGACGGGAAGTCGCCGATGTCCTCGCGGCTTGAACGCCGTGTTCGCCCGATCTGGCGAAGCTTCAGCGGCGTGGCCTTCTTGGCGCTGATGCATTTTGCCCGATGCGTCTTGATGGCGATGGCGTCCCATGGGTCTTTCGCCGTCTCCCTTGTCCCGAGGTGGCTCCCACCTCCATCGGGACCAGACAAGGGAGGGCCTCCCTTGGCAGCCCCGATCCGTAGAAGTCGGCGTCGCCGTACGGATCGCCTCCCACAAGTCTCGCGCACAGGCTTGACCTTCATCGGCATCGACCACTCGGTGTAGTTGGTCTTGGTGAGCATGGGCCACCCATGCAGACACCGGAGTCATATGGCGATGGTGCGGGCCAGCGTATCGCTTCGGCGAAGGGGAAGCGCGCGCCGCTGAGGCTAATGCGCGCTAGCATCCCGTCCGCTCCATACGCTCCGCGCGTCGTCGTCGTAGCCCGTGGTCGTCGAGATCGCGTCGTGGGCATGATCATGATGCGTCGCGTCCGCGCACCTCGCCGCCACAGTCGGTCGTCGTGGTCGCGGCCGTAGAAAAGCGCGCTCCGCCCGCTGCAGCTCGGCGCTCGCGCTCTCCTACCGGCCCAGGCCTCCATCGTCTTTGGACCCAGGTGGATGGGCCGTGTCCGCCGTTGAAGCCGCGGAGGGGCGTGCTCGGCGTATTTGGACTGACCGCTTTGCAGCATTGCGGCACGAGGCGCTGCCGGGGGCAGCATCACGTCCGCTTTGCCGAGGTGGAGCCCTGTGCTGCACAGGAAGGCCTTGCGTCAGGTCAAGCACAACGAGGCGTGGTCGAGGTCACCCGTAGCGGTGCTCGTCACTTTGGTGCAGGCAGGTGCTTTCCCGCATGGTACTTTGCGAGGTGGAGCCCGCGGCCCTTTGCGCTTAGTCGAGGTCGCCCGCATCGTCGCGGAAGCCGTCGTGGCGCCAGCGTCCGTCCGCTGCAGAGGCTGCGTCAGCGCGGCCGCCAGCGAGGGCCGCCCGGTGGATCTGCTGGCGCTTCGCGGTAGCCATCGCGCTGAGGGGCGTCAGCGTCGAGCAGCGCCCGGATCCAGCGCCGTCAGCGTCGGTAGGGGCCGCGCCGAGGCAGATCTGCCGCGTCGCCTCGTCCGCCTCCGCCTCCGCCCTCGTCCGCTTCGCCGGCGCTTCGCGGCACGCGAGGAATCCGCCCGACCAGCTTGGCGCACGCCGCCCGCTCCGGCACACAGGACCTCGACCTCCGCCGCCCGCTTCTTCAGCAGCAGCGGCGCGTCGTGGCAGCACAGGCGGCCAGCGCAGCGAGCTTCGGCGGCCGCCAGGCGCTGTGCTCGAGCAGCCGCCGCTCAAAGCTCTTCAGCCTCCTGCAGCGCCGCTTTCCCTCCAGCTGCCGGCGCTCAGCCTCCTCGAGGCGAGCCTCCACGGCGGGATCCGCTCCGGCCGCCCTGCGCCTCACGCTGGACGTGACCGAGTGAGCGGAGGAAGAGGAAGATGCGGTTCGGATCGAGACAGACATGGCTGCGGCTTTGGATGGGGAAAGAAGAACCCAGGTAGGAAACCCTAGCTCTAGATACCACTTGTTGGAACCAAATCAGGGATTTGGGGGAAGTTTTCTTCTGTATTAACTTAGCCAAAGAAACATGGCAGTTTCAGGGGGGTACATATAGGGCATCTTCTTGAGAGCCAAGAAAAGGGAAAAGCGGGAAACTTAGGTGCTAAGCAAAGTAAAGATAAGGGGTGCTGACTAGACACCCACTAACTACTAGATAAGCACTAGACTTAAGCTATCACAGAGCAGGTTTTGTGTAGTCGGGGGTAGAATCCACCAGTGAGCACACTGCCCAAAATGACTTGAGGAGGGCAGGATTTGGTTGTATCTTCATCCCATGATGGCATGACCTGGCGTGTGTCAAATGAGCATTTACTTTGAGTCAACTGTGGGTGTGCTCTTCCCATTCCAAATCATTGGGTTAAATTAAGTCCTGTTTGGATCAGCTAGAATTTGTGGATTGTGGCTTTTAAAAGCTCTAGCTGATCCAAAATCTAAACAGCTCGGCTTTTACAATCCAACTTACCCAGATTGTTACAATTTCATGTGCTCTGGCTGTTACCAGCTTGTGAGAGGCCAATACCATAAAAGCTCAGCTGATCAAACATGTCAGCTTTTCGCACCAACTGTTAACAATTCTCAAGCCAGCTTTTAACAGTCTCTAGCTTATTATCCAAAGAAGGCCTAGTTGAATTTCATTATAGGAAGTCAGGAACCTCATTGCTCACAGGTAGGGTTCAAAGAAGCAAAAATACGATATACTTTATTATCAACCTTCTGTGTCTCAGTTGTATCTATTTTGATAGTAATGCCAGACGTTAAATTTTCAGGTAAATTTCATCTTCTGTCAGATCCGAGCCTGAACCCGTATGAAGAAAGCTGGAGTTAGGACCAAGAGTTATTGCACCTACTTTAGCATAATTTTGTGCTGTCGACGGTATTTCAAAATAAGTTGCAGCCTACCGAATTATGATGAATCAATCTATTTGTACAATTGTACTCCTGCCTGCTACTTGTTCTTATCTGTTTGAATAACTGCTCTGTTGTCATCTTACGTGTACAACTCTTTATACTCGCTGCCTGTTGATGTATTTGAGCTTTTGATATGCAAATAAACGGTTGCATTCACATTGTTTCTTTTTATAGTTGGGGCATAAATTTTGAATAATTTTCCACATGCCATTGCAGTTTCACTCAATCCTGCATTCACCACTGTCAGTTACACAGGTGGCTCAGGTGAGGCTGATGACAAATACAGGATTCTGTCGGCGAATAACTAGGGCTAGTTTGGGTCCTTACTCTCCCATGTCGATACTGTAGCTCTTGACTTCTAGGCAAGGTAGGCAGTAATCGCGACATGAATCGTAGGATCGTCCGGTTCTACGATACTACTGGTACTGGAGATGAGCGATACGAGCCTCGGTCGTTCTTGGGTGGAGTCGCAGCTGAGCGATATGACTATGCACAAAACAAGAAAATGTGTAGTGCGCACAAAACAAGAAAGAAGAGAAACAGAAAATAAATGAAGACAGAGATGTATTTGAGAAAAGAAAAAATGTGTATTAGGATAAGAGATAGATGTATTGGAAAGTGTTTTAAGATAAAATTTGAATTACACAATTATTTTAGAACGAAAGGAGTAAGTACATGGAACTGAGTAGAGCAGCACATGTTCTTTTGCTTATTGTAGCATTAAATAATGATGATAGTAACAATAACAGTCAATAGTTTTAGAACCTTTCCCATTTTATGATGTTATTGTGGCACATTTATTTTTTTAATAACGGGAATAAACAGTTTGGTTGTTATCAAAACTTTTTTTTTTCCCCCTTATATAGAATTATAAAAATCCTATCTTGAGCTCAGCGTACTGGGCCTTGAATCCTTCGACGATTGGGTCCATTGGTGTTTTTGTCACAGCTCACAGTAGCCCATGGAAATGGGAAGAGGCCGACTGCGTGGACCAAACTTGGGCCAGCACTAACATGACGGCTTTGACAGAAATTTTTATTCCCGTCTCTATACAAGGAATGCACACACATCCATGTATTGTTATAGTTTTAGCTTCGGGTGGCTTGGAGAAAATGCTAACAAAGCAAACAACAAAATATTTCTAAAGCGGAGAAAACTGCTATACAGAATAGAACACACAGCCACGAGCCAACGATGCTCCGTTGGCTCTAACGCTCTATGGTACACGACATGCATGCCCACTTAATCAATGCCATTGTCTTATGCGCACTTTCATCAAAAGGTTGGACCTCCTCCCTCAGTCCCTCCAAATATTTGACGGAGATTACATAGTAACTTTATGACTATATGTGCATTGTGTTAAAAATGAATAGAGTGTGCAAAGACAAGTATTTTTTCTTCTTATTGTAGGTATTAAACAAGAACTTCTAATGCTTATGACTCATGAGATTATAGCTTGTGTAGGAGCATGAGTTGATGGATTAGTTTTCTTAAATTTTATAAATTTTGAGTTTAGAACGAAGGAATACTCTACAAAAGAAAATGTGAAATGTATACATATATAGTTGTGCATTACTTCGAACTCGTGCATACATGGCCTATTTGCTTACTAGCCCCGCCTTGCCATAGCTAACCTTAGGTAAAGTGTGGCAGTCATAGAACATATGCGTGAGCAAATTTGACATCACACTTTTAATAAAATTTAGCAAAAAAAATGACTGACACACATAGGATTAAGAAACTTTAGTGCGCCGTAGATTTGGTGTGAACCAAACATATACTAAGAAATTTTAACGTGTCAGCCTATAGTGGGACAAGCTGTAGACATAAGCCAATCAAGCCTGATCATGCCCATGTCAATTGAAGTAACTAGACCAAGGTTGTTACAGGTGCGTGAACAGCAGCTTGACAAAGCTGCCATCAACGCAAACACGGTTTCGTCCAGGGGCAGTTCCAGTATACAAGCACTGCTGTCACCGACAAGAATGCCTTTGGCCTGGCCTAAATACCTTCTCTATTTTACGAGTGGATGACAACAGCCTGTTGTGTGTATTGACATCATTGCTCTCCTGAAATCAGCCTACGCACGATTTTTCAATTCCAAAACTAATTGTCTATCGGTTGGACGGCAGTGGCGGAATTGCGAAAAGATGCACATCACGGTAGTATCAGTGGCAATAGACTAGCAGAGAGTGGCCCAGCCCCATCAAAAGGCCGTAAGGGCTTCCGTAACTCATTTTGTCTAGACTTCCCGAAGACCACAATGGCAGGTGGCGCGGTTAGGAAAATTAGTGTAATTCATTTATATGTGCTTTAGCTTCTTAATTTGCAATTTAATTTATATTAATTAATTGTACATGTAAAGGAAGTATGAATCTGATTAAACTTGAAAAGAAAATTATCATCGACAGCTAATGATGAAGGGACTTCACGGAGAGATGGTGATCCATCAATCATCAATCTTATTGGTGAGATGGTGATCCATCAATCATCAATCTTACTGGTCGTCCTTTGATACTGAACTTGCTAAACTAAATGTTGTTAAATGTAAATATTTATAAATTTTAAAATGTATTATTTTCATATTGCTTCATAATTCCAAGTTAGTATTGTATAAGCTAGCCTTTATCATTTTAGATTAATTTATTTTGGACTTTCCAAGTTATACGTAACTTATTTTTGACTTTATTAGTTTATTATTTTAGTTACGGCAATAATACAGTGGTATTTGTTTTTAGCGATGGTTAGTTGACAAATTCAATTGACATCATTGACATGAAATTCTGGATCCGCCTCTGGTTTCGTCCACGTCGAAAGAGATAAGAGGCGTTTAAGTCAGAACCTTACTAGTAGTAGGGAAGTTAGTCAGCTGGACACTGGTCGTCGGCCGTTTACACTCCGACCTGACACAACCTTGACAGCTGACCGCGTCCACGATCAGCTTTCAGCTCCGACACCAAAAAGTCAGCCCTTGAATCATTCGTGAAAACGCAGTTAATACTCGTGCAAGACAAAAAGCAAAGAGAAAGATTAGCATGAAACAGAACCCCAAGGTAACAACACCCAGGCTACAGGCTTACTCCCTCCATCCAAAAAAAAATATCATTCTCCTTCGAGAAACGATTACCGGTAATATTTATAAATAATAAATATCATCAATTAGTATTATAATTAATATTATCGGAAAGATCTTTAGATCTAGTTTTTTAAACAAATTTATGTGAAGATATAAATATTGTACGTATTTTCTATAAATCGAGTCAAACTTGTGGCAAGACGAACACACAAAATATTATCCTTTTTGGGTGGAGTGGAGGGAGTGCATTTCCGGGCTCATTAACTGCAGTCCCGATCGATGGATCGTCGTCGTCAGTCACCCTCCTGTGCTGTGCTGGTTCGGCTGGCTGCTGATGAAGCGGCTGGCTTCTTTTAAAGCCTAGATGAACAGTGCTGTGCATCTGGTGCTGGCTGCTGCTGATGCTGCCTGCCAATAGTTCGTATGCAGAGAGTGTGCCCAACAAAATTCTCTGACTTTTCTGCAGTTCGCACACAAAAGAGCCTAGATATGGAAATTGGAATGCAGGCCGCATTCACTGCGATGAGCTAGCTAGCTAGCCGCTCTCCCTAGTCTGGCCTCTGTCACATTTGACCTGGATCATCAAGCCGGTGCCTCCTCTCGTGGCATTGGTTTGCAGCTGCAGATCGCTCACGACGATGTCCAGCCGAAACGGAGAAAGATGATGGCTGCCGAATAGAGGCTCGGGAGCGTTCGTACTTTGTTGGTCCGTTCTCCTCCATCTGTGTGGCGGAGCGGAGCATAGCGGAGGCTGACTTTGTTTCGATCAAATTAATCATACCTGCTGGACAATGGACGGATGTGTCGTCCTGCACGTGATTGAGCTGACCTGTCCAAATCGGGGTCACGAAAGGAAAAGGAGCCCGGTGAATTTTATGCCTGCTACTGATAATTGTCTGAGGCCGAAAGACAGGTAATAGGTAGTATTCCAATTTTCAGTGGATCGAATCGAAGCGCCATGAATCAACTAGGGGCGGATCCAGTATAGAAGCACCGCTGCCACCTGACAGCAATGCCTTTTGGCCTGGTCTAAATACCTTCTCTATTTTACAAAGTGGATGACAACAGCCTGTTGTGTGTATTGACATCATTGCTCTCCTAAAATCAGCCTACGACAGTTTCAATTCCAAAACTAATTGTCTATCGGCTGGACGGCAAAGTAAGCGGAATTGCGAAAAGATGCACATCACGGTAATATCCGTGGCAATAGACTAGCAGAGAGTGACCTAGCCCCATCAAAAGGCCGTAAGGGCTTCCGTGAACTCATTTTGTCTAGACTTCGAAGACCATAATGGCAGGTGGCGCGGTTAGGAAAATTAGTGTAATTCATTTATATGTGCTTTAGCTTCTTAATTTGCAATTTAATTTATATTAATTAATTGTACATGTAAAGGAAGTATGAATCTGATTAAACTTGAAAGAAAAATTATCACCGACAGCTAGTGATGAAGGGACTTCACGGAGAGATGGTGATCCATCAATCATCAATCTTACTGGTGAGATGGTGATCCATCAATCATCAATCTTACTGGTCGTCCTTTGATACTGAACTTGCTAAACTAAATGTTGTTAAATGTAAATATTTATAAATTTTAAAATGTATTATTTTCATATTGCTTCATAATTCCAAGTTAGTATTGTATAAGCTCGCCTTTTATCATTTTAGATTAATTTATTTTGGACTTTCCAAGTTATACGTAATTTATTTTTGACTTTATTAGTTTATTATTTTAGTTACGGCAATAATACAGTGGTATTTGTTTTTAGCGATGGTTAGTTGACAAATTCAATTGACATCATTGACATGAAATTCTGGATCCGCCCCTGGAATCAACTGCGGCATTCATCAGTTTTACTACTTTGAATCCACCAATATGCAAGTGGTTCTGAGCGTATGTATACTCGTTCCTTCTTTCTGTGACGCCTGTTTGGCTGTGCCCCATGATATTGGGAACCACTCTGCCATTTTAGCACTGGCATATAGTACTCCCTCCATTATAAATTATAAGTCATTTTAAGAATTTTAGAGAGTCAAACCGTTTTAAATTTGACTAAAATTATAGAGAGAATTTCAAAGATTTATAACATCAAATAGATATATTATAAATATATAATTAATTAAGAATCTAATGATACTTATTTGGTATTATAAATATTATTATTCTATTATATAAATTTTATTAAACTTGAGATGTTTTGACTTTCCAATATTTTGGAATGACTTTCAATTTGGGATGGAGGAAGTAGAGTTTAGGGAAGATATCTGGCGCAATTAGCCAATTACCCTTTAGAATGCAAACACGTCCAGTATCTGAAGCCGAAATTTAAACGGTTTTTCAGCACCAAGCATGTAGACTGCGTCATCAACCAACTGGGAGTATAGAGAATTTTTTTTTAAATAATATTTTTTAATGAATAATTGCAATTCAAGTACGCGGTGGAGAGAAATTATGGATCTAGCACCCGGTCGGCTAGACAGAGGCCGATAGGCCAGGTATCGGTACCGGGGGTGCCGATATGACATATCGCTACTCAGAAGCCGAGTAGTCCCTGTGCACTGCCCTGACACCGCAGGGTCAGGGACCTGTCGGTGCGACAGGCCTATCCGACGCGCAAGACGGGCCGACCGGCCGCTGTCGGCTTTCTCGTGGGCCGATAGACCCCTGCCGGGCGGAGGGCCGACTTGCCCAAAATATCTCGCACCGCCTTCCCTTGGCTCTCTCTCTCTCTCTCTCCACTCGACCTCTCTCTCTCTCGCAGCTGCGGCCGAAGCGGCGTCGGCGAGCAGGACGCGCGCGCCGCCCTCCCATCACCGCCGGGCGAGCGGATCCGGGCGGAGGGCCGGCCGTGCGTCCAGCCTCCCCGCTGGGTTGAGCTGCCGGCCCGACGTGCGCTCAAGCGCGGCGCCCTGCAGGTATAGGTTTTTTTGTTTTTATATTATTTACTTAAATAGATTTTATTTAGGGGTGTGTTTTAGTTAGGATGAATGGTAGATTTAGTTAGGGTTTTATTTGATTTTAGTTTTAATTTAGGATTACAGTGATTTAGTTAGGGTTAGAGATAGTGAGGGTTTAATATTTTTAGAAAAATTTATTTAGATAAGAAGGTTAGGGTATGATTTAGTGTTTATTTTAGCTCACATTAATTTAGTTAGGATTAGAGATAGCGAGGGTTTAATTTTTAGACAAATTTAGTTAGATAAGAATGCAGGGTATGTTTTAATTAGGATTTTAGCTCCGTAGGGTATGTTTTAATTTATTTTTCGATTTAGAAAAATTTAGTTAGCATTAGAGATAGCGAGGATTTTAGCTCACATTAATTTTTTGCCGCCGGTCTGTGCAGGTAACCTGTTATTTTGTAAAGTTAGATTTTAGGTTAGATAAGACAGTTAGGGTTTAATTTAGTTTAGGTTATTATTTATTTAGGTTATTTAATTTATTTGCGTAGTTTAAGGTTGAAATCTTGGATGCATAAATTAATTTTAGAGAGATAGTATTCTTGAATTAACTAATATTTTCATAATATTGGACCAGGAATGTCGTCCGATTTAATTACTTTCAGAATTTATTATGGAAACGGTGAAATCGATATATGGGGAGCCGGGGTAGACCTTACAGAGTTTCAGTTCTTTGACACGCAACTGAATTGCCCGCTAGATTATAGCCGGAGACAACTTTTAGCCTGGCTGCATGAATACTTTCAAGTTGCTCCCTCGCAGCATCGTTTCAGGATTAGTATGTTGGTGCCTAAGAAGCGAGAGAATGGGTGGAGGTGGGAGTTGTACGAGGCTAGTAACACGAAGAAATGGCATTTTCTCGTGTCTAAGGCGTTGGAGCGTCGTTATAACAACATCATGCTGGTTGAGTTCCTGGAGGGTGGCATGCAGGCAGAGAGTAGCAATATACGTCAAGAACATGAGAACCCTGAGCCCACACCTATGGAGGAGACCTATGTTTACCATCCTCATGAGGTTGAGAACACCGTAGAGGATGCAGCACAGGAACAATATGCGGCTGACAATACTGCAGCAGATGTACTAGCGGAACAATACGGTCAGTCCATTGAAGCGGATCAGGGTGAGGACGATGAAAGAATCGTCGAACAGATGGAGCCGCATGATGCGGAGCACATTGCTTTTTGTGGATGAATTTGCCAAGAAAAGATTTGACGATGAGACCAACATCCCCGAGGATTGGATTCACATAGCACCCGATGGCATGACGGGTCGATGATGGTCATCATTCGTCATGGGGAGTATTCGACGAAGGAGGTCGGCACAAGGACAGATGTTTCATGATAAGATTCATCCAGCGCAGACGCTGCTCGACGATGGGTTTTTTTCGAAAAGAAAGAGTTTTGGGTGGTTATATCTAACCCGACGACGTGGGACGTGAAGTGTGTCACCCCAGGTTGTACTTGGCGTGTTCATACTCATATGGCACGTACAGAGACTAACTTTACAGCCACTATTGTGCAACCCACACAATTGCTTGCTGCACAACGCTTATCAAGCACGTGAACATGACCGGTGACTTTTG
Source organism: Chrysopogon serrulatus (assembly GCA_015844335.1). Classification (NCBI taxonomy): domain Eukaryota; kingdom Viridiplantae; phylum Streptophyta; class Magnoliopsida; order Poales; family Poaceae; genus Chrysopogon; species Chrysopogon serrulatus. The sequence goes on from JADLZL010006407.1 coordinate 358,533, forward strand.
TGGCAAAGGAAATGTATGGGGAAATTATTGAAAAAAGTTGGCATGTCTCCTTTTGGATAATGCTCGCTATTCAGAATAGATTTGGCTATGAGATATCTTATGATATGGCCTGGAGCAAAACAACTAGCTTTGGAGAGAAGGTTCGTTACGTTCAAGGACTCATATCACCACTTACCAGCCCTTCTAGAAACCATTCAAGCCGGGAATCACGGGACTATAATTGATTTTGATGATTATATAAACGAGGCAGGGACTCTTAAACGGGCTTTTGGTCTTTCTACGCATGATACAAGCCTTTAAGCATTGCCGACCAGTGCTATGCGTGAATGGTACATTCCTGACGGGCAGTATAGAGGTACATTGCTGACAGCTATAGGTGTCGACGGTAACAACCAAGTTGTGCCTATCGCTTTTGCACTGGTTGAATCGGAGAACAATGAAAGCTGGTTGTGGTTCCTTAAGTTGGTCAAATGAGGTATCGTGGAAGATAGGGAGAATTGTTGTGTCCTGCATGATCGCAATGCAGGTTTGCTGAATGCGTGGGATAAGTTGAAGAACGGTGCGGATCGGAGGTGCAATGGCCCGATATACAGAGTCATTGGTGCATTAGGCATCTAGGTACTAATTTCTATAAGCAGTTCAAGAGCAAAAACTGATGGACCTTTTCAAGAGGCTATGCAAATGCAGAACCAAAAAAGAAATTTGAATGCACGTGGGAAAAGTTAGATGAGCCGACGACAAGCCACATGAAAGAAGTGCGTCGTCAACTTTGTTGTGGCACGAGAGGAGGACCCAAAAGGCCCGGATCCACATCCTAATGAGCCACGAAGCAAAACTCGTCGACGTAAGGGTGGGAGATCATTGAAGTGTTTCTCAGATTGGATTAAAGAGGAGCCCCGTGAGAAGTGGTCCCTGCTTTATGACACACACGGAGCACGCTACGGTATAATGACGATGAATCTTGCAGAGGTTTACAATTGGGTGCTGAAGGTACACGCTCACTTCCTCCGGGTTACAATTATGGAGGGTCTCCCCGAGGGGGGACAATTGTGTATCTACGAGCGCGTTATGAAGCGGCAAGCCTAGTCGTTCGTAATCCACGATGACATATGCCCGGGAAGATTTCTTCATACCTCGAAGAGAAGAGTGCCAAAGGGTCCATGCATAGGGTGTTTGGTTGCTGGCAACTAGGACCTTGTCTTTGAAGTCATGTTGCGTGGACAAGGGTGGACTTGGTATTGGTCCAAGCGACATAACCATGGAGGTCCAGCTTGTGTGTGAGGATAACATGTGTGAGTGCACATGTAACAAACCCAAGTACTACCATTATCTATGCTCGCATGTGCTTATTGCCTGTGGAAAGCCAATATTCCCATGACATTTGTGTCTCCTTATTTCAACAAAGAGGCTGTGCTAAACACATGGCTGGGGTGAATCGCGAGGTTGGAGGGCCATTGCTGATTTCACAAAGCTCAAGCGGATTCGGACCGCCTTTGGTCTCCGGATCCGATAAAAAGGGTGGAGGGAAAGGGCCGCCGCAAGAGTCGACGTATTAGTAATGACATGGATGCTTCGAGGCTTCTGGACAAGCGCCCCTTATGCTTAGCTTGCCATGTGGAACTCATCTCGAGGAAGAACCGTGGAGGCGCACCTTACACATAGACTTGCAGATGGAATGGAAGCGGCGCCAGATTCCACAACGCAACTATAGGCACCCCACTCAAGACGCTGCCCTAGCGCGCAACATGTTGTTCAACTTATAATATTTGTTACTTAATATGTATGTGTTTGTTGCAATGTTAAAATTTTGAACAATTTGTATAATTAAACTTTGCAACGGTTTGTAATATTTAACATCGAAGTATGTCGTAATAATTAAGCTTCCAACGT